>OX155975.1:10359690-10833940 GCA_944548615.1 Micropterix aruncella
GGATGTATCGATCATAACGGAAGATCCGGTGGGCTCCGGTGCGCGGCACCGGCTCCACCGGCTTAGTTACGCCACTGGTCTCTATTATTATCTCCCAACATCGGTCCACTAACATCTTCGCTAATCTATACTAATATTATAAAGAGGTAGCGTTTCTTACTAAAATCTTGGCTGCCAAATTGTATTATGACATTGAGCAATGTAATCTATACTAATATTATAAAGAGGTAAAGTTTGTGACGTTGTAGGAAGTAATCTCTGGATCTACTGAACCGATTTTGAAAATTCTTTTACCAATAGAAAGCTACATTATTTGTGAGTATTATAGGCTATATATTTATCTGAAAAATGAAAAGACTTCTTCGTGGTAGTCGGATTTGCAAAGAAAGTCGGAGAAAAAACGATCGTATGAAAACGTTTCTTACGAGAGAGATATATGATTGTGTTCTAGGGAAAAGTTGTAGAGATTGATAATGCCTACAAAAAAGCCAGCGACAGCATATGTCTAACTTTTATATTTAAGTCACAAAAAGGAGTTTTTTATATAAAAAAAAATTATTTAAATCGTTAGGTTATGTTTATTGGTCATATTATCAACAATTATGAATTCTAATCAAAATAAGTAAATTTATCGTCTCAAATGTCCCTTTTACTGCATATAATTTCCTTTTTACTGCATAAATGGTTAAAGAGATAATACGTCATAGGTATGGAACCGCGACCGTATCTCGGGTTGGAACTCCTGAAAGACAATATATTTTGGTACCAAATAATAACATTACATCTAATATAGTATACAGAGAAGTTTTGAACAATTAGAATAAACAAAATTTATTCAATCATAACCATTTCATTCACTCATTTGACACCCGGTAATATAGCCAAATTGGCATGCAAATACATACATACCTACATATGCAGTAAAAATATAACCCTCCTTTTGGCAGTGAGGAAATAAATCATAGCACTCAGTACTAACCGAACCACACTTATAATTTCATCGCAAGTAAAAATGTTTACCGCCCAACGAAGTGGGCACGGGTCAGCTAGTGTCATAATAAAATCTTTCAAGACTTGTAATAAAAGATTATCTATGGATGATGTATGACTTTGAAAAACTCACATTTTGCGCCTGTTAAAAAAAAAGGTTTTTGTATCGTTTTTCAGAAATTTCTTTTCACTGATATGTGAGGCTCCTATAGAAGTTAATGACATCATTAGAAACTCATGTTTGAAATTAAACCTCATACATCACTTTGAGAACAAATAGACATTAATATTAAAAAGAATAAAATAAATTCTGGATTCCAAAACACTAAAAACTGTTTATTATGCTTTATGTGAATCGCTCATTACTTACGGCATAATTGGATGGGGTGGATGTGGTAAAACCCTGCTAGAGCCATTGCAAGTTGCGCAGAAATTTATATTAAAAATTATTTTACATAGACCATATCGCCATCCCACTAATGAACTTTATAAAGAAGCTAATATCCTTGATTGTGGGCAACTTTTTCTAAAAACTTCCCTCTTAAGGCTATTTTTGGACAATAAATCAAATCTAGGAATAATTCAGAACCGAAGACCAACGAGACAAGTTATACAAAATAGCCTTATAATACCCAGAATGAAAACATCATTTGGACAAAGACATTACTCTTTCATTGCGCCGAGATTTTACAATCTGATCAATGTGGAAATAAAAATGAATTTGACATTTAGGGAATTCAAAAATAAATTAAAGAAATGGTTATCGAATCACGACAGACTAACCATACATCAAATGTTAGAAATAATAGTTTAATAAAACTTAGGTGCACAAATTTAAACAAATTTTGAAACATGTATGTTGAATATATTTTAACATTGAACTAACTACCTACCAAAAATTATTTGACTTTGGTGTTATGTATTATTTTGACAATGAATTGTACTTTTTTTGACTAGGTATTTTTATATTAAATCCTATATTACTATTTTTTATTTAACTACACTTATACTATTTATATTAATATATTAAATATTAAATATTAATGACTATTTCTTTTTTTTTCTCACATATAATTTTACTTATATTATTTAATCGAATTTTATATTATTGCCGATTATATAATGGAATTGCGTTTTATTTATTATATTATCTTTTAATATTTTTTATTATTATTATTATTATTTTTACTTCTTTTTTTTTGAAGACCAAATTTTAGGGCAATTTAGTGTTATTAGCTTTTTACTAAAACTTGTACATTTGTAAGCAATCAAGTAATCAAGCAAACTTGATTGTAATATTAGAGTCCTGTCCACCCTAGAACGGGCTATTCCCAGTTGGGTGACAGAATCAAATAAGCAAAAGGTTAAGATTTTGCCATTCGGTTCCTGTTATTTTTGTAAGCAAATCAATGTTTTATAGTAATTAATTCTAAAATAAATTAATAGTTAAAAAAAACACTAAAACCACGCTTTTATATGCACGTAAAAACCCTTAATCGTGGTCAAAGTTTATTACAAGACTTTTCTAACAAGTCGAAACACGGCTATGATACGATATTCCATCATGGAATGCCAGTGCCTATCTTCTGGCTTCATCATCAGACCTTGAAACCTAATCGTGGTCAAAGTTCATTCCAAGACTTTTCTAACAAGTCCAAACACAGCTATAATACGATGTTCCATCATGAAGTTCCAGTTCATATCATTCGACTCCATCATCAGATCAGTTGGACAGTAACATATTATTTTATTGTCATCATAACTACATACAGCTGCCAATTTTCATGACGCTACGATCCTTGTAAGATGGTTAAATTAGTACCTTAGATTCCATTGCATAGTTACATACAGGTCGACCTAATAAAAGCGTGTTAAAAACACGACTGCCGTTACAGAAAGTGTACTATTGTATTTAGAATTATTTTTATTGCGGTTTTTTAAAGAAATATTTGTGGTTTATGTATTTATTCATATTAATACATGTATATTTCCGGAATATACTCAATCAAACCTTTGATTTGACACTAAACACCATATATTTATGTTCATTTATTGATATTTGGACATATAGAAAACTACTCACATGATATTTGGACAGTTAAGATACCCTAAAACACTCGGGATGATATAACTGTTCTAACAGTGCCACACAATTCTAAATCGGTTCATGTGTTTAGAAGTTATGGTGGAATAAAGAAACGGAAAACGTACATAGATGAACCCTGAACACATTACACTACTTTTTTTGTTGGGAAGTCGTGTAAAAAGGTCCTCGATTGGTATCGGCTTTCAGCGCCATTATGGATGCCGGCGCCAGCATTAATTATTACTATTATTCATGATAAATGTCATTATTACTATTATTCATATTCATTATTCTATTATTCATGATAAATGTCAGGTCACATAAAGAAATGATTGTGTCCACACTCTTAACGCCTATACTTGACCACGGTTATGTTTCTTATATAGATGCAAGTGAGTTTGAATAAGCTGGAGCGTCTGCAAAATATCTTCCTAAGGTATATTTTTAATTTGTGAAAGTTCGACCACGTTAGCTGCTTTCGTGAGCAACTTCATTCGCTTCCTATTCGCGATTGAAGAATTTGCATATGTTGTCGCTACTCTACAACATACTCAATAAACCCACTTCACCCTCCTATCTCAAGGAGAATTTCCACCCTTTGGGAGGCCACGGTCTTCCACTTCGATCAAGCTGGGATAACACACTCGCCATTCCGATACATCATTCTTCTGTTTACACTCTTTTACAGTCCATTCTGCTCGTTTATGGAATCAGCTCCCTCACTCTATCAGTCATGCACCTTCGCTGCATACTTTCAAAAAGTTGTTGAAGAATCATTTATTTTTACACAGCCACTAACCAAATATCTCACCTTGTCCTCTCCTTTATCCTTCCTGGGCAACCTTAGCATAAGTTACTGACATATTTTTGTATAAGTTTATTTTAAATTTAACTTTACTACTTCTTTGTGTGTTATACTTTGAAAATTAGGAATTATTTTATTAAATGGTTGTCTGTAAGATATCGCTATAGCGTTAAGTCCGCCATTTGTGGATAAATTGTCTTTTTTATAAAACCAGTGTAATATTCATTAGGTTATGTTTTTATAGCACAATAAAGTTAGTCTATTCTATTCTATTCTATTCTATAAATTTATTCTTTTCTTTTTTATTAGATATTAAGAACACTGCAGTTGGACATAGAGAAGAAAGCCGAAATGGTTCCAGTGGACATGACCGCAAACTGTATATTGGCTTCAACTTGGGATACCGCCATGCAATTTAAGGAAAAGTAAGACAATCTAACATTTTTATTAGCTGTGATAACAGTGAAACGGGGAGAATAATCCTAGTTTTGTATAAGGGTTGTCTCCTGTTCCGGACGACATTTTTGAACATTTCTTAACAATCAAGGAATTAGTCAAATACAACAGGACATTCTCACAACAAATGCATACAACACGGCGATCCGTTGCCAAAAAAATAGATATTCCCCGAATGATGACCTCTTTTGGTCAAAGAAATTTTACTGTTTTGGGCCCCAGGGCATATAACATATTAGAAGATGGAATTAAAACAATTCAGACTAAAGATTCCTTTAGGAAGCAGAGCCATATGTGGCTAATAAATGAAGGTCGTGAAAAGAGCCACAAATTATTTGACTGTCTAGTATGATTTTAATTTTTATTCTTTTTTATTTTACTGAGTAGGTATCTATCTATCTATTTACTATTATTATGATTTAATTTTTTATTTATTTACTCAATAATTTCATGATTATAATTTCAAATACTTCTTGATGATATTTTAATTTATTTTTTAAACATGTTTATGACAAAGACATAATTTAGAATTTTTGTTTTTTTTTGTGTGCACAGGTAAAATATTTCCTGGTACACCTGCCTTAGAACAGGCCTAGGCCTAGTTAGGCGGTGTTGACGTAGTGACCAAGATTCTACAGTGTGCTCTATTTTTCGGTACTGGTCCAAACACTTTTTTTTTGTATTGCTGCAGGAAATGATATTTTGTGCTTTATCTTTAATAAATAAATAAATATTAGTTGGTAGAATTGTTAGTAGTACTATCTAGTATAAAAAGTATTAAACAATGTAGTACCTAGGTATGTATTAACAAGAAAGGTTATACGAGGGGCATTCAAAAACAAATGATAATGAGTTACAAACACTGAAATGATATAAGGGGACGTCCACATATTATATAATCACGTTTAGGGATTTTCGACCCCCCTTCCTCGTGTTAACAGACGTAATTAGTTGCCTGCCCCTCCCCCCTTCTCCCCCCAAGATTACGTAATCGACCGAATTTGCGGAAATGTGAAGAATCGTTGACCCAGCGTTTTGTTTGAAGACTGTGAGTGGAAAAAAACGTTTTAGAATGCTTTTAAAATTGCACTTTATTAATTCAAAGTATTTACAAAATCTCTTTCTTTTTGCCTTTCTTTTTAAACTGCCGCCACTACTCATTGGCCCGCCGTTGAGCCTCCGGTCATGAGAGGATTGAAACGCTTCGGCGTATGTTCTGAGAAACTCCATGTATTAATCCGCCATAGTTGATGCGCCACACAACCACGTTAACCTTTCAATGGTGTAGTTGGAGCGAGCAGCGGCGCGCTTGTCCAGAGTTGTAGCGGTGCGCCTGCCCCAGAGCGGCCACTGGCTTGCCTGCCCCAGAGCGGCCACTGGCTTGCCAGCGCTTCCAGATCTTCGGCGCGGGAATGCGGTATTTCCGTGCAGGTTTAGACTAAAAAAAAATGTGACGCGGTGACCAAAGTTGATTACATAATCAGAACGGGCAAACCCTCCCCCCCCCCCCACGTAATCAAGCGTAAGCCTCATCTCCAACCCTCCCTCTCCCCTCAGTGATTACGTAATATGTGGACGGCCCCTAAAAATTAATAATGGCAGGCACAGCTAATACATTTGTTATTATGTTCTTAAAAACCAAACAAAAGAATATCATTTCTTTTGATTTTTTTGCAATAAGTGTCATTTGTTTGCATTTTGCTAAAGCGTGTTGGCGAAAATGAAAAAAAACTTAAGGCGACTAGGTAAGAAAACATTAGGGACTGCTTGGAGCAGGAACATCGGGCATCCTGGAAACAGAGCCAGGGATGTCGCCAGGCAAAAGCCACGATGGAGCAACCACTACAAAAGAAAACCAAGGCCCTACTTGACATGAGCAAGAAGAACCTTAGAACCACTATCGGTCTCCTCACCGGACACACGACCCTTAGAGCACATCTATTCAACCTTGGTTTGACCAAGAGCAAGGACTGCCGAATATTTATTTTATTTATTTTATTAATTTTAGGAATCTTACAGCTAGGTATACGGTTATTACAAATTAATATGTATATAAGGCCAATTACAAGGTTCCACAAGTAAAAATGTATGAATAGATATATAACAGGGGGAGAAAAAAAAGAAAAACAAGTAGACTAAGAAAAAACTAAACAAAGTAGAACAAAGGATTAGCCATAAAAGGCGTCAGCCAGTAACTTCTTGAGCTGCTGGACTGACATATTAAATAAGTCAATGTCATATTGGGTAGCTACATCATTGAAACTTTGGCTTGCTCTCAATAGATAACTGTTTAGCCTGTAATTGGTGTTAGCTCTGGGGATAAACAGGGTGCATGGTCTTCTGATCGGATCAGCAGAGACCCTCAACCCAACCTTCTCCAATAAATCCGGGCAGTCAACCGCGCCATTTGCTATCTTTAATAGGTAGGCGACATCTGCAATATGGCGTCTTGTGGCTAAAGGTAAGAGGTGAAATTTATGACAACGTTTAGTGTAGTCTGGAAAGAATTTTTTTACTTTAAATTGTAGGTGTCGTACAAAACGTCTCTGAATTCGCTCAATGCGGGTAATGTAAGTGTTATAGCTGGGGTTCCAGATTTGTGATGCATATTCCAAGTGACTACGTACATATGCACAATAAAGAATTTTAATGGTTTTAATAGATTTAAACTCAGATGATAGACGCAGAACAAAACCTAATGTTCTTGATGCTTTGCTGATGATACTATTGATGTGCTCATCAAAGAGTAATTTAGTGTGAATAATATGTGGCGAAGAACCTGAAGACAGCATACACATCGTCGGTCGCTGCCCAGTCCTCGCCGCAAAAGACACAGTTTACTGGGACGAGCCTTTCTCGAACCCAGCGATCTGCCCAACTTGAAGGTCAGTGATCTACTTGGACTGGTAAGAAGCACTGGGCTACTAGCTGACCACTGACCTAACCACATAGTGGGTAGCTACAAAAGATCTAATAGATGTAGGTGACATCAAGGGCTGGAAACAAGCCCCCCACTCCGTTTACTACTACTACTAAGGCGACTACCTCTCTCAAATAGTGAAGACTGACATTTTGCAATAAAATTTACGTTACTCCCGCGTGCATTTAAATAATAATAAAAATATGAATCTTGTAGCAAATTTCTCAAACTTTCGTACTAAGATGCCGAATTCCAATATATTAATTTTTTTCCTAATAAAAATAAATAAAATCTGAAATCATCGCCTTTTTGTAATTAGCATTTTTCTTAGAATCTATAGGGGTAAACATATTGAAACTATATTGGTAATACGTACCACGTAAATGTATAAAATGTAGCGATGCTATATATTTTTTTTTTATATTTTTTTATTATAATCTTCCAAAAAACAAAAAAAAATGTATTATTTAACAAGCGCGATTTCAGTAAAATAGTCAAGCAGTGCAAACGAAAATAGTCCTTCCGTCTATGGGGCTCCGCCGCACTTTCGTGTGACAAGTTCATTGCGTGTTTGGTCGCACGCCAGCGCGGTCGTGTCAGGCCCTGCGTCGCTTTTTTTAGGTCCAGAGCGAGATGGCAACAGGCAGTATGGCTTCTCAAGTAGCAGCCCAGCGATATTTTTTGGTTCATTGTTATAAATACTAGTTTTTATGTTGTTAGTGCCTCTGCTTGATAAAAATTCGGGTGACGGGTTCGCCCGTTGATTCGTATCCGAAAATGAGCCATTTTCAGATATTTTTCTCAGATGTTATGTCGTTCTAACGATTTTTTAAATTAAAAAAAAATCAAATTCAAAATTCAAAATTCTTTATTTATCTATAATATAGCATGTATTTTTAAAATTCAAAGCCATCATAACTAGGCCTCGCCTGTACTAAGGTAGGCTTAATATAAAAGAAGGTAGATTGGTTTTCGTAACATGCTGTATTATCTTTGTATATTATTGTTACATTTGAGAAGTTAGATATGTCTACAAAATAAGAAAGCGTAATAATATTAATTTTAGGTATGTATATACATATAAATAGACACTTAAATACATAAATAAATATATACTTTATAGATAAATATAAAATAATACTATATTATATACATATATCTCGCAAATCGTGCTCTATTTTATGTTACTAATGTCTCCGTTTCTTGCCGACCCATAGTCAAAAGTGACTTAGTTAGGTTTTTCTTTACGCCGTGACTATTCCTAGATTTCAGTCCTGCAGGAAAAACACTATTCATTTTGTTGAACAGTCGAGGAGCAATGTAAGAAAAGTGTTTTTGTGCAAACTTCAAAAGTGCTGTCTGGTTGTTGTTACTCGTGTTCCTTTATGGTGTGTTGCATATAGATGATAATTGTCATGATTATAGTAGTAGAGTAGGACTACCTTAGCGTATATTTGACGAACGTCAAGGACTTTAGATTCATTGTACAAGCTCTCAGAAGAATACCGGAAGGGTTTTTTTGTGTATTACTACATTTGGAAATGGTCTGTAATATTTTGGGTAATTAAATAAAGAAGTATAGATATAAATAAAGAAGTATAGATTAAATAAAGAAATAAAGGGTATAAGCCCGTCCTCATTTCGTTATCATCGTCGTCATGCGAGCAATTGTCTGATTCTTTTCCTTCGTTATTACAGTCAGACTTCGGACATTCCGATTTACCACTTCGTCTCTGGAGAGCAAATGCCCGTCACTTGGGGAGAATTCATCAACCTGAACAAAAAGCACGGAGAAGACAAACCTACCGTTCGAGCAGTGTGGTAAGATATTTTGATATTTTAGAGGTCTTTGAGCTTCCTCTTTACTGTTACCACTGTGGAGATTATTAGGATCCCCTTTACCGCGATCCTGTGGTCCGTTATAGAGATGACGATGGGCTGGGCGTGGCAAATGCCGCTTCACCGAGGGAGTGTGTTGTTCGGCTGATAATTTAATTAAGACTGTTGACAGTTGTCCAGGGTAGACTGAAGTGCTGTCAATCAAAACAGTATACCAGACAGTAGCTATTGTTTACGTGACGAGTCGTAAGGGCTCGGATATGGCCGCCAGATGTCCCGCTACTCGGCCCACGTGTATATGCAATTGTTCTAAAAAGTCGCCAGTCTTTATCTGCCCGTAACGCTAACCAAAGGCGTTAAGAAGAATAAGAATAATTTATTTTCAAAAACCCGATCTGGGTATAGAAATTACATATCTAGTGGTATTTCTACAAATAAAATAACATTTCAAATTACTCATAAAATTATAAAAAAGTCTATAAAAAACTAATAATTGAAAAAAAACATAGAAATTCAAAAATTCAATAACAATGACATAAAAACTAGAAAAATAAAAAACAACAGAAATAATGAGAAAACAGAAAATCAGCAATTCAATAACAAAAATATATAAAAACTAGAAAAATAGAAAGCATCCAAAGAGTTCTACATAAACTACATTTAATAAGGATCAAACTATCGATCAACAATCGTTCGTCGAGACGTACCCCTCTACCCACATTCCTCGCACCCTCTTTCCGCAATGCCCTGTAGCTCGATAGTAAACCTACTGTTTGGTATACTGTGCAATCGACATCCGTTGTTCTGCGGGTAGGTGGCAAACTGCTGCTGTAACCGCGCAGATTATAACGATGGCGAAGCGACGGGTTCGGCGCGCGCAAATTCGGAAAATCCGACGTGCACAATGTTTTAAGAATACTAACGACGACGCAATGCGCGCGTTTTTTGCGCAAACTTTCGAACTGGGCCTCTTTATACGAAATTTGCTTTATAGAAAAAAAACGTCAGCTGCTACAAACGTTTTTTTAAAATTTGTTTTTATCCTTTTTGAAATGTCAAACAACTGCGACAGTCTTAGATGTCATATTGCAAGCCAGCATGGAGAGGAAATGTCGTATACAGTCATCGATTATAAGGCCTAGATATGCCCTCAGGTACAAATGAGTTGGATCATAACCGTTGCGCGTAAAACATGTGACAGATAGAGCTCAACGTTGAACAGTGTGCGAGAGAATAGCGCGCCAATATTCTTCGCGGTATCGCCCACACCGGAAAGTACTGGCGGAGCTAACTGTATCTTTATGAGATTTCAAAACAACTCAATTACACACACACAGAGAGACACTATACACACCCTCACATCTCTAACAATATAATTACCAATATATAAGTGAATTCAGATTTTTATTATATAAAATAATATTTTGTATTTGGATTTATTTTATAATAATTTTCCACTACGTTTATTTAGATTTTTGAATGATTATTTTGTGTATTTTATTTAATTTTTTTAATTTAAATTTCTAAATTTTATATGACAATTTCTTATCATCTTTTTCGTAAACCATTTTTTTCTTTTTTTTTATAAAATTGGCATTTTTCTTGGAACAGGCACTGGAGGACTTGTGCCTTCATTTGACCACGACTTTGGAAAGGGAGTTAACATATCAAACCCGTGCGCGTTTCGAGGCAGTAATGCCTTCTATTGCACACGCAAACAGAAATACGCTTCCCGGTAGGGAAAGTATTGCGAACGGGCATTTACAATACGGATATATTATACTCGCGGGAACCCTAGAGGTCTAAGGAACCCAATTCGGAAATCGCTGTTCCAAACTGATGTTTATTTTGTGTTTTTTGCAGGTATTATGGGTTCTCACCGCAGAAGTATCGACCGCTCTACCTGATATACGCTTTCTTTCTACATTTTATACCAGCACTCTTAGCCGATACTGTTCTAACGATTATGGGAAGGAAAAAGATGTAAGATCACCGAATACAATTATAATCGATCTCTCTATATTAGTTGTTTTAAACCGGTGTGCTGCGGCACAATGGTGTGCCGCGAGTAGCCTCCTGGTCTGGTGTGACGCCAGTTTTTTTTATAGTTATTCTTTAACCCATTAGAGACAGTGCATATTTTTGGAGACCATCCCCAGAATCCTTAACACACACATGTACAACCTCAAGCTCCGAAACACAAAAATGTGCAGGTTCTGCCAAGGGGCATAGAAAACTCCCCTGCACCTCATGTGCGAGTGTGGCCCGCTGATGCGTAAAAGATACATCCACTTGGGTGGTCATTGCCTCCAACCTGAGGAGGTAAAACAATCTTTCGCCAAAAGCCTGTTGCGGTTCTTAAATGACACGAGGTTTAGCGCAGAACTATAGTACCTAAGTGGCGAATACAATAGATCAGCAATGGTCGCAGTGTTACAAGGCTCATAAAGACCTTAGAAAAGCCCACACAACAAATTAAAACGAATAAACATCCCCAGAAACCATTTTTAAAATTTATATTGAATTCTTGATAAAAAAAAGTTTGTTAGGGCCGGAACACACGATGCGGTGCGGCTCCGGCGTTGCACTGCACGAAAACCGGGGATATGCGCCGAAACGAAACCGCTCAGTTGCTACGTGCAGTCGTAGGATGGTATATGCTTGCCTGTTTCATTTGTTTTCACGTATTTTTGTTAGTTTTAAATCGAAGTGTTTAAAATGAGTACCAACGAAGAAGATATTGGTATTGATTACCTCATTTCACTAGTTCTACGTATGGGGGAGTCTGGGAACTGTATTGTTTCCTATAGAGCGGGGGTGGTTGCCTACCTTACGGCGACTGCTCTTGAAATGACCATTGGCCATCCGATCCTGGGTGAACAGCCGGGCAAAGGACGCGATAGATTCGGTATACTCCGTTTCACCGCTTCGTAAGGGAGAGGACCGCGCAAGCGACCTCGAACTCGGAACCAATCGAGAGACCGGAGAAATCTGGTCACAATTGGAAGTGAGGGCGCGAGTATCTCGAGCCCGCCGGGTTTATTCCTGGCTAACTCGCGGTAAGGCGTTGGACTCTCACGGGTTGTGACGTAGCTAGACGTTGGATTGTATTGTCCAAAGTCTTCTACGCTCACTGCAGGGCGATAGAACGAATAATCGTTAAAACGTCCTGTGGTGACGGGCACGCCCGTTGTAGTTGACACCGCAAGATGTTAGTCAGACTGCACAGTCGATTGGCTTACGCCGCACGGTGCGCAGACCGTCCAGGAGCGCCAGAAGGTTGATTCCCAGGGGAAACTGACCATAAGGCCAGAGTCCTACCCAGGCTCGCACTTCATGCGTGGAGGCCGTCGGATAGGTGTTGACCCGTGAATGTGACCAACCCTGAACAGAATGGGTCTTCGTGGCCAACTCAGCAAGGGCCCATTAACTCCCCTCAGCAAGGGCCCATTAAATCCCATTAACTCCCGTTCGCACATCAAAACAATCAAATCAAATCGCATTTATTGTCTTCAAAAACTTTTACATAGTTGTTTAGACACTTTATATAGCCGCTTAATGTTAAAATAACTTTAAAATGTATACTAAATATTTTATTAGAGACTCACCAGACAGTTGAGTTATATTCGATATTTATAACTACAGTTAGTCATGAAATTATAATATTAAAATTAAATGGTCCTATAAATAACAAATATAATTGATTATGGGAGACAATTAGAAATAATAGTAATAATATAATAATCAATAAAATGGTACAAATGTCAAGTTAAATAAAAAAAATCGAGATGGAAATTGTCAGTAATCTAATTATAATTCGTTAATATTATATAATTCTCTCGCAATAAGGTAGCCTTTTAATTTCGATTTAAATTGGGTTATTTTTCCATTTCTACATATACTTTTGATATTCTCAGGCAGTTTATTGTAACACGCCATTCCAACGTAATTTGGATCCCTTTTGAATAATTCCAGAGATGGACGGGGTAATGCTAAATTGTGCCTACATCTGGTGAAATGCGAGTGAATTTCTTCTTGGGTTTTCATCTTTCCTATGTTTTTTAATATTAACTGTTAAATATTAACAGTTTTTGGAGAGAGAAAATATGTTGCCTTAAAACTACTGTACACTGTGACCAGAAGGGAATCCCGTAACGAAGAATTGACTCGAAATAGGCAAAGTATATTATTTTGGTGTGTTTAACGCTGGCCAGTTTCCTTATTTGCCTTAGTAAGAAACAGGCGCTGGAAAGTCTGTCGCTTAATTCCTCTCCGTGAGCATTCCACCTTAAATTTTCATCTAAAACTAAACCCAGAAATGTATGGCTTTTAATATTGGCTACTGTGTTTGCACCGATAATTAAATTTTGACTGTTCATAACCTTATTTTTTCTACAAGATAGGAAGATGGATACTGTCTTGAATGTGTTAGGAGACAGATTATTTTTCTCGAACCAGGTATTCAACAGAGCCAATTCATAGTTTAACGTTTTCACTACATTCTCTATTTTGGCATCTGCAAAGCTTATGCTGGTGTCATCTGCATACAAAGTTATATTTGAGTGAGCTACTATAGATGGGAGATCATTAACATATAGAATGAAAAGGGTCGGTCCCAGGATGCTTCCCTGAGGAACACCGCTCTTCGTTTCACACTCATCGGAAATGGTTCTCTTCAATACGCCACCTGTGCAGTCGTCTAATTGTACAACTTGTTTTCTTTCTTTGTTATCGTGCGGCGTCAGCCAATGCATTCCGCCGGAGTAGTCTAGAAACAGTAATGTTTCCTATAGAGCGGGAATAGTTGTTAGCCAACTTCTGTTATGTCAACAGCTGTTATGGCAACTGCTGTTGAAACGACTATTCGGCTACCCGGCCGGTCAAAGGATGCCGTGGTCCGCGAGAGATTTGGTAGACGCTTCTTTATCTTTATTTACGTAGTATCTTTTTCTCTTGGGCACTGTAATGTCAGAATTTAACTCTTGGGCACTGTAAAGTCCAGCGACAGATCTTAACCTTATGTTTTTATTGATGATCTTTTGCCAGGATGCTCAAGGTTATCAGAAAGATAGAAAAATTCAACACTTGCTTAACGTACTTCACGACTAGGGAGTGGAAATTCACCGACATGGCCACTAGGAAACTATGGAAAAGGATCGAAGCTAGTGACCAGACCATCTTTCCTTTCGATATGGCCAAACTATCATGGGATTACCACAGCGAAACGCACCTTCTTGGTAAGTATATGCAGCTATTTGAGTGGTAGAAATGGCTGTTAAAGCTATATCGGTAAATGTATTAGAATATTGGCAAGATCATTGTTGAATCAAGACTCCTAATACAGGTTGTGCGGGCAATACAATCGGCAAAAAAATCCACTACAAAACCTTTTTTAATTTTCGAGAAAGCTTCCGATTGGTTTCTGGAGGTCGTTTCGGTCTACACCAGATATAACTTACTCCCTATCTCGGAAGATTACCTTTATCGTAGATAAATTGTATGGTAAATTGTGGAATAAATTCCCTGAAAGCCTCGGATGCACAGCCCTCCGTCCAGATATAACTCTTTAATCTCGGAAGGTGGCCCTTATTGTAGAATTAACTGTTCCATGGGAATCAAATATCCCAAAAGACCACGAGTACAAATTAAATAAATACCATGATCTCGGAAATGCCGTCACCCGGAACGGCTTCACTGTTCACCTTCACGCGGTGGAAGTTGGCGCTCGTGGCCTGCCAGCTAAATCTCTGTTTCGCCTCTTTAAAGATTTTGGTCTTTTCAGAAAAATAATCAACTCTTTCCTAGAAAAATTATCTAAAACCGCGATTTGCACATCTCAAATTCTATGGCTTCGAAGAGGGAGTGAATGGTGGTAAGGTGAATGCTCACATGTGGCAAGACAGCTGTCCTAAACCTACCACAGCCGGCTCTTAAGTCCGGAATCCACTGCTCATCCCCCAGAAGTGTAAAAAATAGTATTATGATGGGCCCGACTCCGGTCGGTGAATTCCATGGCAGCTTCATTTATATTTTATTTATTGTATATAACTGTTTTATTTGAATTAAATATACCAAACGACCACTATATATCCTTATAAATAAATACCATGATTTAGCAAATGTCGTCACCCGAAACGGCTTCTTCGTTCACCTTGAAGTAGCCTCATGTGAACATGTCTCTGTTTCACCTCTTGAAAGATCTTGGTCTCCATAAAAATAATTAACTCCTTCCTAGAAAACCTATCTAAAACCGCAATTTTCGCATCTCTAATTCTATGGCTTTCAAAGGAGGGGGGGAGGGGTGATTGGTTAGTAAGATGTACGATCACATGTGGCAAGACAACAGCCGGTCGTTAGTCCGGAGTCCGGCGCTCAACCTCTAGAAGTGTAGTAATAGTATTACGATGGGCTTCATTTGTTTGTGTCTCACGCTCATATGGCTCATTTTGTCATATGGCTCACGCTATTGGCCTTCAATGCCAGAATGATTGGACAACAATTGGAGACTTTTGCATTCCTCCTCCAATGCACTGGAAAGTAATGTTGTATGACTGGACGCCAGAGATGCTGAAATTTTATTTAAATGCCTTTCAGCATACACTTCCAGACCCCAGTAACCTCGCTCGTTGGAGCTATGCCGAGCATACTTCATGTCCCCTTTGTAGCAACACCCCTTGCACAGCTAGACATATTCTAGCTGGCTGCAAGGTGGCCTTGGATCAAGGACGGTACACTTACAGCCACGACAAAGACCTTGCTGTTATTCGCGAGGTACTTAGCCTCTCAGTGGCTCGTGCCAACAAGGGTTTGACAGTATCCTCCAAACCCCCAATACAGTTTGTGCGGGTTGGCTCTAAAGGCAAAAAACATCTCACTGCAAAACCTTTCTCAATAATCGAGAAAGCTTCAGATTGGATTATGGAGGTCGATTCAGTCTCTAAGCAGTATAAATTCCCTGAAAGTCTCGGATGCACAGCCCTCCGTCCAGATATAACTCTTTACTCCCTATCTCGGAAGATGGTCCTTATCGTAGAGTTAACTGTTCCATGGGAATCAAATATCCCAAAAGACCACGAGTACAAATTAAATAAATACCATGACCTCGCAAATGCCGTCACCCGGAACGGCTTCACCGTTCACCTTCACGCGGTGGAAGTAGGCGCTCGTGGCCTGCCAGCTAAATCTTTGTTTCACCTTTTTAAAGATCTTGGTCTCTCCAGGAAAATAATCAACTCCTTTCTAGAAAAATTATCTAAAACCGCGATTACTGCATCTCAAATTCTATGGCTTCGAAGGGGGAGTGAATGGGTGGTAAGGTGTACGCTCACATGTGGCGTACACCTCACAGCTGTCCTAAACCTACCACCGCCGGTCGTAAGTCCGGAATCCACCCTTCACCTCCCAGAAGTGTAATAATTATATATGATGGGCCCGACTTTTGGTCGGTGAATTCCATGGCAGCTCTGTTTGTATTTTATTTTTTTATTTTAACCAGCTTCAAAAAAAGGAGGTTATCAATTCGGTTTTATCTGTGAGGGATCACCCCTCACTAGACTCCAAATTGTTCGGTGTGAGGGGGTGGTATCAACTTACGAGTTATCTCCGTATTGAAAGGCGGTTTTGAACGAAGTAGAAGGAATTTATTGATCGAAGGTTTGAATATTGCCAGTTATAGCGCTTGCCGAATAATTTACGTTGACGCGAGTGTATAGATGCACGACTGCGGTTACGAGTGCGTGTGCTCCTAGTATCTTGTACTGGGCACGGCTCGAGTCTGTGGGATTACAGACTGATGCTTCGGGAGCTAATGGGCCCTTGCTGAGTTGGCCACGAAGACCCATTCTGTTTCAGGGTCGGTCACACTCACGGGTCAACACCCATCCGATGGCCTCCACGCATGGGGTGCGAGCCTGGGTAGGACACTGGGTCAACCAGTCTCCCCTGGGAATCAATCCTCTGGCGCTCCTGGACGGTCTGCGCACCGAGCGACGCAAGCCAATCGATTGTGCTCTCCGACTAACAATCGGGGGAGTCTGGGAACTGTATTGTTTCCTATAGAGCGGGGGTAGTTGTCTACCTTACGGCGACTACTCTTGAAATGACCATTGGCCATCCGATCCCGGTTCAGAGTCGGGCAAAGGACGCCTTGGTCCGCGACAGATTCGGTATACTCCGTTTCACCGCTTCGTAAGGGAGAGGACCGCAAGCGACCTCGAACTCGGAACCAATCGAGAGACCGGAGAAATCTGGTCACAATTGGTAGTTAGGGCGCGAGTGCCGCCCGCCAGGTAACATACCTGGCTACTCGCGGTAAGGCGTTGGTCTCTAACGGGTTGTGGCGTAGCTAGACGTCGGATTTGTTATGTCCAAAGTCTTCTACGCTCACTGCACGGTCGATAGAACGATGAATCGTTAAAACGTCCTGCGGTGACGGGTTCGCCCGTTGTGGTTGACATCTCAATATGATGCTTCGAGACTCAGTTCGAATGAGGAAAGGAAACCAAGGAGCCGGATTCGTTGACCTAACTCGTGAGAGAGAGTGCCGAATGCCGTAGCAACCTTGGGGGAAGGTGAGCACTCGGGGATAATTTGGTTGCTTTTTCGCCGGTTTATATAGGCCGTGAAATGATCCAATCAAAAAATATTCAAAGTAAAAGTATTGTTTCATCGTGCTGATTCATAGATGCATGAGTCAAAATAATAGCTGAATTGTGTCTGTGGCTTTCACTGGAAATCGATGCATTTGTTGATCGCATGTAATGGACTTAAGGTCCGTTACATATCTTTTTGTTTTAATGTTTGATACCTCAGAACTCCGTCATTTATGAACCGATTCCAAAAAAATATTTTTTATTTGATAGGATATCTTCCAGATTGGTTCTATTTTTATCAAAATCCATGCTGATGAAGGGATCCATGAGGAATTGAGCGAACTCTACAAATATTATCATATGGTTATTACATTTACATTTACATGTTGGTTCAGTTCCGATGACGATGCATTTTTTTGTTTGTTTGTTTATACTCTTTAGTGTGAAAATGCCACAATGGGCGGGTTTATTGTCATAAGACAATCTCTTACAACCAACCCTACTATGACGTGTTATATGTGTGTGTGCCTGTAACATGTCTGTAAATGTGTGTCTTGTTATTGCATTCGATCGACAGAATTGAAAATGCAATTCCGTTAATTTGATCCCAACGGAAAATGCTGACGCAGCTGGGAATCGAACCCGGGACCTTACAATGTAAGATCAGGCGATCTAACCACTATGCCACCGGTTGTGCCACCCTTTTTTTCATGGTAAGCATGACCTGATTTTTCACCCAGGGTTGACTCCCGACGAGGGCAGTTCTCAGCGGTCAACAGCACAGACAAGAAATTTTGTATACGCATTCAGTTATGATAGTCCGTTCTTAGTTTCACCGTGACACAGCTGCTGCACCCAGGGTCGGCTCCCTACGAAGGGACTCCTCAACGGTCAACAGCACAGACACGAAATTTTGTATATGCATTCAATTACGACACCCCGTTTTAAGTTTCACTAAGACAGGACTGCGGCACCCAAGGTCGGCTTCCGACGAAGAAACTCCTCAACGGTCAACAGCACACACAATTTTTTGTATATGCATTAAATTATGATAGTCCGTTTTAAATAACCCCATGAAATGGTTGCTGCATTTATAGTGCATTAACCCTTCAGGCCTCATCCCCTCAGCCGATTGACAAGTTGCTGTCCCAAAAAATTTAAGTAAAAATTAGTAAAAAAAAATTATTACAACACTGCCTCACCAAAACATTATGCCAAACCACTGTACCCATAATTAAAATGAAACATATTAACATAATAAAACATAATAAAATCAAACACATTAAATTAAAATAAAATTAAAAAGGGACCGTCACGCTGAATCCGACCGTTGTGGCAGATATCGGCCAATCGGGGCCTGAGGGGTTAAAGTCGGTTTTTTTTGTTGAAATATTGTACTTATTATGTTATTTTATGCGGAATCTCCATTTCTTGTAAATAAATTTGCTAAACGTTTTTTTTTTTGTTATTTATTTTTTTAAAAAGTGAATAAAGTGCACTTAGGCAGTCTAGATTAACCTGCGGTTGACACAGGACGCGTCCCGGAAGTACTCGCTCGCCGTTTGCATATCGGTGTAATTATATATATAGCAAAAGTATATATATATATATATATATATATATATATATATATATATATATATATATATATATATATATATATATATATATATATATATATATATATATATATATATATATATATATATATATATATATATATATATATATATATATATATATATATATATATATATATATATATCAGTGGCGGATCCAGAGAGCCATTTTGGGGGGGGAAATTATTAGACTTTGGTGTGTAAAATACTCATTTATTACATAAAAAGAAATAAAGAGATAAAGACATACTAAGACAGAATAAAGACATAAAGAGAGTTTCGCCTAATGTCAAAATTTCAAAATTATATAAATCTAAATAAAAATGTGACCACACAATTTTATATCAAAATTCTGTGTTGCCCTATTTTTGAAAAGCGTTCCACTACTTCTTCTGGTTTTATATCAATGTCATAGTATGAATGAATGAATGAATGAATGAATGAAAATCTCTTTATTGCACAATAAAATAAGGTACAATGGCGGACTTATTGCTACACTACAGCAATATCTTCCAGTCAACCAACATGCTGGTGTGAAAAGAAGAGTAGGCAACAAATTATAGCCTAAAATTAAATTTGAAATTATAGCATATAATATACATTGTGTGTGTATCTAAAGTAAAATGTAAATATATAAATAAATTTTTGAGTTTGACATATTATATGTATGTATATGTATATACATACATATTTTGATATATTAACAAATAAATAAATAAATAAATAAGTAAATAAATAAACTGCCAAAATAAGGTAAGGAAAGGGAGGGGATAACGGAAAGGTTAGAATTTATGATTAATATTTATTGTGAAAGGAAGTGCTTTTTCAATGATTGCTTAAAGGTGAACAGCGAGCTAGCGCCTCGAATAGTTAAAGGAAGCTGATTCCACAGTCGAGCTGCATGTACGGAGAAGGAGTAGGAAAAAAAAGTGGTATTGTGTTTTGGGATACGTAGGATATTATTCTGACTTGAACGAAGTGGGAGACCATGACTTCCTAATCCGGTAAAAGCCTCGTTGAGGTAGGAGGGAGATGTAGGATTGTGTAGGACATTATATAGAAGTGAAAGAATATGCAAATTTCTCCGGTCCCGTATACGAAGCCATAGCGTTACTCCACATGGCGTTACTCCACATCATAGTGGATGTGGAGTAACGCCAAGCCACATAATATTTTTTCTAGTATGGTAGTTCTAAGCCAAGTTTTGATGCAACGTAAAGATGAGAACGATCGTTCAGCACTAGCATTCGTTACAGGTAGTGTGCAGAAAATCTGAAGTAGTTTGTGTATTATTGGGTATACGTCTTCATCGCAGGATTTAAGTGCATCAAATGATGAAGCTGGTAGTGGTAGACCGTCACCGGATGTTTTTTTTGTAGACCATAGTTGCTGCCAGTGTTGAACTTCTGCTTTCAGTTTTAAAACTTGTATCTCTTTGTTACCTTCGAGCAAGTTTCCAAATCTTGAGATAAGAGATTTGATCAGTTCTTTAGTTTGATTAAAAGTTTGTAGTATAACTTTATCCGGAATCAGTAATGTCAAATTAAAGGAATCTAGTACCTCTTGGGAAAAACGCACTTTTAAATCCTCGGTCACTGTTTCAATTAACGGTATGAACGTAGATACCCTATAGTAGTCCTGACAATCTTCTAGTGCATAATTTTCCCGTCTCGTTTGTCTCGCGCGCGTCCTCGGTCTTTTAACGTCAATGTCTAACTTTTCTGCCATTTGCTTTGCGTTTTCAAATATTTTATTGAAATGTTCATCTACTTCATCTACTTTTGGGTGAGGAAATTTCCCTAATTTCCCCCCCCGTGGATCCGCGCCTGTATATATACCTATATAGCAAAAGACCGAGTCAATGGCGGTATAACCATTCCCAACTGGGCAACTGGTTGAAAAGGTCTCAGCGGCCTAAGGTCCTAAATAGACCTAAAATGTCTGGTGCAGAAGGCAACGGGACACCACTGCAATATATATCCCTAGTAGTTAGCAATGGAAAAGTCAAAAATAGCCATAGCCCCGAGTGCCCGGCGGTCCTTTAATGGGTCAGGGGTGCTAAGAATCCCCGGGTGAAAAACTGGACCGGGATCACCAGTACGGAACAGTTTTTCCGGATGGCGCAAGACCGACTAAAGTATTCAGAGCTAACGGCCAAGCTCCAGTAATGGAGAGGCACTTCGAGAAGAAGAAGAAGAAATGTTTTTGTATTTACAACCATTATATTGTTTTAATTTTCAGGACTCCGCGTTTATTTGGTCAAGGATGACATGTCGACGCTTCCACAAGCCAAAATCAAATGGCGACGGTATGTAGTATTAACCTAACTAAATAACAGCTAAAAATATATGTGATACCGAGGGTCAATTGCCTTTTACTTGCAGGACTCATCTAGCCATAAGGGTACTGCCACACTTGCTCATTTAGCACAAAAGCATGGGGGATAGTGGGGGAATTAGAACCTAAATTAAATTATGAATTTAATTCAGTTTAAGAGAACTTCAATCTCGTTTATTTGACTATTTTTTCATCACAGAGTGAATTTAAAGAATCAAAATCAGCCATTTATTTGTCTTTTTGAATGTTTACACGACTGCATAGAAAAAAGAGTGGTGTGTGTTTAGGATTCATGTATGTATGTTTTCCGTTTCTTTATTCCAACATAACTTCTAAACGCTTGAACCGATTTAGAAGTGTGTGGTATTGGTAGAGTTGTTATGTCATCCTGAGTGTCTTAGGTACCTAAATTGCTCAAATGTCAAATAAATAATTATCTAAATGTCAATAAATTAGGATAAATATATCATGTTTAGTATCAAATGAAAAGTCTGATGCAGTACATTCGGAAATATATATGTACCTATATATACGGATAAATACATAAACCACAAATATGTCATAAAATTCCTTTTTATTACTTGAGCACCAAGAGTAATAATAATAATGATCGTTCCAAGAATAATAATAATAATAATAATAATTTCATTCATTCAAAAACAATTGTATTAGTTGCAGACTCTGCCTAACTAGGCCATAGCTCGTACCAAGGAGGACTCTATGTATGGCAAAGATTTATCCATGTGCACATAGTGTTAAAATGAAACATACAAAATATGATAAAATATAAAATAGATAAGCGAATTCAAATTAAATTATATTTAAAAATATTGATATAGCATGGTCATGGAAATAAATATTAATATAAAATGTCGTAAGATGAATTTAGTAGAACAGATAAATAAATAGTATTAAAATATAAAGTGTAGTGCAATGTATTACAATAATAGTAATAAAGTGCTTGATGACTATTAATATTCTTATAATAATTATCTATTTTATATGTATACTCATGTACATGGATTCAGCTCTATTTTTTTTAAATTTTATTTGTCTGCCGTGTAAAGCTGACTTTAGTTAACGCTATTGTCGAATTAATATTTATGCTTTAATCGTTTTATATCTACATTTAAACTGACGAATTATAATATGCGATAATTAGCTTTAATTCATAATTCATACTTTTATTGTATATTCTGAATAAATAAATTGAATACTGAATACTGAATAATAATGCAGACCTTTACTTTAAGATACGACTTATTGCCTTTTCTCACGAATCCTTGGAGTAAAAGCAAACACTTCTTTCTTTAGTTGTTCGCAGTGTCCTTGCTTCGGAGATAGCTCGAAAAGTACACAGTCTTCTTCTTCTCCGTCGTTCCCTCATTACTGAGGATCGTGGCCACTAGACAACAGTTTGCCTACGAGGCTCCTCCACTTCGACCTGTCTTCTGCATGGCGGGTCGCAGATTGTATTGACGGTGATCTGCCTCTGCTTCTTCTTCCCTCCACTTGACCCCCGGAAAGGATTTTCTCCAGATTCTCTGGGTTTCTCCTGGCAACATGACCGAAGAACTGCAGGACCCTTCTCATGCATACGGTGGAGAGCCTCACTTGGATGCCGAGTTCTTCCAGGACAGATTTGTTGGTGCGGCGTGCTGTCCATGGGATTCCTAGCATTTTACGCCAACAACACATCTCCAGTGCATCGATTTTGGTGCGTATCCGAGCCTTCAGGGTCCATGTCTCCGATGCATAGAGAAAGATCGAGAAAACCAGACCTTAGTCCGCTTGCTTATACCCCGATTCTTTCACAGCTTTTCTAGCTTGCTCATGGCCGATCTTGCCATCTGGCTTCTGTGTGAGACTTCCTTTTCAGTTTCCGTCGTTGCATATCATGGAGCCCAGATAGACAAAGTCTTTCACAGCTTGAAGGTCACTCAGCTCATTGGTGCGTTGCATGGTTCCAGTCCGGTCCACAAACATGAGTTTGGTCTTGCTGCGGTTCATGTGCACAGTAATATTCAGTAATATAAAGTACACAGTAATATTCACTAAAAACTTATTTTTTAAATAATAAACAGTGCGACTGACAGTAGGTACGTGTAGGTAGGCGACAAGTAGGTAGGTAGAATGTCCTGTCACATGGTGTATGGCGAACTTTATTCTCTTACAAAACTTTCTTTTCAGCGCGAACATCTTTTTTCTATTCAATTCTAAATACAACAGTTCACTTTTTGTAAGGACAGTCGTGTTTTTTATTTTTTTATTGTCCTTATTAAACATTCGATCTTTTTAAGTAGTAAAGGCCATGTACTTACCATCCCGCTTACGTAACTAAATTTTAAGGATTCACGCAAGCCTGTTCGATGCGCATCAACCTGTACTAAATTATTTTTCTTTTCAGACTTTTCTACCTGCACAATGCCGTCAAAATATTATTCTTCCTGCTGGTTGGCAACATTGTATGGTCGACATTCCTCCTAATTAAAAACTTTATATTATAAAAATATCTCAATTTATTAAAATTATTTTAATCTTCAGGCAATGTGTTTCATTTATATACTAGTTAGTTAGTTAACGTGTTCGGGCCAGGTTAGGACTCATCTCCAAAAATATGCGGCCTAGATGGTCTTGCTGTTCGTCTCTTGTAGGTCCTGGTGTGATGGATGTTGACAGCTGCGGGTAGGATAGGAGGTGGTCTTAATCCTGCAGCCTTCTACAGTCGTATGTTGGATTCGCCGCGTATCCTCAGCGGACGAGATTGGCTTGGCATCTTGTCACAGTGTCCTTTGTCCCGATGGTAGAAGGATTGGCCGGTGAGTTTAGACTCACAGTTCCCAGGGTTGTCTGACTGTTCATGGTTCCAGACTAGGCAGTCGAAAATGTACAGTCTTCAGGGAGGCTCCTTCTGTATCCCATAAAATATTATAAAAAATCATTTATATACTGATTATTTATTTGAAACTGCACAATAGTTCATCCTAAAATAAATACAGAAAGACCTACTTCTTTTCTAACGATACACTTGTAGAGAATACGTGACATGGTATGCCAAGGGAAAAATCCAAATCCCGGAAGAAATGGCCACGGAATATTTTTCGACCACGTATGAGGACCCAATGCGGCTCCATAATTACAGCCCTCCGCCGGGCATTACACCTCCGCCCCTGCCTACGGTAGCTTTTGCTTCTCAACCTCCATCTCTAGATGAGATTCTTAATCAAGTAAAGAGGAAGCCGTCGGGCTCTACTCCGGGTCCCGATGGTATTCCCTATTTAGTATACAAAAAATGCCCCTGCCTTCTGCAATATTTAGGATCCATCTTCCGAAATATATGGAATAGCGGTGTAGTCCCACAGAATTTTGGCCGAGCGACAGTCATCTTAATTCCGAAGGTCCCAGTTTGCACCGGACCAAAGGACGCTCGGCCCATTGCTCTCACAGACACTGTGGCCAAAATCTTTTTTAGCATAGTCCACACGAGGATGAGCGAATTCATGCACCGGAATGAGTACCTTGGAGTATCAGTTCAAAAAGGCTTCATGCGTGGCGTCTCGGGCTGCCTCGAGCACAATTTTCTCCTGGCTCCTGCCATCAAGGATGCGAGACAGCACGAACGCCAAATCAATGTATGCTGGCTCGACCTAGAGAATGCCTTTGGGTCAGTCCGACACAGTCTCCTCCACTTTGCACTCCGCTGGTACAACTTCCCACCAGTCGTGCGTGACATTGTAGCCTCCTACTACAACTGTCTGACTTTCCATGTTAAAACGCAAGAATGGACTACCCGCTCTATACCATATTCAATTGGACTATTTCAGGGCTGTTGCCTCTCCCCGACGATTTTTAATATAGTTTTTAATATACTGCTGGAAAGCCTGACCCAGTTTGACAGGAAGTGGGGCTACCGTTTTAAAACAGACGGCCAATACACCTCGTCGTGCCTCGCTTTTGCCGACGACCTAACTTTCATCACCAGAAGCCCCAAGCAGCTTTCCCTGCTATTACAGAAAGTGGAGCTTTTCTGCGACTGGTCAGGCTGTATAAAAGTGAAGCCCTCCAAATGTTTTTGCCTTGGACTCGCCCGCATGGGCACAAAATTTACATCCTATGACCCCAAATTGGTCTATAAGGGCTCTAATATCTCCCTTATAGACCCAAACAATCATTTTAAATTCCTCGGCAGAAAAATCACCCATCAGGGAAAAGACGTCTCGGGCGATCATGTTATAGAGCATTTCAAAAGTTGCCTGGCGAAAATAGATGCCTTGCTAATTTCTGGCCCTCGTAAGGCCTGGATCTATGGCAATTATCTAACGTCACATTTGTCATGGCCCTTTCTTATTTACGACTTTACCAAAACCCAACTGTGACTTGAGGTAGGAGGGAGATGTAGGATTGTGTAGGACATTATATAGAAGTGAAAGAATATGCAAATTTCTCCGGTCCCGTATACGAAGCCATAGCGTTACTCCACATGGCGTTACTCCACATCATAGTGGATGTGGAGTAACGCCAAGCCACATAATATTTTTTCTAGTATGGTAGTTCTAAGCCAAGTTTTGATGCAACGTAAAGATGAGAACGATCGTTCAGCACTAGCATTCGTTACAGGTAGTGTGCAGAAAATCTGAAGTAGTTTGTGTATTATTGGGTATACGTCTTCATCGCAGGATTTAAGTGCATCAAATGATGAAGCTGGTAGTGGTAGACCGTCACCGGATGTTTTTTTTGTAGACCATAGTTGCTGCCAGTGTTGAACTTCTGCTTTCAGTTTTAAAACTTGTATCTCTTTGTTACCTTCGAGCAAGTTTCCAAATCTTGAGATAAGAGATTTGATCAGTTCTTTAGTTTGATTAAAAGTTTGTAGTATAACTTTATCCGGAATCAGTAATGTCAAATTAAAGGAATCTAGTACCTCTTGGGAAAAACGCACTTTTAAATCCTCGGTCACTGTTTCAATTAACGGTATGAACGTAGATACCCTGTAGTAGTCCTGACAATCTTCTAGTGCATAATTTTCCCGTCTCGTTTGTCTCGCGCGCGTCCTCGGTCGTTTTTAACGTCAATGTCTAACTTTTCTGCCATTTGCTTTGCGTTTTCAAATATTTTATTGAAATGTTCATCTACTTCATCTACTTTTGGGGGGGGGGGAAATTTCCCTAATTTCCCCCCCCGTGGATCCGCGCCTGTATATATACCTATATAGCAAAAGACCGAGTCAATGGCGGTATAACCATTCCCAACTGGGCAACTTGGTTGAAAAGGGTCTCAGCGGCCTAAGGTCCTAAATAGACCTAAAATGTCTGGTGCAGAAGGCAACGGGACACCACTGCAATATATATCCCTAGTAGTTAGCAATGGAAAAGTCAAAAATAGCCATAGCCCCGAGTGCCCGGCGGTCCTTTAATGGGTCAGGGGTGCTAAGAATCCCCGGGTGAAAAACTGGACCGGGGATCACCAGTACGGAACAGTTTTTCCGGATGGCGCAAGACCGACTAAAGTATTCAGAGCTAACGGCCAAGCTCCAGTAATGGAGAGGCACTTCGAGAAGAAGAAGAAGAAATGTTTTTGTATTTACAACCATTATATTGTTTTAATTTTCAGGGACTCCGCGTTTTATTTGGTCAAGGATGACATGTCGACGCTTCCACAAGCCATGGCGACGGTATGTAGTATTAACCTAACTAAATAACAGCTAAAAATATATGTGATACCGAGGGTCAATTGCCTTTTACTTGCAGGACTCATCTAGCCATAAGGGTACTGCCACACTTGCTCATTTAGCACAAAAGCATGGGGGATAGTGGGGGAATTAGAACCTAAATTAAATTATGAATTTAATTCAGTTTAAGAGAACTTCAATCTCGTTTATTTGACTATTTTTTCATCACAGAGTGAATTTAAAGAATCAAAATCAGCCATTTATTTGTCTTTTTGAATGTTTACACGACTGCATAGAAAAAAGAGAGGTGTGTGTTTAGGATTCATGTATGTATGTTTTCCGTTTCTTTATTCCAACATAACTTCTAAACGCTTGAACCGATTTAGAAGTGTGTGGTATTGGTAGGTTGGTTGTTATGTCATCCTGAGTGTCTTAGGTACCTAAATTGCTCAAATGTCAAATAAATAATTATCTAAATGTCAATAAATTAGGATAAATATATCATGTTTAGTATCAAATGAAAAGTCTGATGCAGTACATTCGGAAATATATATGTACCTATATATACGGATAAATACATAAACCACAAATATGTCATAAAATTCCTTTTTATTACTTGAGCACCAAGAGTAATAATAATAATGATCGTTCCAAGGAATAATAATAATAATAATAATAATTTCATTCATTCAAAAACAATTGTATTAGTTGCAGACTCTGCCTAACTAGGCCATAGCTCGTACAAGGAGGACTCTATGTATGGCAAAGATTTATCCATGTGCACATAGTGTTAAAATGAAACATACAAAATATGATAAAATATAAAATAGATAAGCGAATTCAAATTAAATTATATTTAAAAATATTGATATAGCATGGTCATGGAAATAAATATTAATATAAAATGTCGTAAGATGAATTTAGTAGAACAGATAAATAAATAGTATTAAAATATAAAGTGTAGTGCAATGTATTACAATAATAATAATAAAGTGCTTGATGACTATTAATATTCTTATAATAATTATCTATTTTATATGTATACTCATGTACATGGATTCAGCTCTATTTTTTTTAAATTTTATTTGTCTGCCGTGTAAAGCTGACTTTAGTTAACGCTATTGTCGAATAATATTTATGCTTTAATCGTTTTATATCTACATTTAAACTGACGAATTATAATATGCGATAATTAGCTTTAATTCATAATTCATGCTTTTATTGTATATTCTGAATAAATAAATTGAATACTGAATACTGAATAATAATGCAGACCTTTACTTTAAGATACGACTTATTGCCTTTTCTCACGAATCCTTGGAGTAAAAGCAAACACTTCTTTCTTTAGTTGTTCGCAGTGTCCTTGCTTCGGAGATAGCTCGAAAAGTACACAGTCTTCTTCTTCTCCGTCGTTCCCTCATTACTGAGGATCGTGGCCACTAGACAACAGTTTGCCTACGAGGCTCCTCCACTTCGACCTGTCTTCTGCATGGCGGGTCGCAGATTGTATTGACGGTGATCTGCCTCTGCTTCTTCTTCCCTCCACTTGACCCCCGGAAAGGATTTTCTCCAGATTCTCTGGGTTTCTCCTGGCAACATGACCGAAGAACTGCAGGACCCTTCTCATGCATACGGTGGAGAGCCTCACTTGGATGCCGAGTTCTTCCAGGACAGATTTGTTGGTGCGGCGTGCTGTCCATGGGATTCCTAGCATTTTACGCCAACAACACATCTCCAGTGCATCGATTTTGGTGCGTATCCGAGCCTTCAGGGTCCATGTCTCCGATGCATAGAGAAAGATCGAGAAAACCAGACCTTAGTCCGCTTGCTTATACCCCGATTCTTTCACAGCTTTTCTAGCTTGCTCATGGCCGATCTTGCCATCTGGCTTCTGTGTGAGACTTCCTTTTCAGTTTCCTCGTTGCATATCATGGAGCCCAGATAGACAAAGTCTTTCACAGCTTGAAGGTCACTCAGCTCATTGGTGCGTTGCATGGTTCCAGTCCGGTCCACAAACATGAGTTTGGTCTTGCTGCGGTTCATGTGCACAGTAATATTCAGTAATATAAAGTACACAGTAATATTCACTAAAAACTTATTTTTTAAATAATAAACAGTGCGACTGACAGTAGGTACGTGTAGGTAGGCGACAAGTAGGTAGGTAGAATGTCCTGTCACATGGTGTATGGCGAACTTTATTCTCTTACAAAACTTTCTTTTCAGCGCGAACATCTTTTTTCTATTCAATTCTAAATACAACAGTTCACTTTTTGTAAGGACAGTCGTGTTTTTTATTTTTTTTATTGTCCTTATTAAACATTCGATCTTTTTAAGTAGTAAAGGCCATGTACTTACCATCCCGCTTACGTAACTAAATTTTAAGGATTCACGCAAGCCTGTTCGATGCGCATCAACCTGTACTAAATTATTTTTCTTTTCAGACTTTTCTACCTGCACAATGCCGTCAAAATATTATTCTTCCTGCTGGTTGGCAACATTGTATGGTCGACATTCCTCCTAATTAAAAACTTTATATTATAAAAATATCTCAATTTATTAAAATTATTTTAATCTTCAGGCAATGTGTTTCATTTATATACTAGTTAGTTAGTTAACGTGTTCGGGCCAGGTTAGGACTCATCTCCAAAAATATGCGGCCTAGATGGTCTTGCTGTTCGTCTCTTGTAGGTCCTGGTGTGATGGATGTTGACAGCTGCGGGTAGGATAGGAGGTGGTCTTAATCCTGCAGCCTTCTACAGTCGTATGTTGGATTCGCCGCGTATCCTCAGCGGACGAGATTGGCTTGGCATCTTGTCACAGTGTCCTTTGTCCCGATGGTAGAAGGATTGGCCGGTGAGTTTAGACTCACAGTTCCCAGGGTTGTCTGACTGTTCATGGTTCCAGACTAGGCAGTCGAAAATGTACAGTCTTCAGGGAGGCTCCTTCTGTATCCCATAAAATATTATAAAAAATCATTTATATACTGATTATTTATTTGAAACTGCACAATAGTTCATCCTAAAATAAATACAGAAAGACCTACTTCTTTTCTAACGATACACTTGTAGAGAATACGTGACATGGTATGCCAAGGGAAAAATCCAAATCCCGGAAGAAATGGCCACGGAATATTTTTCGACCACGTATGAGGACCCAATGCGGCTCCATAATTACAGCCCTCCGCCGGGCATTACACCTCCGCCCCTGCCTACGGTAGCTTTTGCTTCTCAACCTCCATCTCTAGATGAGATTCTTAATCAAGTAAAGAGGAAGCCGTCGGGCTCTACTCCGGGTCCCGATGGTATTCCCTATTTAGTATACAAAAAATGCCCCTGCCTTCTGCAATATTTAGGATCCATCTTCCGAAATATATGGAATAGCGGTGTAGTCCCACAGAATTTTGGCCGAGCGACAGTCATCTTAATTCCGAAGGTCCCAGTTTGCACCGGACCAAAGGACGCTCGGCCCATTGCTCTCACAGACACTGTGGCCAAAATCTTTGTTAGCATAGTCCACACGAGGATGAGCGAATTCATGCACCGGAATGAGTACCTTGGAGTATCAGTTCAAAAAGGCTTCATGCGTGGCGTCTCGGGCTGCCTCGAGCACAATTTTCTCCTGGCTCCTGCCATCAAGGATGCGAGACAGCACGAACGCCAAATCAATGTATGCTGGCTCGACCTAGAGAATGCCTTTGGGTCAGTCCGACACAGTCTCCTCCACTTTGCACTCCGCTGGTACAACTTCCCACCAGTCGTGCGTGACATTGTAGCCTCCTACTACAACTGTCTGACTTTCCATGTTAAAACGCAAGAATGGACTACCCGCTCTATACCATATTCAATTGGACTATTTCAGGGCTGTTGCCTCTCCCCGACGATTTTTAATATAGTTTTTAATATACTGCTGGAAAGCCTGACCCAGTTTGACAGGAAGTGGGGCTACCGTTTTAAAACAGACGGCCAATACACCTCGTCGTGCCTCGCTTTTGCCGACGACCTAACTTTCATCACCAGAAGCCCCAAGCAGCTTTCCCTGCTATTACAGAAAGTGGAGCTTTTCTGCGACTGGTCAGGCTGTATAAAAGTGAAGCCCTCCAAATGTTTTTGCCTTGGACTCGCCCGCATGGGCACAAAATTTACATCCTATGACCCCAAATTGGTCTATAAGGGCTCTAATATCTCCCTTATAGACCCAAACAATCATTTTAAATTCCTCGGCAGAAAAATCACCCATCAGGGAAAAGACGTCTCGGGCGATCATGTTATAGAGCATCTCAAAAGTTGCCTGGCGAAAATAGATGCCTTGCTAATTTCTGGCCCTCGTAAGGCCTGGATCTATGACAATTATCTAACGTCACATTTGTCATGGCCCTTTCTTATTTACGACTTTACCAAAACCCAACTGTCCCGTCTAGATGCGCTGGTAACAGCTAGTTTAAAATCCTGGCTGTCCTTAGCCAAACCAGCTGACCCCTCGACTCTCTTCAGGTCCAAACAAAATTTTGGGCTAGCGCTTAAACTGCCCTCTCTGCTCTACGCCAACTCCGGAATAACCAAAAATTCGATTCTGTGCAATTCCAAAGATCCGGCAATATCGAAGCACGCAATAAGTGGCCGTAGTGATTCAAATGATCTACAAGCCCGCGTAGACTTCCACAAAAAGTTCCTTACTGGAATCAGCCAGAATGGCACTGGTCTGGGGTATGGCAGTACAACCACGAGCGACGTGGACTTGAAGAAGTCTCTTTTGCGGGGAGATTACGACAGCAAGAGTATGGCTCATGCTATTGGCCTTCAATGCCAGAATGATTGGACAACAATTGGGGACTTTTGCATTCCGCCTCCAATGCACTGGAAGGTAATGCTCTATGACTGGACGCCAGAGATGCTGAAATTTTATTTGAATGCCTTTCAGCATACGCTTCCAGACCCCAGTAACCTCGCTCGTTGGAGCTTTGCCGATGATAGTTCTTGTCCCCTCTGTAGCAATACCCCTTGCACAGCTAGACACATTCTAGCTGGCTGCAAGGTGGCCTTAGATCAAGGACGGTACACTTACCGCCATGACAAAGTTCTCGCTGTTATTCGCGAGGTAATTAGTCTCTCAGTGGCTCGTGCCAACAAGGGTTTGACAGTATCCTCCAAACCCCCAATACAGTTTGTGCGGGATGGCTCTAAAGGCAAAAAACATTTAACTACAAAACCTTTCTCAATAATCGAGAAAGCTACAGATTGGATTCTGGAGGTTGATTCGGTCTCTAAGCAGTATAAATTCCCTGAAAGTCTCGGATGCACAGCCCTCCGTCCAGATATAACTTTTTACTCTCTATCTCGGAAGGTGGCTCTTATTGTAGAATTAACTGTTCCATGGGAATCAAATATCCCAAAAGACCACGAGTACAAATTAAATAAATACCATGATCTTGCAAATGCCGTAACCCGGAACGGCTTCACTGTTCACCTTCACGCGGTGGAAGTTGGCGCTCGTGGCCTGCCAGCTAAATCTCTATTTCACCTCTTTAAAGATCTTGGCCTTTCCAGAAAAATAATCAACTCTTTCTTAGAAAAATTATCTAAAACTGCGATTTGCGCATCTCAAATTCTATGGCTTCGAAGGGGGAGTGAATGGGTGGCAAGGTGAACGCTCACATGTGGCAAGACAGCTGTCCTAAACCTACCACAGCCGGTTCGTAAGTCCGGAATCCACTGCTCACCCCCCAGAAGTGTAAAAAATAGTATTATGATGGGCCCGACTCCGGTCGGTGAATTCCATGGCAGCTCCGTTTGTATTTATTTATACAGTAGAACTACAATTATCCGATCTCCGACTATCCGAATTGCTGATTATCCAAAATTCAAACGGAAAAAAATTAAGACGGAAACGTACTTATTTTTGATAATGCACCAACTCATCCCACCGAAGAATCGTTGGTAAAAGGGAAAGGCCAGTTTAACCCCTAGAGCCCCAATTGGCCGATATCGGCCACAAAACGATTCAGAGTGACGGCCCCGTTTTAATTTTATTTTAATTTAATTTGTTTTATTTTATTATGTTAATATGTTTTATTTTAATTATGGGTACAGTGGTTTGGCAGTAATTAATGTTTTGGTGAGACAGTGTCATAATTCAATTTTTTTACTAATTTTTACTAAAATTTTTTCGGGTATCAACTTGTCAATCGGCTGAGGGGTCGAGGCCTGAAGGGTTAAGACAATCTATTTACCGCCAAACACCACAAGCTTGTTGCAACCAACGGACGTCTGTTTTGGAAACCATAAAAAGCCATCACAGAAGGCAACTTTAAGGGAAAATTTGGTAGAGGGCGAAGATGAAGAAGGTGAGTTGGCTAGCCACAAAAAAATAAATTTAAAAGTTTGACCTTAAGGGGCTCTCTAGACGACCAAGCATGCTTGACAAGCTTCGCGTCGCGGGCTGGGAGGGGATCGTAAACCGCAGAAAATATGCAAATATTTTTTTTTTATATTTACTAAAAATGCATAATTTTGTAGTTTATACCAGGGAGTCACGTTAATTAGACATAATTGATTGGTGAATGACATTACTCCCTGGTATAAAACTACATAATTAGGCATTTTATTGTAAATATTTTTTTTAAATGTTTCCATATTTCCTGCGGTTTACGGTCCCCTCCCAGCCCATGACACGATGCTTGACAAGCATGCTTGATCGTCTAGAGAGCCCTTAATATCGAAGTTGAAGCAGACACGGGAACATCAGCTCCTTTTATTAAAAAATAGTTTTTTCTCCAATTTTTAACACATATAGAACAATTAATTAACCCGACAAATGACAGGCGTCCTTTTGGGGATGCAAGTTTTAATACACTGGAATGACAGGCGTCCACTTGGTCCAGTGATGACGACACGATGGAGGCCGTTTGCGTTTTGTAATTTGTCGCCATTATTATCTTAATTGATTTACGAGATAAGGTTATAATGTTTTATATGTCAAATTTCAATGCGATCATTTTACAGTTCTTCTTTTTATGATCCGTATAGTGGTTTACAAGTTATGGTCGTTTTTATCAAGGTCGATTTCGCGCGCGAAAAGGTCGCGCGCGAATGGGACAGCTGAATTTTTACTCCGCGAGGAGAGGAGTTAAAATACACCCAATTTTTAAAAAAAAAACAATTATCCGATTTTTTTCTTATCCGAATGGTGTCCGGTCCCAATATTGATTTGGATAATTGGAATTCTACTTTAGCCATTTCCGAGTGAGACTTGTCCTATATTTTATAAAAATTACCCCTTACTAATTTGCACACGATCTACAAAATATTAAAAGCCGCTAGTATATGGTATATTTTATTTATAACATCTTTTGAAAAAATAAGTCATTTACTATTATTATATAATCATAATTTCATAATCTAAAATTAAAAAAAATATCGATTAATCATAAAGATTATCAAGATTAATTATCAAGATAATTATCAAGATTAAAATGATCAAATCAAGATTACTTATAACTTGATTAATAAAATATAACAATTATTGTACTTTGTATTTTTCTCTGTCTGTTGAACACATCTGTCTCTGTCACTCTGTCGAGCCTCGCGTTATTGATGATATATGGTATTAGATTGCTCTACTCCATAATACGATTTGGCAACCCTTTCGCACCGGCGACATTCATGTTGCACTGATAGCATTGACGACGAAACTAATAACAATTTGTTTAACCATCTATAATAACATTTTCCGGGTTTGATTCCCGGTTAGGTAACCATTTCCCTTTGAGATAAAACTAACGGAATTGCATTTTCAATTCTGTCGATCAAATGCAATAACAAGACACATGTTACACGCACATACATGCAAATACTTCATACGCTTTTCTACGGTCTTTATGAGCCTTGTAACACTGCGACCATTGCTGATGTATTGTGTTCGCCACCATAGTTCATGTCATTTTAGGACCGCAACAGGCTTTTAGCGCCAGATTGTTTTACCTCCTCAGGTTGGAGGTAATGACCACCCAAGTGGGTGTATCTTTTACGCATCGGCGGGCCACACTCGCACATGAGGTGCAGGGGAGTTTCCTCTGCCCCTTGGCAGAACCTACACATTTTTGTGTCTCGGAGCTTGAGGTTGTACATGTGTTTGTTCAGGCCACAATGCCCCGTGAACGCCCTCACCAGTATGCGTTGATTGTTCCAATTTAGCGATAAGGCCTCACGGGCCGTCTTACGGTCGTAAGCCTTAATTAGCGCTTTGGATTGATTCAACCCTAGCGTGTTGTTCCAGTGGTTGACGGATTGTTCTAAACATATTTGTTTGAGCATTAGGTTTGCAAGGCTTTTTGGTTCACCACAGCAAGGTTCAGGGCCGTATAAAGTTCCCTTTGCTTCCGTCTTAGCAAGTTCGTCGGCTTTTTCATTCCCTCGATTCCTGCATGGCCGGGAGAGTAGGGTTGGTTGGAATAAAATGTCGTATGACAGTAAACCGGCCCATAGTGAAATTTCACAATAGAGTTTTTTATTTTATTTTATAAGGGACTAATTGATTATTAATTAACCTAATAAATTAGGCAATTATGTAGTGACTTTATTGTATATTTTATATAGGCTGACGCCATATAGGCTGCTGCCATATAGGCGTGCTTAGAGTGCTATCTAAAGTGCACCGTCATACTGGTTTACTATGAACACCGCCATATTGAACATAATAAGAGTAGATAAATTAATTTTTGGATTCATAAGTGCCATCTGTTTGTTGCGTTTTGTAGTAAAATCCTAGTTGCCAAATCGTAGTATGACGCTGAGCAATCTAATATGCTATATAATCAATGCTTACGTCTACCAACCAGACCAGAGCCAACTTTGCCATTGGGAGAGGAGTACCCAAGAAACGCCTGACGTAACAAAACTAAGAAGCGGATACAACAAAAGGGCTATTGGGCAGTGTTGGGCGACTAATCAATCACGATTGATTTAGTCGCGACTAACATTAATACAAGAGTTACTTTTTGAGTACACTTTTTAGAAGAGTACACTTTTTAGAAAGCGTTGAGAAGAAAGGCTGCTATGTGGAAAAATAGTGTTTGATGTTCATATATCAAATTGTTAATTTTTCAAAAATATATTGTCTTTTGGACTTTTTAGACACGCCTTGTATACATTTAACAAGGCATGGGCTCCATGCTATCGCAAAACTCCGATAAAAACTCCAGAAACATCTTAAATTTGCTGCCTTTGTTGCCGGGCGAAGGTTTGTGTGTAATCGAGATGTTGCGCATGCAGCCGGACAGATTTTCCAAGATTATCTGTGAACAAAAGTATATTTCAGTTAACCCTTCGAGTAGCGACTATCTCTGTATAACAGGTATCATAACGATCGAAATGATTTAGTATCACTATTATCTAATATGTCAACACTGCATTCATTTTACTCAGACAGAATACCTTTTGATATAACCAAAAGTATCTGTTGAAGATCAACAATACAAGACAATACAATACAATACAATCGGCTACTCCAGTAGATCAACGACCTGTAGACGATTTCATTCTATGGCCATCCATTTCGCTCTCAGTAAAATCTATTTCTGGCTATACCTCAATATTCATCAACATTCATGTCAAAGTCATTTTACAGTGCAGGCAGCCCGAATATGGAACTCTTTGCCTTTGCAACTGAAACAACTCGAAAAGCTGATCAGGTTTGAATAATCCATTAACCCTTCGAGTAGCGGCATAATTTCATGGCAGACCGCGGCAATTAATTGGAATTTCTTGCAATATCGCCGCGCTCGACAAAAAGTACTATAACTATGGAACTACTATAGCAATCATAAAAAAAATAACTGTACAATGATCTCATTGAAATTTCGTATATATAATATTGAAACTTCATTTTGTAAAATAATTAGATAATTATGAATAAATATGAGAAAGTCGAAAAAGTGAAAAAACTCGGCATTTCTAACTTGTACTTGTCTTACGGAAAAATATGGAACCCTATTAAGAAATTGTAAATACTATCGTGATCTTTATTAGATTCTTTATCAAAGGTTATATTTCGTTTTGCTAATTTATATACAAAAATATTTAGATATTAGCTCATAAAAACCAATAAAAATTTTGATGATTTCTCGAAAAAAAAAAATTATGATGTTTGACAATGGAATTTTACCAGAAATAAATGCGAAATTATTCTAGCGGCCGTCTATGTATCTATGGTAATATAAAGACTTCGTCCTACATATCAAGTCAAAAAAAGAAATAGATTCTAAAGAAATCCATAAACGCAAACACAATCGATTCCACACGTGTACTGCCATTAAATTCCATCTAATTTCGCTAATTAATGCAGTCGCAGCCGGTGACTCATGTCAATTTCTTCTCATCGATTCAATCGACACACTTATTACCACCACTCTTTCAGCATTGCGTCATGCAATATAGTATATAAATCAGTACATTCGACCAATCCATTATCATTCCTCGGGTAGTCACCCTCCGGTCAGCATTCGCATTATTCTCGGGAAATAACCCGCCGCGCTCATTCTTCAAGTAAACATCCGCGATCATCATTCTTCGAGCACTCACTTTCTAACAGCGCCCCGCGATCAATTATTCGGAAGCGTTATAACTGGCAATCTTCAATCAAATTCTTTAATAAACAACTTCGGCTTCATCAAGGACGCCTTTCATTACGGTGAAAACCCCAAGATTACACCACCTCCTCACAGCGAACAAATTGGAGTCTAGTGAGGGGTGGTCCCTCACAGTAATAATGAGATATTTGGTGCGGATTTTAGGATGCGTTCGAATTTGAAAATAATATTACTGTGTGCTCCGGGAGCAAGCCGCCAATATTGGTCGTTACGTAGTCAATGGTGTTCTGATGTGCAACCAAAGAAAGGCGATTCATAGGACAAACTGGCCCACAAGCCAGAGTCTTACCCAGGTGTGTGTAGACTGCTGGATGGGTGTTGACCAACCCTAACACATGGGTCTAGTGACCTAATTGCAACAGGGCCCATTAGCTCCCTAAACGGGCATATCAGCAAAGCTGCCTGTCCAGAATAAATCAATAATAATAATAAGTGAAATAAATAAATAAACAAGAGGGAGAAAAGATCTAACCTGCGGCCAATCTTGTCTGTATATTGCTAGGCACTGTTCAGTGAGAGACCCTTCATCAAGAAATTTCTCCTTTAATAGGTAAAGCAGCAGGGTTGTTATGGCGTCCCAAACAGCTGTGAGATTTTGGGCACCAGATTGCGCTGTCATCAGTATATTGCGCGGGCACAATATGGTGTCGAAGAAGGAATAGGGTTCTTCATTTCTTTGGTCTTCTACCAGGCATTCCGAGCTCATGTCGCTTTGGAGGAGATCTAAAAGAAAATAAATGCATAATAAATATTGCCCACAACTAGCTAATAATTGATAAACATGGTAAAGACATTTATCTCAAAAGACATTTATCTTATTTATTTTTAAAGACATTTATTTTGAAAATATGTTATGAAATCAAAGACGATCGCTGTTGTTTGATATTATAAATAGGATAAAAACGAATTTACCGGGTGAAGTTAGTAGCACCCAACGTTTCGGCGATGTCGCAACCGCCATAAAAGCTGTTAAAACAGCTCAGGGAGAAAAATCGGCAATATGCAAATATATATTGGATAGCGAAACTAACCACTGGGTGCAGTTTCGAAATACCATTGCGATATCCAAAGAATAATTTAACATGATGAATACATACATGATATAAAATACAATTATACATTTGTGGTTGTCGACTACAACGGGCGAACCCATCACCCTAGGAAGTTTTAATGATAATGATCATTCTATCTCCCGTGAGGTGAAAGTAAAAGACTTTGTGGACGATACAAATCTACCGTCCAGCAAAACCTACGAACCCGCCAGAGACAAACGTCTTACGGCGAGGCATTAGGAAGGTAACCCAGTAGGGCCACCTCGCCCCCTGGCTATCAGTTTTGGTAGGATATCTCCATCTAGAGTTACCCTTCAGGATACTTTCCTCCTCCCGACTGGTTACGGGACCGAAATCCAAAGGACCTGGGCGTCCTTTGCCTGTCATACCACTCGGGATTGGGTGGCCAATAGCTCGTTTCACGAATGGCATGACAACAAGTCAACATCCACCTCCCGCTGCTTCAAAGACAGTATATTTCCATAGTCTCCAGACTCCTTCAGCAATTAGTCAGAGTGCATAACTGATTGGCATCACCAAACGGTGCGCAAACCGTCCAGTGGCGCCAGGAGGCAATCCCACCAGGAGAAACTGATCCACCAACCGTAAGGCCTGAGACGCAAGAGTCTTACCCGAGGTAGCCTTCCGCACGAGGAGGCTTCTGAATAGGAGCTGAATCATGAGTTAGACCAATCCGAGAACAACATGGATTTTATGGCACAAGCTACACGAAACCATTCACTACCAAATTATACAGAAAAATATATCTTACCATATACAGTAAAACACACAATTACACAACTAGAGTTGTCGACTACAGCGGGCGAGCCCGTCACCTCAGGAAGTTTTAACGATTAGTCGTTCTATCTCTCTGGAGTGAGCGCAAAAGACTTAGGATAAAAACAGTCCACCGTCTAGCTACGCCACAAACCCGTAAGAGGCCAACGCTTTAACCGCGAGATAGCCAGGAGTGTTACCCAGCGGGCTTACACTCACGCCCTTACTTCCAATTGCGACCAGATTACTCCAGTCTCTCGATTGGTTACGAGTTCGAGGTCGCTTGCGCGTTCCTCTCCCTTACGAAGCGGTGAAACGGTGTAAACCGAATCTATCGCGGACCTCGGTATCCTTTGCCCGGCTGTTCACCCAGGATCGGGTAGCCGATGGTCGTTTCGAGAGCAGTCGCCGTAAGGTCCGCAACCACCCCCGCTCTATAGGAAACAGTACTGCTTCCAGACTCCCCCGACTGTTAGTCAGAGTGGGAGCTAACGGGCCCATGATGGGTTGGCCACGATGACCCATGTGTTCAGGGTCGGTCATACTCACGGGTCAACACCCATCCGACGGCCTCCACGCACGGGGTGCGAACCTGCGTAGGACTCTGGGGGCGAAACCAGTTTCCCCCGGGAATCAAACCTCTGGCGCTCCTGGACGGTCTGCGCACCGTGCGGCGCAAGCCAATCGATTGTGCACTCCGACTAACAGTCGGGGGAGTCTGGAAACTGTATTGTTTCCTATAGAGCGGGGGTGGTTGCGTACCTTACGGCGACTGCTCTTGAAATGACCATTGGCCATCCGATCCAGGTTCAGAGCCGGGCAAAGGACGCCTTGGTCCGCGATAGATTCGGTATACACCGTTTCACCGCTTCGTAAGGGAGAGGCCCGCGCAAGCGACCTCGAACTCGGAACCAATCGAGAGACCGGAGAAATCTGGTCACAATTGGAAGTAAGGGCGCGAGTGTCTCGAGCCGCCGGGAAGTAATTCCTGGTTATCTCGCGGTAAGGAGTTGGTCTCTTACGGGTTGTGGCGTAGCTAGACGTCGGATTGTTATGTCCAAAGTCTTCTACGCTCACTGCAGGTCGATAGAACGACTAATCGTTAAAACGTCCTGTGGTGACGGGCTTGCCCGTTGTAGTTGACAACTCAATATGTTAGTCAGAGTGCGCAATCGATTGGCTTATGCCGCACGGTGCGCAGACCGTCTAGCTACGCCACAAACCCGTAAGAGGCCAACGCTTTAACCGCGAGATAGCCAGGAGTGCTACCCAGCGGGCTTACACTCACGCCCTTACTTCCAATTGCGACCAGATTACTCCAGTCTCTTGATTGGTTACGAGTTCGAGGTTGCTTGCTCGGTCCTCTCCCTTACGAAGCAGTGAAACGGTGTTTACCGAATCTATCGCGGACCACAGCGTCCTTTGCCCGGCTGTTCACCCAGGATCGGGTAGCCGATGGTCGTTTCGAGAGCAGTCGCCGTAAGGTCCGCAACCACCCCCGCTCTATAGGAAACAGTACTGCTTCCAGACTCCCCCGACTGTTAGAGTGCGCAATCGATTGGCTTATGCCGCACGGTGCGCAGACCGTCCAGGAGCGCCAGAAGGTTGATTCCCAGGGGAAACTAACCATAAGGCCAGAGTCCTACCCAGACTTGCACTTCATGCGTGGAGGCCGTCGGATAGGCGTTGACCCGTGAGTGTGACCAACCCTGAACAGAATGGGTCTTCGTGGCCAACTCAGCGAGGGCCCACTAACTCCCACAATTACACACAAGGGCCAATTAACTCACTCGAATACAACACAATTACACAGTAAAACATATCCTACCTTTAGAGACATCAGTGGATTTTTCAAGTGATATACTATTCTCCAGTATAGAAGAATTGAAAACGGAAGCCTGGACTCCTCCCGAGGAAGTGGGTCCATTCTCCGCTTCATCATCGGAAATGAAGTGCAAGTTCTGATCGGGTTGTTCTAGCTTCAGGTCGTCGAGGTCTCGTCTCACGAAGAGATCCTCATCCGAATCGTCGAGGGCATGCGAGTCGACTTTTCGAGGACTGCATCGATCCCACATCGCCTCGAAGAGTTTCAACGTCGGCTCTGTGACAAGGGATGGCTGAAAACATGCTGGAAAAATATGAAGGCTGTCATTAGGTCACTTATCCTACAGAGTTAAAAGAGTAAGCGCACTTTTAAGTGGCAAGGCGTTGCGGGGATAGGGTGCAAGAGAATAACAGAGGGATGCGTCACGGCAAACGTCTGTAGTTAGCGCCGGTGGAGGTTGACAAATTTCTCCAACAGCGGAGTGGTGGCGATATGTCATTGCGCTTGCTTACTTCCTCGAATTTCGTTCAACGGCAGCACAGTCGCATGGGGCGGACGACGCTTGTGGCACAATGTCTAGTAATCGTATTACAATTTGTGGTAGCCCTTAGAACTCGTGACAACGCTCGCTTTGATTTCAATTTTGTTCTAAGAGAAGCTACTGTCTGTATACTGTGCACTGAGTGTCTATCTCTGTCTTGCTTATTTACTGTGTCTCGCTTGTATAATGTGCGCTTACTGTGTATAACTTGTTTAGATAGCCACAACGTAAAACAAAAGAATGCAACGCAAGCATAAATCTGTTTTCTCACTCTAGAACTCCTTTGGATGCTTTCAATGTTTCTATTTTTCTAGTTTTTTATATTTTTGTCATTAAAGTAGTGACTTTTTGTGTTTTTTCATTATTTATAGTTTTGTATTTTTCTAGTTTTTTATACTTTTGTTTCTGAATTTCCGAATTTTTATGTTTTTTTAAATAATTAGATTTTTAACCCTTGGAGTAAATGGGTATTTTCATGGATGCATCTGTCTCTTTTGCAGGATTTTCGGCGACATCGACTTAAAGTACTATAACTACGAAACTACTACACCAATCATAAAAAGAACAACTGCACAATGATTGCATTGAAATTTCGAATATAGAATATTGAAATATCATTTTGTAAAACAATTAGATAATTATGAATAAATATGAGAACGTCAAAGAAGTGAAAAAAACGCGCGACCAGATTTGGTCGACTCGTACTCAACGGATAATTGTTTCGCGACCAGATTTGGTTGACTCATACTCAACGGGTTAAAAGACTTTTTAAAATTTTGTGTCTAATTGGAAGTGTAATTTTATTTGAATTAACTTTATTAGAAATGTAATTTCTATTCCTAAAAGTAAGTATTTCTTTAAGGGTTTTTGAAGACAAATACAGTAGAACTCCAACTAACCAAATCAATTGGGACCGGACCCCATTTGGATAATCCAAAATAAGGATAATTGTTTTTTTTTAAAAAAAGGGTCTATTTTAATTAATTACTGTATGTATGTTGAAAATAGCAAAAAAACTATTTTTTAAGAAAAAGAGCTGATGGTCCCGGGTCTGCTTCATCTTCAACATTAAGTTCAATCTTTCAAATTAATTTTTTTGTGTTTAGCCAAAATCAACACCTTCTTCGTCTTCCCCTTTAGCAAAAGTTTCGTCTTTGCCCTCTAGCAAAATAAAAGTTGCCTTCTGTAATGGCGATTCATAGTTTCGATAACGGACTGGTTCATTGGTTGCAACAAGCTTGTGACATTTGTGAGTAAAAAGATTGTTTTAAACTTGCCATTGCCTTTTTTCAACGATTCTTAAGTGGGATGAGTTGGTGCGTTATCAACAATCAGTATATTTCCATCTTTTTTTCCGATTTAATTTTGGATAATCAGCGATTTTTTTTTATTTGTTGTGTAGGGTTTTTCTAAGGTAATTATGAGACTTGTAACACTGCGACCATTGCTGATCTATTGTGTTCGCCACCTGTTATAGTTCTGCGCTAAGCCTCTGTCATTTAAGAACCGCAACAGGCTTTTGGCACCAGATTGTTTACCCTCCTCAGGTTGAAGGTAATGACCACCCAAGTGGGTGTATCTTCTACGCATCGGCGGGCCACACTTGCACATAAGGTGCAGGGGAGTTTTCTCTGCCCCTTGGCAGAACCTGCACATTTTCGTGTCCCGGAGCTTAAGGTTGTTCAGATAGTTCTGATAGTACTCTTTGTATATATATTAGGAACTAATAATTATCACTCACCGATAAATATGACGAGGTCTATAGATATCTGTCCTATAACCTTTTTACTCGTAGGATCTATGAATAAATTCGAGTCGTCCAAACATTTCTTTCCTAAATGTAAAGTTTTAATTAACATTGAATAGATCAGATCTCTACTGTTCTTCCCACCGTTCTGTAGGCACCGCCATATTAATTCCTAAAAATAATAAACAAATCCATCAGTCATGCTCTTGGGACGCTGCCAAATCAGCAATAACAATACTGAAGATATGGAACATTTATGCAGGAGGCAAGAAGCGACCCTTTTTTATTTTTAGGTAGATTTGAGACTGATCAATCGATAGATCGACACATAGTTAGTTAGTTAGTTAGTTTTCCTGGGCTATTTCCCGCGCTAGGCCTCTTGATTGGGCCGTTGTGCGTGGCTCATGTTTCTATTTATGTTACTCCAGCCAACCCAGGCTGTCCCAGAAGGTTAGCAGCCTGTTTGGGTTGCTACAGGCCTCCGGGACAGATGCTGGAGATTGTAGTATTCTTGCCCGTTGCTCTGCCACGCTCCTGCATTCCATGAGCACATACTATGGCGTTTCTTCTTCCTCCATGCATCCTCTGCATAGAGGGCTGTCTGTCACACCTATGGTAAACAGGTGTTTGTTTAGGGGACAGTGGCCTATCATAGTACCTATGACTTTATGGATTTTGTCCCTTTTTATTCTGGTGAGGTTGCGGGCAAGTTTTTTAGACACTTCCGGAACCGCGTTCTTTGTTTGCCTGCATCTATTCATAGTCTATTCATAAAAAAGATACAAATTACATGTCACAGTTCCCCACTAAGGCTAGTGCCTTTTCAGTGGGTAACTAACAATAATGTGTTTATATCTGACTTATATTATCTATTTCCTATTGTACTTTTATTAACTATTATAACTTTTTACGTTAAGTAGATGCATTGACTTCCTAACCTAAGAAAGATAATCAACTCATCTACGCCAAAATGAGATGCTCGGTCACTGTTGAATATTTGTTCATTAGATTAGATAATTTGCACGTAGTGCTCCAATTATGGCGTGTATTTGATGTAATTTACGGTTCTGGCTTTCCTAGTTTTGGGCGCTGACATCTTTTTTGAAAATTTTCGTAAAGAATCGAATAGTTATAGCAATGAAATGCTTTTCCCACACGCTCACGAAATCGGTGGAACAGCGGCAGTTGGCGATGCGCGATGAAACTAAATGACATTTGGCGCATTATTGCCAGCGTCGAAAATAAGGCTAGAATTCTGTTGGGAAAAGGCGATTTTGTGGCATGTCGTTTATCATGTTGGCAAAGCAAGTTTACTTTTGTAAGATTTTACTATGGTAGTTTTGACGTTCAAACAACCGAGCTAGCCTATTTACCGAGCTAGCCTATTTACCGTGGTATTTTGAGATACTCTAGTAATAATTACTATTGTAAATTGGGAATATTACCAAGGATCAAACAACTGGCTCTTAGTTTGCAGGTAATGATCCGCTCCGCACCAACAACAGCTGTTAATCTAATAGACTGCTTATCAGAGGGGTCCCGCTTATCCCCTTTTTTAGTAAATGGGGTTGACAACAGGTCTCTTCCAGTCTATAAAAATGCTATAATTTCTTGCGTTTTTTTCCATTCTTTAAGGTGGGTTTCGTCGGTGTTCCTGCGTAGCCGTGTTATTTGGGCCTGGGGTATGGGTATCAAGGGTTTCCGGTCCATATACAATTTCCTTTGATACCCTTTTGGCCAGTTCGTCTGCTGCGTCGTTGCCCAGTGAGTCGCTGTTCCCTTTAATCCATTGCAGGGTCACTCTATTTGACCTTGCAATGGATTGAAGCGCATTGTGGCATTCCAGTACAAGGACAGAGGTTATAGTATTTTTTGCTAGCGCTTGTAGCACGGAGGCACTGTTGGAGACAAATTTCAAGCTTAGGTCTCCGACATCTTTGGCTGCAACTGCCTGTGCTGGTCTGGTGATGACAATGCATTCTGCTTAGAAGATCGTATTTAAGTTGCCTAGGGTAATTGATATTTTGATGTTTGATAGTTTATGCAGGAGGCATGAAGCGACCCTTTTTTATTTTTAGGTTAATTGGAGACTGATCAATCGACAGATCGATACATCTCTCCAAAAGAATATAGCCTAAATGGCATTGTCGTTTGCCTCTTGTAGATGTGTGATAAGGGTTAACAAATGCGGCCAGGATCGGAGGTGGTCTTCATCCAGGAAAGCATTTTCTCCAGATTCTCTGGGTTTCTCCTGGCAACATGACCGAAGAACTGCAGGACCCTTCTCATGCATACGGTGGAGAGACTCACTTGGATGCCGAGTTTTTCCAGGACAGATTTGTTGGTGCGGCGTGCTGTCCATGGGATTCCTAGCATTTTACGCCAACACCACATCTCCAGTGCATCGATTTTGGTGCGTATCTGAGCCTTCAGGGTCCATGTCTCCGATGCATAAAGAAAGATCGAGAAAACCAGAGCTCGAACCAGCCTGACCTTAGTCCGCTTGCTTATACCCCGATTCTTCCACAGCTTTTCTAGCTTGCTCATGGCCGATCTTGCCATCTGGCTTCTGCGTGAGACTTCCCTTTCACAGTTTCCGTCGTTGCATATCATGGAGCCCAGATAGACAAAGTCTTTCACAGCTATAATAATCTACCTGTGTGTAATTAAAATAATTAAACAATATACCTACATTCATATAAACCAATATGGTTGTCGGGGCTATATTCTTCTCGTTGAATTCCTTTTCATTTACCACTAATCGACTATTTATTGAATCGTTATTCGATATATTGGACTCAGTAGTTTCTTCATCTGCAAAATCTTCCTCGTCAGATCCTGGCTTTGGAGGATCTCCAGCGTCTGATACCATAACTGTGAGAACATCAATCTTCGTGCGGAGTAACGTCTTGAGAAGGGCGTCCACGTCTTTGCAGTAAATTGCTGAAATAAAAAGGTTTCCAATAATCACAAATTTTTGAGACTGTTTTTATTTTATCTCATATCGTTTCAGGGTTTATGTATGTATTTATGCATGTGTATTTTTATATGTATTTTTGTCCGTTTCTTTATTCTACCATAACTTTTAAATGCTGAAACCGATTTAGAAGTGTGTGGTATTGTTAGAATCGTTTTGTCATTCCGGGTGACATAGGGTACCTTAACTGTCAAATAACCAGTCCTAAAACTCCAAATAAATTTTAAAAAACGGTTGTGTCACCCCAAGTTTATCCCGGCAAGTAGACAACACACTCCCTGCCACCCCCCTACCCCTTCCACCAATCCAACCTCCCCCCGTAGTATACAATGTACGTTTTTAATTAGTGATATTCTTGCAGTGGGTATATCAGTAAGACGGAGTAACTTTTGATTTTTTTTTGGGAAAACCCCAAAAAAAAGTTATTTTCGAAAAAAAACCTGTTCAAATTTGAATTTGGACCAATATATTGACATATTATCAAACCATATGATACGGGAGCTCCACAAGGTCTATCCTTTCAACGAGGGAATTTTGTAACAGATCTCGAAAAGTGAAACAGTTTTTCACACAGAACCAAATTACTGTACTTGAATGGCCCGGAAACTCCCCCGATTGAAAACCTATGGGTCATTTTTAAAAAACGGCTCTCCAATATGGATTGTACAACAAAAACCAAGATGATCAGTGCAGTAATTCAAGTCTGGTTTCACGATGATGAACTGAAAGGAATCTGTCAAAACCTGGTAAATTCTATGCCTACAAGAGTGAAAGGTGTTATCAACGCAAAAGGAGGACACATTCTATATTAACCCTTGGAGTAAATGGGTATTTTCATGGATGCATCTGTCTCTTTTGCAGGATTTTCGGCGACATCGACTTAAAGTACTATAACTACGAAACTACTACACCAATCATAAAAAGAACAACTGCACAATGATTGCATTGAAATTTCGAATATAGAATATTGAAATATCATTTTGTAAAACAATTAGATAATTATGAATAAATATGAGAACGTCAAAGAAGTGAAAAAAACGCGGAACCAGATCTGGTCGTATCATACTCAACGGATAATTGTTTCAGAACCAGATTTGGTCGTATCATACTCAACGGGTTAAAACTATCAATATATACTACCAGTACTATTTTCGTATGTTTGTCCAATAAAGCACTTTTCGAAGAAAAATACTCTTGTTCCAATTAATTTGCACGGAACTGTAACTATTCATCCACGTTTTGTAATGTATCTTTTTTGGTATGAATTTCTACTGCAGTTGAAGGACAGTTTTGTTTATAAAACATATTTTTAATAGTCCCCCGACTGCTTTTAGTTAAAGCACTATGCGCTTAACACTTCCGCTACCTAACGACCAAATTTGGTTGCACATCAGAAAACCGTTGACTACGTAACGACCAATATTGGCAGCTTGCTCTTGGAGCGCACAGTAATATTGTTTTCTAATTCGAACGCATCCTAAAATCCATACCAAATATCTCATAATTATCATAGATACATAGACGGCCGCTAGAATAATTTCGCGCGTCATTTCGCGGATATTTCTGGTAAAATTACATTGTCAAACATCATTTTTTTTTTCGAGAAATCATCAAAATTGTTATTGGTTTTTTAAAGACCTAATATCTAAATATTTTTGTACGTAGTACAATAAGCAGAGAATCTAGTAAAGATCAAGATAGTATTTAGAATTTTTAAATAGGGTTCCGTATTTTCCGTAGGACAAGTGCCAGTTAGAAATGCCGAGTTTTTTCACTTTTTCGACTTTCTCATATTTATTCATAATTATCTAATTGTTTTACAAAATTAAATTTCAATATTCTATATACTAAATTTCAATGCGATCATTTCACAGTTATTCTTTTTATGATTGCTGTAGTAATTCCATAAATATAGTACTATTTGTCGAGCGCGGCGATATTGCAAGAAATTCCAATAAATTGCAGCGGTCTGCCATGAAATTATGCCGTTACTCAAAAGGTTAAAAGACTTTGTTTGTACATCGATATAATTTTTTTTACGTAAGGCTTTTTCTAAAATCTAACCGTCCCGGACACAACAAATAGAAGATTAGCAATTAAAAAAAATATATCTGTACATATTGTATTTTTGAGCTCTTGTAAAATTGCAATGGAGGGATTTAAATAATACTTTCCTACAACATACAACATTAGAGTAACGTAGGCGGCAAGGAGATCTAATAGAAACTTCCAAATTTCTCAACGGTTATTATGGTGTGCCCAACTTCGAGAACATGTATACCATGAACACCAACAAGCAACTGCGAGGACAGTTGTTGAAGCTGAGTAAGGTAATTGCACACTAAACAAACACCTCTTCAAAATGGGCGGAACGAATAGCCCTATGTGCAGAGCATGCATGGAGGCGGAAGAAACCACAAAACACATTCTGCTAGATTGTGAACAGGTAGAAGTATACAGGACAAAACACCTTGGGACCCCAGGCACCCTGCGCGAGGCGGCAGGAAACCTGAAAACCCTGCTAGCTTTCGTCGAGGAACTGGGGTGGGTGGAAGAGCGCTACCCCCGTTACACGCAAAATAGGCACACTGGATGTCGACTTGCGGAGGAACGCCCAGTATAACTAACTAAAGGTAATTGCAGAATCGAACTCCAGGAAACACTTTGACAAATTGAGTAGCGGATGCTTGGAATGCATTGCCGGAAAAAGTCGTAAGAGCTGACTCTATCAATAGCTATTAAAACAAACTGGTCATTTTTCTTAGTGCAAAACAGTCACAAGTTCAAAAATAAGTTCACGACATATACGCATCAGCCTTACGCTGCTAGTTTTTAATACAACTAGCTGACCCGTGCCCACTTGGTTGGGCGGTAAACATTTTATTTGTGATGAAATTATGAGTGTGGTTCGGTTAGTACTGAGCACTATGATTTATTTCCTCACTGCCAAAAGGAGGATTATATTTTTACTGCATATGTATGTATTTGCATGCCAATTTGGCTATATTAACGGGTTTCAAATGAGTGAATGAAATGATTATGATTGAATAAATTATGTTTATTTTAATTGTTCAAAACTTCTCTGTATACTATATTAGATATAATGTTATTATTTGGTACCAAAATATATTGTCTTTCAGGAGTTCCAACACGAGATACGGTCGCGGTTCCATACCTATGTCGTATTATCTCTTTAACCATTTATGCAGTAAAAAGGACATTATAAGCAGTAAAAGGGAAAAGTCTTTCGTTTTAAGGTGAATCGTCTTGGTCGCATTACATACAGATTTCATTTCCCATAGGAACCGAAAATATTACCGTATTCCTTATTTGTTTGATACCAAAAAAATGTACAGAAAATTACGTCCCCGGGAAATAAATGTCATGAATTTTCGATGCTTAAAAGGCGTTCATTTTGAATTTCAAACTAAAATAAATTTCACTATTGTCTACGCTTGTGTTAGTAGACAGTGTGAGCGAGTGGGTTTGCTCGCGAGTGAGCGCGCCAACATGCCATGAGACAGCGCTATGTAAAAGAAAGAAATGGATGTCGCCGATAACCGGCGCGGGCGGTCGCCGCAGCAGAGAATCGCAGTAATGTTTATCAGTGGTAATGTTGCCAAGCAGGCGCAACACTATCGCAGTCAATTTGCCTTTGAATAGTTTGTCAACGAGGTGTACCCTACTTACTTACTTTTTCCATAAGTTTAAAGGTTTAAGTTTAAAGGTCCTTTTGCAGTCGACTAACGATCACTATTCATCCATATATCTCATAAATAGGGCTTATCCTTATGCAACACAAAATGCCTTCAATTGAGACGAAGCGTAAAAATAAAAAATTAAACTATTGATCAATTCGGCAAAGCCGTTTTCTAAATGAAAGTGACATTACGAAATAATTCAAATTTCGGATGCTACCAACATTTAAAATATGATACAATTGGCTGCGTTTGTTATCAACGAGCCATTAAATCGAAATAAAAATAAAAACCTCCATATGCTCAATGAAATGAAAGAAGAAACTTCAATCTTAATTTCTGGCAGAGGAGTTCATAATAAAGATTGTATAATGTTATCAAAATAGGGTAAACCTATATAAAATTGTATAATATTAAAAAATTGTAAAGAAATATTGTAGAAAACAGTATATTGTTATATTTGATAAGGTTTGTAACGAAATCCGTTTATAGGATGATGTTTTTATTTAAAATAAAATTAGTAAAAGCTACTTAAAAAGTAGCGAAGGAAATCCCAGCTTGTATTGGGAAATGCTTATGTTTGAATGAGTTATACTTACGGATGTGCACGACTTTCGACGGTGCAATGTAAGTTTAAAGGTCCTTTTGCAGTCGACTAACGATCACTATTCATCCATATATCTCATAAATAGGGCTTATCCTCATGCAACACAAAATGCCTTCAATTGAGACGAATTAAGCGAAAAACTAAAAAATTAAACTATTGATCACTTCGGCAAAGCCGTTTTATAAATGAAAGTGACATTACGAAATAATTCAAATTTAAAATAATGATACTTTAAAATAATGATACAAATTTAAAATATATGCTACCAACATTTAAAATATGATACAATTGGCTGAGTTTGTTATCAACGAGCCATTAAATCGAAATAAAAATAAAAAAACCTTCATATGCTCAATGAAATAAAAGAAGAAACTTCAATCTTAATTTCTGGCAGAGAAGTTTATAATAAAGATTGTATAATGTTATCAAAATAGGGTAAACCTATATTAAAAAATATAAAGAAACATTGTAGAAAACAGTATAATATTGTTATATATATATATATATATATATATATATATATATATATATATATATATATATATATATATATATATATATATATATATATATATATATATATACATATATATATATATATATACCTATATATATATTATATATATAACAGCGCCAAAACATCGTGTTCTACTAAATTCACGCGGTAAATTAGTTTTTATGCTATTAAAAACAAAAAGAAATGTTACCGTAAAAATATACAGGGGGATATACCGCACCGATTTCATTTTGTGATAAATCGTTCAATTTTCTCTTATAAATCTTTATTGTGATATTTAAAACTAAATATGACTTTCGCAACACTTTTGAATTTTGTTCTTATTTTGACAGTCAACGTAACGACATTTCGTCTGTCGTTTTCGGCGGATTGCACGCCTTGAATAAACTTCGTTCCAAAAAATATATTTATTTCTACCACTATGACCAACCCTTGACTCATAAAAAGGTTTAAAACGAATTTACCGCGTGAATTTTGTAGCACCCGACGTTTCGGTGACGTTGCAGTCGCCGTTGTCTAGAGTAGATTAAAAGAGCCAGACTGCAACGTCACCGAAACGTCGGGTGCTACAAAATTCATGCGGTAAATTCGTTTTAAACCTTTTATATAATGTCAAACAAACGCGATAGTCTTCAATTTCATAACCCTTGACTCTTTTAGTATTTCACCAGAAGGGTGTTACAGCAACGGTCTTTATAAATATAGGTACATAGTAATGTATACAATTACATACCTACAAAGGTTCTTAGTTTCTAAGTCAAGTAATTCCATTTATACCAAAAATATATTGGTATCGTCTGGCAGCACCGCTCGGATCAGCCGGTCTAATAATTGTTTAGCGAAATACGCACTTTCGTGGACTGCATAAGAGCGTCATTTCAGTAAAGGCGTGCTGCCGTCCGCAGCACCGCTAGCATGTCTACTAATTGTTTAGCGAAATACGCACTTTCGTGGACTGCATAAGAGCGTAATTTATGTAAAGGCGTGCTGCCGTTCGCCGCGAGACTGTGTGCGTAGATGAAAATTCGCTATAACTGAACCGAAATTGGTCTGTTTTCCCCATTAATTTCGTAATGCGGTTGATTATCGCGGTGATACGAAGTACATCGAACCGTGTATATGTAAAGTTCCCGGTAAATTTATTTCGTAATTTTTACTGCACTAAGAGAGCTAAAAATCGTATTTGTCTGTTAATATTGCTTACAACGCCATCTATTATCAGAATAGTTTCGTCGGACCGCGACGAATCACCTTAAACACTTGAGACGATAAATTTACTTATTTTGATAAGAATTCATAATTGTTGATAATATGACCAATAAACATGACCTAACGATTTAAATTATTTTTTAAATATAAAAAACTACTTCTTGTGATTTAAATATAAAAGTTAGACATATGCTGTCGCTGACTTTTTTGTAAGCATTATCAATCTCTATAACTTTTCTCTAGAACACAATCATATATCTCTCATTGTTAAGGCAGCGTTCGTAAGAAACGTTTTCATTTGACCGTTTTTTCTCAGACTCTTTGCAAATCCGACTATTACGTAAAAGTCTTTTCATTTTTCGGATTAATATATAGCCTATGACACTCACAACTAATGTGGCTCTATTGGTAAAAGAATTTTTAAAATCGGTTCAGTAGCTTCAGAGATTACTCCCTACAACCTCACAAACGTTACCACTTTATAATATTAGTATAGATAATATTATTACGTACCTGGTGTGCAATGTTCATGCAACCAATTCTCTACTCTTCTGGTAATGTTTTTTGCAGCCACCCTGCACAAATAGGAGTCACTAGAATTGTCATTTCTTTTCAATTTATTGCCTTCAGTTTTATCTGAAAATATAAATTTGTTAGGTTTTTACTTTTTATTGTGAAATTACACAATGGGCAGGTTTATTATCACGAGTCAAACTCTTTTAACCTACCCTATAAAGTGGTTATATTGTAACAAAAATCGTAAGTTTTGGCGTGACATGCAGTGTCCAGAAACGTGTAATACACCTTGAAACACGCTAAGCACGATTATTTCTGTATTCCGTCAGGTTCCTAGACAAATGTAGTGTTTCCCAGCTTTTCCTTGGTGTATGACGCCGCGCAACATGTATCGCGCGCAATCTTCGTCTTCCAACATGGTTACACTCCTGTTTCGTGTTCTTCCGTGTTGCCCAGAAGTGTTTTTCTGGGGTGAGTCAACCATTTTACTCGAAGCTAGGTTATAAGCCATGATGCCTGAGATAACCAGAGATTTTTCTGTTTGCCCACAGGAGTGGTACTTTATTTAACCTAATTTCTATCCGTTTGCAACAAATGTACTGAGAACCGTCACCAGCGTCATTACCGCGGAGATTCTGAGAATATTCAACATCATGCTGACCTAAAGAAGGCAGCCACTTTTTACCTGCTGTCACAACTTCACTGAACGAAGAAGAATAAACGAACTCTACTCATCAATGTGAAAACTGTCTTTTTATTGCTTTTTATTTCCAGGCATTCCGACGCATAAGCCTCATTCAGTGCAAGAAAAAACCACCACCCACCCCTCGAGATGTGATTTTTCTTTATGATAACCTCACTTTAGTTTTTTTTTGTTTTTTTTTTGACGGTAGTAATTTTTTTTAGTTTCGTGGTTTTCCTCTAAAACCATGTGGCGCTCAAAATTTATTATCTCTCATTCGGCATGACGTAGATTTTTTTTGATGGTAAAATTCTGTTGCTTTTGATACTTTTTACGCAAACCGCGTGTTTGCGTAAAAAGTAATTGTTACAATATGTATGTGAGTGACACAGTAGTAGATAAGAAATAAGTTAATAGTAAAAACACATTTTTAAAAACAAGCTTTTATTAAAATGCTCTGCCCCGAGTCGAACCTGGGTGCAGCAGCCATGTCATAGTGGAACTTAGAACGGGCTATCATAATTGAATGCATATACGAAATTGTGTGTCTGTGCTATTGACCGTGGAAGAGTAGCCTCGTCGGGAGCTGATCCTGGTTGTAGAATGGGAGTTAATGGGCCCTTGCTGAGTTGGCCACGAAGACCCATTCTGTTCAGGGTTGGTCACACTCACGGGTCAACACCTATCCGACGGCCTCCACGCATGAAGTGCAAGCCTGGGTAGGACTCTGGCTTAATGGTCAGTTTCCCCTGGGAATCAACCTTCTGGCGCTCCTGGACGATCTGCGCACCGTGCGGCGTAAGCCAATCGACTGTGCACTCTAACTAACAACTTGAGTTGTCGACTACAACGGGCGAGCCCGTCACCACAGGAAGTTTTAACGATTAGTCGTTCTATCGACCTGCAGTGAGCGTAGAAGACTTTGGACAAAACAATCCAGTGTCTAGCTACGCCACAACCCGTAAGAGACCAACGCCTTACCGCGAGATAGCCAGGAATGCTACCTGGCGGGCGACACTCGCGCCCTTACTACCAATTGTGTCCAGATTTCTCCGGTCTCTCGATTGGTTCCGAGTTCGAGGTCGCTTGCGCGGTCCTCTCCCTTACGAAGGGGTGAAACGGTGAATACCGAATCTATCGCGGACCATGGCGTCATGGAGACATATAAGATCCTCAATGATTACTACAATGTACCAAAGCTCAAGGAAATATTTATAAGGAATACCAATACACAGCTTAGAGGGCACTGCTTAAAGTTGAATCGTTCAGGATTTAATTCTAACCCGAGGAAACATTTCTTGGTGAACAGAGTTGTGGACTCTTGGAATGAACTACCGCAGGAGGTCATTTGTGCTAAAATTGTGAACGGATTTAAAAACCAATTGGACAAATATATAAAAAAAAAGAAAAAAAAGTGAAATGCATGCATCAGCTTAAGCTGCTAATGCTATAAATAATAATAATAATAATAGACAAGTATTGAATTTCACTAGGACTACAAACACAGCTGGGTGTTCAAAAATGGACATTATTTTTTGTATGAAAATATATATTTTTTCATCATGACTTATAAATTTTAACATTAAAATGCAATGATTACTATTGATTAACGTATACACTCAATAGAATAGTGATATATTTCTTTTTATGACATCAGACGAAAAAACAAAAAAAAAGTGTCAAAAATTTTGGCTTTACCCTCATACTAACATACAGCAAGGCAAGGTACATAAAAGCTTGTAAAAAACGGTTGTGTCACCTCAAGACTTTCCCGGCAACAAGACAAGGAATGATTTCATTTCAATATTAATTTCATATATAAAATCGATGAGCGCACTCTCTCCGCCGGCAGACGAACCTGGCTGGGTCTTGTTGCAGTTGCCTTGGGCGGCGCGGTTCGTTTCTCAGCTAGCCTCGGGCGGCTCGGCGTGTATATTTGATTAACATGCATGTAGAAATTTAAATATTATTAGAGCAGTATGTTCAGACGCTATCTCAGAGGAATACACACACAAACTTTAATTTGAAAATGCGCCTAATGGTCTCAGGGGGGCCCAAAATGGACGTTTTCATATACATCATTTGTACTTCATAATTCTTTCCCTCCACGTCGGTTGGTGGGCTGGGAAGTAGTAGTAGTAGTAGTAAACGGAGTGGGGGGCTTGTTTCCAGACCTTGATGTCACCTAGATCTATAAGATCTTTTGTAACTACCCACTTTGTGGTTGGATCAGTGGTCTGCTAATAGACTGGTACTGCTTACCAGTCCATGCAGATCACTGACCTTCAAATTGGGCAGATTGCTGGGGTCGAGAAAGGCTCGTTACAGTAAACTGTGTCTTTTTGCAACGAGGCCTGGACAGCGACCAACGATGTGTATGCTGTCTTCAGGTTTTTCGCCACATATTCGGCAGTCCTTGCTCTCGGTCAAGCCAAGGTTGAATAGATGTGTTCTAAGGGTCGTGTGTCCGGTGAGGAGACCGATAGTGGTTCTAAGGTTCTTCTTACTCATGTCAAGTAGGGCCTAGGTTTTCTTAGGAAGTGGTTGCGCCATCATGGCCTTTGCCTGGCGACATCCTTGGCTCTGTTTCCAGGATGCCCGATGTTCTTGCTCCAAGCAGTCCCTGATGATTTTCTTACCTGTAGCGAAGGGGACCCCAACAACTGGCTCCACCGGGCATTCTAGTGTGCCCAGTTTTGCCACTGTCGACCTCTTCGTTGCCGGGTATGCCTTGATGGCCCGGTATCCATATTAAGGTGATTTTGTAGGCTTTTCCCAATTTGTTGAGCTCTTGCATGCAGTTCCAGGCCACAGAAGATTCTGTGGTGGCTTAAGCCAGAGCGTCTAATGCTGCTCTGCTGTCAGAGTAGATAAGTATTTTTCTATATTTTACCTCAAGTCGACTTTGGAGTTTTATGCATACCAATATTGTAAACACCTCGGCCTAAAAACCGTGGCATATTGTATAAGGGGGATGCTGATTCTGTGGTTGTTTCTGGGTCTGTACACGCCTGCCCCAAAACGTCCATTTGTTCCTGATCCGTTGGTGAACCAGGCGTTTGCGTTGTGGCTTTGGAGCCAATGCGGATCGTTCCAGTCTTCCCTGGTGGGGATTAAAATTTTATAGGACTTCTCTACCAAAATTCTTTTTAGTAGTCGATCCTGGATCAGGGTGAATGGGCTTTTGTGAAGGAGGTTTAGCTCAGGATGCTTGGGCCCTCCTCGCTTCCACTCGCCCAAAAATTCAGTCTGTATGCTGTAAGTCTGGTGGGCTGGGAAAGTAAAATGCAAAAATTAACTCCAGTGCAGAAAAAAGTACGGTTTGATAGAGCCAAGGCTCGGAAACGCACGCAAATAAAGTTTTACGGAACATAGTCTTTTCGGATTAAAAAAAAATCACCATCCAGCAGAACGCCATCATCCCACACAAACTGTAATAAGGGATTTGAAATATACCAAATGTATTTGGCATTAGAGAAATTAAAACTAAGTAAGTCATCGCATTTTCCATGGTTTTCATATTCTCCATATCGGTCAAAGAAATGATTGTGTCCACACTGGTAACGCCAATACTTGACAACGGTGATTTTTCTTATATAGATTATTATTATTATTATTATTATTTATTTATATACACTAGCAGCTTTTGCAGCTGATGCGTGTACTTCACGTGTTGAGTGTACTGTTTGTCTTTATTTTATTTTATTCCTTACACTTTTTAATTGCCATTTTAACTAAATGTTTGTCTAGTAGATTTTTAAAACCATTCACTGAGATAGCACTTATCACTTCTTGTGGTAGTTTGTTCCAAGAGTCCACCACTCGGTTAGTCAAAAAGTACTTTCTTGGGTTGGAACTAAAACTGTTTCGGTTTAGTTTTAAGGAATGTCCTCGGAGTTTCTCGTTGGTGTTCATTGTGTACATTGCATTAAGGTTGGCTACATCATAATGACCATTCAGAATCTTAAACGTCTCGATGAGGTCCCCTCTTTGTCTTCTTTGCTCAAGTGTAGTAAGACCCAGTGCATCCAAGCGGTTTTCATAAGGCTTGTTCCTTAGGGATGGAACCATCTTGGTTGCCCGCCTTTGCACTTTCTCCAGCAGTTCAATGTCTTTTATGAAGTAGGGGTTCCACACCTGGTAAGAGTATTCGAGGAGAGGGCGGACGTACGTTTTGTAGAGTTTGAGGAACAAATCAGAGTTTATGTAGGAGAAAGCTTTCCTAATCATGTAAAGAAGTGAGTTTGCTCTTTTTACAACTTCTACTATATGCGGTTCCCATTTGAGGTCCTGGGACACAATTACTCCAAGATCTTTCTGTGTGGTAACTGTGTGTACAGGGGTTCCCTCAATCGTGTATTTGTGATGCGGATTCTTGGGACCTATATGCAGTACGGTGCATTTCTCTGCGTTTAGTGTGAGAAGCCAATCCTTAGTCCATTGCACGATGTGGTCGAGGTTGTCTTGAATCAGTTGACGGCTTATGACAGGATCTCCAAAGAATTTGGTGTCATCAGCAAAAAGCGTAAAGGATGTTTCCATAATCGCTTTGATGCCAATGAGTTTATTAACCAATATCAAAAATAGGAGGTTATCTTTTTTTTTTTTTAATGTTTGTTACTCCATAACTCTGCCATTTATGAACCGATTTTAAAAATATTTTTTTATTTGAAAGAATAGTGATAAGTCTGCCATTTATGCATATTTTTTTTTAAAAACTGTAATAATTTTTATTTAATGTCTTTATTTTATTTAAACACAACAAAGTTATTATTTTTGTTCTATTTTATTCTAGAAATCCAAATAATTTATTAACCTTTCGGCTATGCAACGACCAAATTTGGTTGCACATCAGAACACCGTTAACTACGTAACGACCAATATTGGCGGCTTGCTCCTGGAGCGCACAGTAATATTATTTTCTAATTCTAACGCATCCTAAAATTCATACCAAATATCTCCTTATTACCATACATACATAGACGGCCGCTAGAATAATTTTGCGCATCATTTCGCAAATATTTCTGCAAAAATTTCATTGTCAAACATAATTTTTTTTTTCTCCAGAAATCATCAAAATTTTTATCGGTTTTTATGAGCTAATATCTAAATATTTTTGTACGTAAATAAGCAAAACGAATATTACCTTTGATAGAAAATCTAATAAAGACCGCGATAGTATTTACAATTTCTAAATAGGGTTCCATATTTTTTCCGTAAGACAAGTACAAGTTAGAAATGCCGAGTTTTTTTCACTATTCGACTTTCTCATATTTATTCATAATTATCTAATTGTTTTACAAAATGAAATTTTAGTGTTATATATACGAAATTTCAATGCAATTATTGCACAGTTTTTTTTTTTGATTGCTATAGTAGTTCCGTAGTTATAGTACTTTTTGTCGAGCGCGGCGATATTGCAAGAAATTCCAATAAATTGCCGCGGTCTGCCATGAAATTATGCCGCTACTCGAAGGGTTAATAAAAATCAAACATCTATACAATTCTAAGAGAAAAAAAATACTCACCGTTCAATGGATTAGTAGGTATCAAGGCTTTCAGGGCAGTCATAGATTTCCTTCGAGCCATGCAAAATGTGATATTTTTACATGTTTCTATAGTGACGCGTGTCATATCTGTCATTATTTGATGTAGTTTCTTTGAAAGGTCCACCTACAAAACAATTACCTAAGTATCATCATTGATTATATATGGTATTAGATTGTTTAACTCCATAGTACATTTTAGCAACCTTTCTGCGCTGGCGACATGCAGGTGGCGCTGATAGCATTGACAGCGAAACTAATAGCAATTTATTTGGCAATCTATAATAATGTAGTGACACATGATGATCAATAATCCATCAGAAATTGGTTATTTGACTGAGGACTCATAGCATTCATAACGTTTTTCTTACAATGCAAATATGTCTTTCACAGTTGCAAAAATTAATTCACACGAACAATCCCCTTCGCAGGCAACAAACATCAAGATTTACGGATATAAAATCACGTAGCCTTTTAATTTGGACCCTAACTAGAGATATTTCCTGCCAGTCTATACACGTTAGGGGTACGCAAGTACCAAATTAAAAACGTAAGTAAGGTCTATGAGTAAGGTAATAAAACCTAAGAGGCTTCATTTAAGGCTCATTTCCGAGTTAACGCAACTAAAAATTTAGATATTTTTGCAATGCCATGCGCCCACGCGCTTTCGATATATACATAAAGATGTATAGGTTACCGCGGCGACAAGGCAATACGTCCCACCGTTGGCAGTGGCCAATTGCAAATGACGATTTTGGCTTCGCGCTTCGTCTAATATAGTCGATTTGGCTTTTCATTTATAATATAATAAATTATCAAATGAATAGTTTTTTATAAAGTAAAAATTAGATTACAATAATAAAATAACTTAAGATCACTGTGTCATTTTTTATATCACTCAAAAGTATCTTTAATAAATAGAAGAAAAAAATATGTTCAGCCATAACATTTCTGGAAATTATGTAATTTCAAACATTTTTTTCTTATATTTTTTGTACGGAAGTTCCAAAAACTGCCTTGGTACTATGCAAATAGACCATACGCTGGTGTAAATAGTATTTTTTAATATTGAGAATCATCTCTAGGTTTTTCAAAAACTGAAGACAAATCTCGCTCGTTTTTATTTTTTTTTGAAAAACAGTAACAGAATAAAGATAATTTACAATTAATATGGAAATAATTTACCAATTTCGTTTTGGCAAAATGATAGCTTAAGGACCGGGTTTTTAAAATCCGGCATAGTCGTATTAAAATTCTTTCTCGTGTTCTCACAACCAGGCCACAAAATTATGCTTCATATAGCTTTTGGCCGCCACGGCCGGCACGACCTCTTAAGAGGGCTGCAGGCGCTAGGCAGAGGCATTAACCGCTGAAATACTAATACTACGGTCGGTGGTTTTTCCATTGCGACAACTGGCGGGCAGCTGATCTCCGTATTTATACAATTATCTAATTATATGCGAAAAAAGCCCTACAAAGAAATTTTCCAGGGTTGTAAACATGCTGTTGTGAGTTTGATTCCTATGGGTAGCTTTCTTAGGGTTAAATATTATGAATAAACAATTATTAACTTACATCTTTCGCTCCGCTGGTCCGTGATTCTAAAACGCAAGCAGCCATCGCACTAGATGCTTTTTTCTTCGAGTGAGCTATGCGCGTTGCCACGAGTCTCTTGATTATAACCGACGAGACTCTTTCAGAGACAAAATCTATTGTCCGACGAGTGGATGAAGGCTGTGACCTCAGAAATTGATCAAGCAGCCGGGTCTGAAAATTAAATCACTAAATGACACATTTTGCATTATCTTCTACCAGTTCATATAATTACTTCATGATTAGGATATATAAACTCTACTCCACCAACTCTACTCTCTATCTGATTATAAACCTACTCCACCAACTCTACTCTCTATCTGATTATAAACTCTACACCATCAACTCTAGTCTCTATCTGATTATAAACTCTACTCCGCCAACTCTACTCTCTATCTGATTATAAACTCTACTCTGCCAACTCTACTCTCTATCTGATTATAAACCTACTCCCCCAAACTCTACTCTCTATCTGATTATAAACTCTACACCATCAACTCTAGTCTCTATCTGATTATAAACTCTACTCTCTATCTGATAATAAACTCTACTCCGCCAAATCTACTCTCTATCTGATTATAAACTCTACTCCGCCAACTCTACTCTCTATCTGATTATAAACCTACTCCACCAACTCTACTCTCTATCTGATTATAAACTCTCAACCACCAACTCTAGTCTCTATCTGATTATAAACCTACTCCACCAACTCTACTCTCTATTTGATTATAAACTCTACTTTGCCAACTCTACTCTCTATCTGATTAAAAACTCTACTCCACCAACTTTACTTTCTATCTGATTATAAACTTTACTCTGCCAACTCTAGTCTCTATCTGATTGTAAACTCTACTCTGCCAACTCTCCAGCTGACTGATTATAAACTCAACTCCGCTTACTCTACTCTATATCTGATTATAAACTCTACTTCGCCAACTCTACTCTCTATCTTATTATAATCTCTACTCCGCCAACTCTACTCTCTGTCCGATAAAGAAGGCTTTCCAAAATCTGTCAATAGAGATGTTCATGAAGATCTGTAAGGCATATGTAACCAGGCTGTATGTCATGAGACCTTTTCTTGAGTATGGCTATCAGGCCTGTAGCCCCTACTTATGCAAAGATGTAGTTCTCCTGGAAAAGGTGGAGCGAAAGGCAACCGAAATGCCAGTGGGCCTGAAGAATAGGAATTGTGACCGACTACTCTCAAATAAAGAAGACAAAAAGTGGATCCGATTGACATATCAAATTCGCGAAAAGGAAAGCTCGACGAGTAGGAAAGCTGTAGGAAGATTAGATAGTAAAATTTGCTGAGAACTAAGGATTGAAGGTGTGTGTAGTCTGGCTTATGCATTGTCTGCACTGGTTGAATGTATTCTATATTAATCTCACGGTAATGAAGAGTTGAAAATTATTTAACCCCTTGAGTATGATACGACCAAATCTGGTTCTGAAACAATTATCCGTTGAGTATGATACGACCAGATCTGGTTCCGCGTTTTTTTCACTTCTTTGACGTTCTCATATTTATTCATAATTATCTAATTGTTTTACAAAATGATATTTCAATATTCTATATTCGAAATTTCAATGCAATCATTGTGCAGTTGTTCTTTTTATGATTGGTGTAGTAGTTTCGTAGTTATAGTACTTTAAGTCGAGCGCCGTCGATGTCGCCGAAAATCCTGCAGATGCATCCATGAAAATACCCATTTACTCCAAGGGTTAAGGGTTCTTATTACAGTACGTTTGTTGTTATTACAGTACATTTGTTCTTAACACGGTACATTTGTATTGTGAGTTTATAAAATTATTAATCACAGATGCTGGAGGGGAGGCGTGCCAATGTCAAGTTTTGCCCTGGTTCGGAAAAATCATAGATCCAGGGCTGCTACGATGTGATGATTTTTAGGTCTACAACCATCCTTAAGCTGCTGTGCTGGTCTATGCCGACCCTTAATCTGATAGAGTATCAAACTGTAATAATAATAATAATGAAGAAAAAAGACTTCTCCGGCAAGTAGCCAAGGACTGATTTCATCTGAATAATTTTATAAATAAAATCGATGAGCCGATCCGCCTCTCGGCCGGCGGACGAACCCGGTTGGGTTCCGTTGCAACCGCCTTGGACAGTGTGGTTTGTTTCTTGGCTAAGGGCGGGATCGAGCGAATCACCAACAGATGGCGTTAATATTTGATGTGGAATTTAAATACTATTAATGTAGCTTGTTTATGATTTATACCAAAATGTCACTACGTGATTTTGGCCCAACAAGGCATCTGTGTACCAAATTTGAAATTGTCCAATATTTTGAGACTGAAATTTGACTAGTGCGCCCCCTGGTGGACCGATTCCAACCACAACCTTTCCAATTCTTGCCATCACCAAATGTCGAATTTCAGCTCAATCAGTTGAAGTTTTTGGGCGCTATCGTAGAGGAATGTACACAGACACTTTAATCTGGAAATAGTCCTTATCGTCTCAGGGGGACTCCAAATGGATATTTCCATCTTCATCTCGATTTTTTTTGCGCGTTCTCTATACTTTCCCTTTTGTCGGCTGCTGGGCTACGAAAGTAAACTGATAAACTTCTGATATACGAGACATTTTAATGAAGGATCATTTACCTGTAGTTCTTTCTCTTTCGAGCGCGCTTGGACATCCGTCTGTATGCTCACCGGCGTGATATGCCTGTAGGACAGCTGTCGGCGGTTTCCGTTGGCCTGGCACGAATTGAGAAGCGTAAACACCTCGCGGACGTACGGACAGATCTCTCGCAGAGCCGCCTCGTCCAGCAGCGGCAACGCGTCTGGACGAGCCATCACTTCGCAACCGTCCACGACCGACGACCCGTCCAGACTCGCGCTGCTTTCCATGCGAGACTCTTCGAGTGCAGGGCGGCGCGGTAGCCAGGCGTAGAATTGATCTTGCGGGAAGTTCGGACACTCGAACAATACTCCCAAGCACATCTTTATCAGCACCGCTGATTCCAAAGCCATCAAGTAGGCGGTTGAAAATGCCTTAGGCGATTTAAGTATTATGTAGTTATGTTCGGGGAGTTTTGATGGATCACCAGTAGAACATAACAGACATTCTGAACGAAGATGATTTCCTAAAAAAAAAAAAGACAATTTTTATTTATTTTATTTTCATTTCTTAGGAAAACTTACAGCTAGTTAAACATATATAGGTACACATTGAGAAATAAGTGCTGAAGGCCAATTAAAAGTTTTCACACATAATAAAAAGATACAACAAGTGAATAAACAAACAACTATAACTAGATAGACGCTAATATTTCTAAGAAGAAAAGAACATATTGTTAAGTATAAGTTTCAAATTTCGAGAAGAGGTGTTGAATAGGTCAATATCAACTTCTCGCGCCAATACATTAAAACATCTACTCGCTCGTACGACATAAGAATTATTCTTATAATTCGTTTTTGCAGTCAATGCCATCAATTGAGTGCAACTTTTTCTTGTACGCAGTGGGTTTCATAACTTATCAACCCTTCGGCTACGTAACGACCAGTATTGACAGCTTGCTCCCGGTACAGCAATATGTCGGTTGCATAACATAATTCCAAACAACTTTAATCCGCAAAATATATCAGAAAACACAAATATTACTAGGTATGGGGACCAAGCGGTCCGAACCATTAAATCCTCCCAGGAGTGAGTGTTAAAAACCAATAAATACCTTGAGATGCCATTTCGGCACATTTTCTGCATACAACCACAGAGAAATCCACAATGTCATTGATGAAGAACAAAAACTCTATGGTATTCTTAGTGTGAGTTACATTTCTGGGTAAATGTACAACAGAAAAACGAAGAAAACCTTTTTGAATACGTAATAAACATTGATTTCTATAGCTTCGAAGAGGGAGTGAATGGGTGGTAAGGTAACGCTCACATGTGGCAAGACAGCTGTCCTAAACCTACCACAGCCGGTCGTTAGTCCGGAATCCACTGCTCACCCCCAGAAAAGTAATAACACTATATGATGAGCCCGACTTCGGTCGGTGAATTCCATGGCAGCTCCGTTTGTATTTTATTTATTTTTTTTATTTGAAATCTTTCTAATTTTATTTTTTCCCAAAAATTATACAGGGTGAGTTTTTAGTTAAGGGCATCCTTGAAGGGGGTGAATTCGTATGAGCAAATAGGCAACTTTGATAAATTAAATTGGAAAAAATCAAAAAAATATATATTTTAATTTTGTTTTTTTTTTTTGTTACATTTGTAAATTGTATCTATTGGAAAAAAGTTTAAGAGGCGTTGAAATAGGTAAAATATTGCGAATAAACATCATTACCGATGTTTTATCTACCGCTAGATGGTGCATCGTGCGCAACACTTTTTATACTACCTACCTAAAAAAAAGTAAAAAAAAAAAAAAAAAATATTTTCCCAAATATTGTTATTGAAAGTTGCTTATTTGCTAGTACCTTGCATAACATAATTCCAAACAACTTAAATCAGCAATATATACCAGAAAACACAAATATTATTAGGTATGGGGACCAAGCGGTACAAACCATTAAATCCTCAGGAGTGAGCGTTAAAAACCAATAAATACCTTGAGATTCCATTTCGGCACACTTTCTGCATACAGCCACAGAGAAATCCACAATGTCATTGATGAAGAACAAAAACTCTATGGTATTCTTGTAGCATTTGAGTCGAAAAGCAGTATAATCGAGCATAGACATGTACTCTACGATCCATGGTATAGTGAGGTTCAGTCTGCCGAGGTTGTAAGAGTTCTTCAGAGATAGCAGAAGATCTATCGGTGGTTGGATCTGTTGAAGAAAATAAAAATATAATGTACAATTATAGTCTTTTGGGTTCAGTACGTTGATTTAAATTGATTTGTTTATATTTAAGTTATCAAGTTGCGATTGAGTCACTGATCATTTGCCGCTTTGTCGTCACTTCGATGCCAATCTGAGAGCTATAAACTTCGAATGTAGGATAAACAAGACCAGCTGACCAATCGGGAAACAATGGACCGCTCCACAGAGATTACTCCGGCCGGTCACTCCGTAACACCATTAACATAACATTATTTGTATATCGTAAGGTATAAAATACGTTTCTCTTTCCTCACATGTACATAACAATATGAAACTGTATCCATTTTATATAAGGTTATACACTCAGAAGCAATGATTCCGGGCCACCACCTTAAACCTTAATATCTCGGAAACTAAGAATGCTAACTTCTTGACATGAGCAAGAAGAACCTTAGAACCACTATCGGTCTCCTCACCGGACACACGACCCTTAAAGCACATCTTTTCAACCTTGTCTTGACAGAGAGCAAGGACTGCCGAATATGTGGCGAAGAACCTGAAGATATACACATCGTTAGTCGCTGCCCAGGCCTCGCCGTAAAAAGACACAGTTTACTGGGACGAGCCTTTCTCGAACTCAGCGATCTGCCCAACTTGAAGGTCAGTGTTCTGCATTTGACTGGTAAGCAGTACCGGGCTACTAGCTGACCACTGACCCAACCAGTGTTGCCAACTTAGGCGATATGTCGCCATTTAGGCTACCTCCAATGGGTCACCGGCGACCAAAATATACCAAAAATCGCCTGTCGCCGATTTAGGCTACACCAGTTTTTCGATTTCAATTTGTACGGCGACAACGATTTTGTTTATTAATGGTGCCGAACTTGTTTATTAATGGGTAACTTGTAATGTTTTTAAGATAAATAATTTCCCCTTGTTAACCTTAACTTGGTATGGCTTAGTTTAATATTACGTAATTGTTTTTTGTAAGCATGTAATTGATTTTTGCAAACTTTCTGTGTAAAAGTTTAAAGTACCTAGTTATGAAAATTAGTTTTTTTCCAATAATGTAATTATTATAGGTAATTGGTAATAGTACATTGTACATTTATGTATGGTTCATGGTATCGTGTTCATAAATATAGTAGCTTTATAAAAAATGGTAATCTTAGTAGTATCTAGGTAATTTTGTTCTATTTTATCATACAATCTTGTTTTATCCAATGTTTGTTTTTTTTATGTACTAATCTCGATCATTTTTTTAAAATATCTTTAACGGGCTAGAATGATTTCAATTCTTCTATTTATAGCTATGGCCTGCAATCCTTTTTATTAGCAAAAAAAATTTTTTTTTTCAAAACGGCTACTTTAGGCTATCTTTTTTGCTGAAATCGGCGACTAGTCAAGCCCAGCACTTGGCAACACTGGACCCAACCACAAAGTAGTTACAAAAGATCTTATAGATCCAGGTGACGTCAAGGGCTGGAAACAAGCCCCCCACTCCGTTTACTACTACTACTACTACTACTATTTGATACTACTCAAATAAAACTAACTAAACTTCTTGAATGCTGTAAAGTAATGTCATAAACAAGTAATTGTATTAAAAAGAATAAAAAATACGACTGCCGTTACAGAAAGTGAACTATTGTATTTATAATTATTTCTCTTACGGTTTTTAATGAAATATTTTTGGTTATTATGATATACATAGTTATTTAGTTTATAGTTTTGGTTATTTTGATATACAGCGACCATGGATATATATATATATATATATATATATATATATATATATATATATATATATATATATATATATATATATATATATATATATATATATATATATATATATATATATATATATATATATATATATATATATATATATATATATATATATATATATATAGATAGATAAATACTTCCGGAATGTACTCAATCAGATATTTTATTTGACACTAAACACGATATATTTATGTAAATTTATTGATATTCAGTAACTTTTTACTTGATATTTGGACAGTTAAAGTACTGGTTAAGGTAGGGAACAAAAAACATGACTGGGGTTGCAAAAAGTGAAGTATTGTATTAATTATTATTTTTATTATGGTTTTTTAAGAAATATTTGAAGTTTATTTATTTATCGATATAGATACATCATATTTCCTGAATGTAATTAATCATACCTTTAATTTGACACTTAACCCTTGGAGTAAATGGGTATTTTCATGGATGCATCTGTCTCTTTTGCACGATTTTCGGCGACATCGACTTAAAGTACTATAACTACGAAACTACTACACCAATCATAAAAAGAACAACTGCACAATGATTGCATTGAAATTTCGAATATAGAATATTGAAATATCATTTTGTAAAACAATTAGATAATTATGAATAAATATGAGAACGTCAAAGAAGTGAAAAAAACGCGGAACCAGATTTGGTCGACTCGTACTCAACGGATAATTGTTTCGCGACCAGATTTGGTTGACTCATACTCAACGGGTTAACATGATATATTAACATTTATTAAATTAGTTAAATTTATTGACATTTGGACAACTACTTACTTGATATTGGAAAGTCAATTTTTCTCGTCTCTAAAGAAGTTATGGCGGAAGAAATAAACAGACAACATACATAGATGAACCCTGAACACATTACACTCCTTTTTTGTTGGGCAGTAGTGAATAAAAACTAAAAACAAAAAAAACAGTGTTTTACGTTACGTTAAAAAAATTTACTACAAACTCACTGCATTTGTTTAAGCTTTTGTTTCTATTTTGTCACAAAAAAGAATAATAATAATAATAAAAACTCTTTATTCTTAAGAAAAGACGAGAAAAATTGACTTTCCAATATCAAGTAAGTAGAAAAAGGAGCATTCCTGGTATTAAATATTTATTATTAATGTGGTAATTTACGTCTCTTACACCCATTCATAGTTTCCGAGACATTATGATATATGTTGGTGATCCAGATTCATTGCTCTCGAGTGTAAATTTTATAAAAAGATACACACCCTTATTATTACATTACAACAAAAGATCATTACCTGATCTCTAAGAGAAATCTCATTGCTGAAAACTGCATCTTTAGGGATGGAGCATTTTCTGCTCGTTGTCGCTCCAGAACAATTGCTCCCGTAATAAAAAGTGTCTTGAGGATCGATATAAGGTAAAGATATTATGAATCCTAAGAATTTTCCTAGAATTTGAAGCATTCTGATATTCTGGATGAATTCCTGGCACACTGCTTTGTCTGAAAACAATAATAGTGAGCATTAAATGGGTGGGGAGGCGGGGGAGAAGGTGGGGGGGGGAATATGGGGGGGGGGGGGTGCGAAAGTACTAAACGAAAACATCACATAACAATAATAAAAGGATTAATTATAAATGGTACATTATAATCATGTAAAAATTTATATTAAATGTTGCTTAGTTTGACATACTGATTCGCCCACTACAACGATGTCACTAATTAAAAGCTCACCTTGTATAAGGTAAGTAGATTTAATTTTTTCTTGGTGTTTAGTGAAATGTTTGATATGAAAAAATCATAATCTCGTCCTGGGGGATAAATTGCATATTTTTCTTAGGGTTTTAAAATTTCTTTCAACTTACCAAACCTTTTATCCCTGTCGAGATTTTCACAATGATTGATGGAAATGGTAGTGTCTTGTTCAGTTAGCTGAGAAGCCAGGGAATCTCTTAGATGGTCTCGGAACGACGCCGAATCCGAACAAACAACGAAGTCCCTGAAAATACAATAAATAAATGATAATAATATACTCTTTATTTACAATTATTTATAATACAAACAGGCGAGCTTATTGCTGGACACGCCTGGTGTATCCTTAAGTCTTATTCCTCCCTAATCGTAAATAAATGTTTTCCAATATATTTTATTCCTTCCCTGTCATAATAAATAAGTACCTACAAAAAGTCATCGCTCGGACCATCTGCGCGGTCGGCGATTCAGTTATCAAATTTACGCGCTGCGGATCGTATCGCACGTCGTGAAATACTCGTCTATCCGGGATAGAAAAATTACATAAGAATAACTTCCGGAAGTGCCATGCATTTTAGGGAGTTTGTTTCGTCGGGATCAGCACCAGCGTCTGGGTAGCTACCCATCAGCGAAGCAGCCAGAGAAGATCAGGAAGGAAGCGGTTTTTTGAGGTACTCCTTTTCTTAATCCTGGATCTATTTCCACTGTGGCTGTTTAGCGCCCACCACACCTTAATTAAATACAGTCCATTGCCTGACATTCAGGATATCGACCAATTGCCACGTGGCAATGTCTTACAACTAACCCAATCACTTTTTACGTTAATAAGGCTAATTGTTACATAAGTTGTATTACTTATTTTAATTATTTACTCTGACCCGCCTAGATACGGGACAGTTTAGCCCTAGTTAGGTGGGCACTGAGCATTAGCTGCATTTCGGTGTTCAATTTTTCCGAGTTACTTATAACATTGATAACAATGGGGCTAAATGTACAATAAATAAATGAATAAAGTATTAAAGTATTAAAAATATCTGTGGTGTTTGGTATATACATGATAACTCTTAAAGTATTTTTTTTCAGGAGAGCCATTGAAATATTAAAAAAATATGCATATCCCTTCGAGTAGCGACATAATTTCATGGCAGACCGCGGCAATTTATTGGAATTTCTTGCAATATCGCCGCGCTCGACAAAAAGTACTATAACTATGGAACTACTACAGCAATCATAAAAGGAATAACTGTGCAATGATCGCATTGAAATTTCGTATATAGTATATTGAAATCTCATTTCGTAAAACAATTAGATAATCATGAATAAATATGAGAAAGTCGAAAAAGTGAAAAAAACTCGTCATTTCTAACTTGTACTTGTCTTACGGAAAAATACGGATTGCTATTTAGAAATTGTGAATACTATCGTGATCTTTATTAGATTCTCTATCAAAGCTAATATCTCTATTTGCTTATTTAGTTTAATAATAATAATAAAACCCTACACTGTATCTTCTGTATACTACAGACCTCCCATTAACCGAGAAGGTAGAGATGGGCACATTCGCCGATGATACTGCTGCACTAGCCGTACATGAAAATCCTGAGGAAGCTTCACTTCTCTTACAAAAGAGTCTCGATAAGATTTCAATCTGGCTAAAGAAATGGCGAATCAAAGCGAATGAGACCAAATCGGTGCAAGTGACCTTCACCATGAGAAGGGAAACATGTCCACCAGTAAAATTAAATGGCATCCGAATACCACAAGGGAATGATGCTAAATACCTCGGACTGTACCTGGATAGACGGCTAACGTGGAGGAAGCATATATTTACAAAAAGGAAAGCGCTAAGTCAACAGCTCAGAAAACTGTACTGGTTAATAGGCCGCAAGTCACAACTCTCCCTAGAAAACAAATTAGTAGTGTACAAATGCATCCTGAAGCCCATTTGGACCTATGGATTACAGCTGTGGGGCACAGCAGCCAATTCCAATATAGAGATTCTTCAGCGGTTCCAAAACAAGATGCTGAGAATAATAGTTGATGCACCGTCGACATCATGACCTCGAAATCTCAACAGTGAAAGAAGAAATTAAAACTAAAATGGTATCCTACCAAAAGCGAGTTCTACATCATCCAAATCAACTAGCTTCAAAGCTGATGAAAAACCGGGCTTTCCGCAGATTGAAGAGGAGAGTGCCCCAAGACTTGCTAGCATAATAATGTGCTAGCACCCATTATTGTGGATGTGCCATTGGGCACATACCATTCAAGTCCAGTCAAGCTAATCAAAGGAACATCAGAGGAAAATGTTCAAGAGCCACAACAATTGCTAAATGTCATATCTAGAAGACAGATGGCATTAACAAATAGAGAAAAAAAAAAAAAAAAAGTCTTCTGCGCTCACCTCACTGGACACAGAACGATCTAATATCGTTAAAACTTCCTGAGGTGACGGGCTCGCCCGTTGTAGTTGACAGCTCTAGTTGTCCTAACAATAGTCCTTTCGTTAAAAGCGTAATTCATAACCAAAAAAAAACATTTGATATTTCGCTGTTGCGGAACTTTTCCACAACGATTTTGAATGTTATAATATAACATTCAAAAAGAAAAATAGCAATCAAATAAAATAAATTTACATAGTTACAGAACAATGCATAAAATAGAATAATCATTTTAATTTACGTCACAAAGTCAATTATTCATTTCCTCTATCTAAAAAAAACTTTTTCTTGCTTGCTGGCTGAGTTATATGCCTGGTTCCAGTCATTTATATTAGGTCTGATTGCGTTTCTTCGTGAATTAAAATCGGAATTAGTTCATGCCAGCGAAACAAGCTAATACCTTAAAGCACAATACAAAATGAATGGTTGTCACTTATCCAACAAAAAACTACCAATCAAACATTAACCCGGTCGCTCCGTAACATCCCCTGGCGGACCAAAGGTCGGCCGCCTAACACTCCGTAACGTCGTATACGGGACCAAACGCTCACCGCTGCGAAAAATGCAATTTACTATTCGACACGCCGTACTATATACTTTCTGAGGGCGCTACGATATGGCCAAAATATCTTTAATTCAAGATTTCTGTCTGGCAATATCGAAGAACGATTTAAAAAGTGAGCATAGACGTCAAACGCTAGTTGTCCGCCGGCAACCACCACGGCCGCGTATAGTCGGTGTTTGTGCGGTAATATAACGGTGTTTGTGCAGTGTTTCTGTGCCATTTACTGGAGAACAGTTAGTAATTTGCATTTTTAAGTAGTTTCTAAATAAGGATTAGTCATTTGAGATAGTCCATTTGCTGTTTTTCACGAATTTTTAAACAAAAGACTTCGGCGACAACACATCCCTTCCGAAAAAATGGCGTTTTTATTTTGTAATGTTTGTGAATTATCCCAATATATTGCGAAATTACACGTAATGTCGCTTTAATTTACTAACAAAATAGGTATTGCTTCATTTACATCCTAAGTTATCACATAATTAGGCGTATTTTGAACATTATATATTGTTTTCTAATATAACACGCGCAAAGAAACTTGTTTTGATAATTACTATGAGAGAAAAAAGTGCGATTTTCCATAGTTTTTCGATGAAATCTGACTCTTTGGAGTATAGTAATTAGTTATTAGGCATATAATAATTATATAATGAGACAATATAATTGAAAAAATCTAACGAATTTTATATTATGAGCATTCAAAGTTTATTATTAAGTTTTGGACGCAAACTCTCAAAACTTTAGATTTTTCTGTAATATCAGACAAAGCTCAAAGTTCTGGTGTGATTTCTAAGAAGTGTGATGTAGTAATGAAGTTATTTTGAAAGAATTTCATATAAAAAAATACCATAAGTAGTCACAAATTAAAAATTTAAAAAAAAATATTTTACGAGAATACATAAAATTTTTCTTGGCTGAATAAATAAATATTTTTGTATGCAAATAAGTCAAAAAAAAATATGGTTATGGTAAAGCATTTAATAAAGAACATAACTGTATTTACAATTTTTGCATATTTTACGTATTTTGTGACAAAAAAATCTAAATGATTTTATAGGCGAGTTTTTTCAGTTCGCCCGTTTTGTAATATTTATTCATTATTATCTTAATTGTTTTACGAGATATAGTTATAATGTTTTATATTTCAAATTTCAATGCGGTCATTTTACAGATATTCTTGTAATAATCGGTATAGTGGTTTACAAGTTATGGTCGTTTGTATCAAGGTCGTCGACTCGCGTCGATTTTTCGCGCGAATATGTCGCGCGCAAAAGTGATGGCTGAATTTTTACTTCGCGAGAGGAGGGGTTAACCCAGTTGTTACTGAAACTTTTTTTTTATCTCGTATCGCAGTAGCTTTTTTAGTATTATTACCTTGATGCATAAAGTAAACATGGAAAAATACCAAAAAAAACTGACTTTTCAGGAAAGTCGGAAAATGCAAATCGTTTTAACGATCACTAGAAATAGGCAGGTAGGTTAACACTCATATAACTACTACTTTATCGATTGTATCCTATTTTAAATTAAAGAAACACAGTAATTACTATGAAAAAGGCTTTATTATCTATCTATCTATATCTATCTATACGGGGTGTTATTACTGCACGGACTTTTTTTTTTGTGGATGAATCAGTACAACGAAGTAAGCAACTTTTAATAAAAAAATTTGGAAAAAACTGAAAAATAAACTTTTTTTTTTGAAATATTGTTTTTTAAATTTTATTTTTAAACATTATGAAAAGCTATGATCACGATGCGCTATCTACCGGTTGGTAAAATGTAGCTGATATTGTTTATTTACAACTTATTACCTACCGCTAGATGGCGATGGAAAAAAAAATATATATTTTTTTTCCAAAAAAAAAATTTTTTGTTTATCCAATATTTTTTATCAAAAGTTGCTTACTACGTTGTACTGATTCACCCACAGAAAAAAAAGCCCGTGCTGTAATAACACCCCGTATAATCTATATCTATCTAGGTCATAAATTTATAAAAACGTGCATAAAATAAATTTCAATCACAAGCTTATTTGTAAACACTTTTTGAAGACTAGTGAAAGTTAATTACGCTAATACGAATTAAAATAGAAAATCACTTCAAAATTATGATCATAAGATAATTATATATGCCCCGAAACACTGTCAAACGATCACTGCGGCGATTGGTGAACAACAAGCAAAAGTTATCTGCTCGTTAACATTTTTAAATTGAGGGTATTCCCCATACTTTTTTAAAATCTTTATAACGATCGGTCGTTGTAAATGGGTTAAGCGGCGTAATCCAAGACCGGACCAATTGCTTTCAAACTAATTTAGATGGTTTTATGTACGGCAGGTAGTTTATGAGCGAGAAGAGATACGATCGTTCATTTTACATTCCGCTCTGTTCTCTCTTATTCGCATGAACTATGCTCCATGATGTTCACGATGAAACACAATCGAGCCTATTGTCTTTAAGATGGCGTGCGGAGTAGATTGGTTAACTGGACACTTATTTTTGAAATGACTAAATAAATTCAGTATTAAATTCAGACATATCAGCAATAATGCCGCAAATATACAAATCTTGGCACTCCAGTAGATGAACTGACAGTTATACCTGAAGAATTCCTGCGTGCCAAAGAAGCCCGTTTTAATGGCACCAGCCTCTCGTTGGCTTCCTTCCAATCTTTTTGCCAATTTTGATAATTTATCTGGAGTGAGACTCGTTCCGATCTCAGACTGTAATATGGCCATTTCTTCCTGCGTAGCTTTATCCTATAACAGAAAAAAAAATGTTGATACACGGTATTGTATACTTTCCTGAATTTCGCTGCCTCTCGCGCCCTGAATTTCGCGGCTCAACTCACAGATCAACTCCCATCCGATAGCCTCCTCGAAGAGGGAATTTTGTATACATTTAGTTGGTGTTCCTCTTCCTCTTTTAAAATATCTATTAATTCATTTAATAATAGCGGTATTAGTTTCTTAAGAGTTTCACGAAAAAAAGTTTTATTTCTATTCATTGTGACGCACAACTTTTTACAAAACTCGGTCTTCAAAACTGAATTGACTCGCCGGGAAGCAAAATCTGTGTAAACACCTACTCGCCCGCCCTACTGTCTCGGCCGAGCACCAATTTGCTGTCTCGTCGCTCTACTCGGTGCGTGTGATCAAGGCATAACGGATTGCTCTGTCTCGTTTGCTATAGCCTAGAATAATATTAATATCATTAATAGTAGGATAATAATAATAGTCAATAGTAGAATAATAGTTATAGTCTAGAATAATACCCTAGAAAAATAATTACCAATTTGGATTTATCTGTAAGATTAATTATGTTTTGGGAAATAAATAAAAAAAATAAATTAATAATAACCTGGAAAAAAACCCTGTCACGGCTGTAAGCCCAGTCGTGGACAACTGGAGCTGTCAACTACAGTGGGCACACCCGTCACCTCAGGAAGTTTTAACAATATTAGATTGACGGAACGAAAACAGTCCAGTCTAGTTATGCCACTCGCCACCACTCGCCTTAGGGCGAGGTACCAGGAAAGGTGAACAGCGGGCAGCCTCGCTCCCTGACTACTAGTTTGGAAGGATATCTCCATCTGGAATTAACTATCAGGATTCAGACTGGTTACAGCGGTGATACGGTGACTGTTACGCAGCGGTGATACGGTGTCTACCGAATCTATCTCGGGCCACAGCATCCTTTGCCTGGCCTTTCACCCGTTATCGGGTAGCTGATTGGTCGTTTCAAGAGCAGTTGCAGTAAGGTTAATAACTACCGCCGCTCTATAGGAGAGAGTAATGTTTTCAGACTCCCACTGCTGTCGGTCAGAATGCACAGTCATTGGCTGAAGCCGCAGGAGCGCCCGAAAGTTGTCTCATAGGGCAAACTGGCCCACAGGCCAGAGTCCTACCCGGGCTCGCTTTTCTGCATGGAGGCCGCCGGATGGGTATTGACCTGTGCGTTTGGCCGACCCTAAGGGCATGGGTCTTAGTGGACTAACTGCAATAGGGCCCAGATAGTAGCTTCTCTTAGAACAACATTGAAATCAAAACGAATATGACACGAGTCGTAAGGGCTCACATTTGCTTGCCAGATGTTCCGCTACCCGGCCTACGCAAATGTCCTAATGCTCAAAGAGGTCGCCATCTTTTACCTGACCGTAATGTTAAATCTTCGCGTTCGTCGGGACAGACCTCTCTGCCAACATTCCTCGCACCCTCTTCCCGAATTGCCTGGTAGCTCAAGAGCAAAGCTACTGGTTGGTATACTGTGCCCCAGTCGTGGACAGGTGGGATCAGTTATTCCAATCTGGGGAAAACCTCAGGCGATACTGGGCGGTTTGCACACCGTGCGGATTGACCAATCGACTGTGCACTCTGGCGAATAACCAGGGGAGTCATTTTATTCCAATTTTACCCGTTTTTTTAGTTGAAAAATTGTGTGCGGTTTATTGCTATGGCATATCATTACTAATTATTGAGTTTTTTGCGTTAAATAACTCTAAAAATGCAAAATGTCTGCCTAATTCGTTGACAAAATACATATTATTTTGTTTTTCGCTGAAATATATGAAGTTTTGGGCGTATTTGTAAATTAACGAGGTTATATAAAAAAAACATAATTTCACTAGTTGAATAACATCAAAATCATCAAAAATTGTATCGATTGTTATGAGCTAATATCTAAATATTTTTGTATGTAAATAAGCAAAACGAAATATTACCTTTGATAGAGAATCTAATAAAAATCACGATATTATTTACAATTTCTAAATAGGGTTCCGTATTTTCTGTAAGACAAGTATAAGTTAGAAATGCCGAGTTTTTTTCACTTTTTCGACTCACATATTTATTCATAATTATCTAATTGTTTTACAAAATGAGATTTCAATATTCTATATACGAAATTTCAATGCGATCCCTGCACAGTTATTCTTTTTATGATTGCTATAGTAGTTCCATATTTATAGTACTTTTAGTCGAGCGCGGCGATATTGCAAGAAAATCCAAAAAAATATTATTATTATTATTATTATACATTTAACAGGCAGGCAGCTTAAGCTGATGCGCCTGAGTCCGTGCTTGCATTACAATTTCTGTGGAATTAGTCCAGTTTATTTTTAAGTCATTGATACTTTTGGCATTGATCACTTCACTTGGGAGAGCATTCCATTCGTTTACCACTCTACTGCTGAGGAAATGTTTCTTGGGATTTGAATAGAATGATTCACGCTGGAGTTTCAGATGATGCCCACGCAGATGTGTGTTAGTGCTCGTGGTGTAGATAGTCTGCAACCCAGGAACGTCATACGGTGCAGTTAGGATCTTATATGTCTCGATTAAGTCACCCCGTGCCCTGCGTTGTTCCAGAGTGGTCAAACCGAGAGCCGACAATCTTTTCTCGTATGTTAGATGCTTTAAGTTAAAAGGCAATTTAGTCGCTCTTCGCTGGACCTTCTCTAGAAGATCGATATCCTTCCTGAAGTATGGATTCCAGATCTGATAGGCGTGTTCCAAAATGGGTCTTACAAATGACTTATAGATTTTCAGCATCAGTTCCTCTGTGATATGGTGAAAAGCTTTTTGAATTAGAAACAATAGAGAGTTTGCTTTCTTTACCAATGCAGTCACGTTTTCTTCCCATTTGAGGTCTTCGGTGACTATTACACCAAGATCCATTTGTGATTTCACAGCACTAAGACGGGTGTTTTCCAGAAAGTACGGCTTCTTAGGGTTCTTTTTGCCGAGATGAAGAACAACACATTTTTCAGCATTAAGAGTTAAGAGCCATTCCGATGTCCAAACGCTGAGTTTGTTGAGGTCATTCTGTAAGCTGCAGCTACGGAGTAGTGGATTTGCATATATCTGCAAATTGCCGCGGTCTGCCATGAAATTATGCCGCTACTCGAAGGGTTAAAAGTAGGTTAGTGTGGGTCAACTCAGTTCCCCTCCGAGGCCCACTCCTGAACGCTGTTCACTCTAAATGCTGAAATCTTGGAATAAAATCTTTTCGGAAAGAAAAAAAAACCCTTATGCGACCCCCCTTAGACTGTAAGTTAGTTATCTCGACCCCCTTAGTCTCTTCCACAGCTGTAACTGTAGGCATCGAATAAATAATGTTTTTGTAAAAACAATGGCAAAACACACAATAATTTTACCAGTTTTTAATTTTTGAAGCTGTACGTAACTGTTTCCATCTTAGATCAACATAAATATTTGTAAAAGCAATAGCAAAATACATAATAAATATGTTTTTCTTCCGAAGCTGTAAGTGTTAGCATATTAGATAAATAAAGATATTGTAATATTTCAAATATTTTTTTTAGATTTTAGAACCCCCGGGGGGTTGCAGGCTATCTAAAAAAAACTTGGATTGAAAACCACCGATTTTGATTGAATTTTTTACCATTTGATTGACTATCGTATTATTAAAGCATTTTGTTTTCACTCCGACAATCAATTGCATATCGTATTTGTAAGAACATATTATTTTCTATTTCATGATGCCTTAATTGATAGTTCTCACGTCAAAACTTTCTGAAGTTAGTATTTAAATAGTTTTTTACTATATCATTTCAATTACTTATCTGACTGTCTTTATAGTCTTAAGTATTTAATACGATTACAATAAATTATGTGGTGAGACTCTTTAAAAACCTTTAGTATAGATTTTTTGAACTATTTTAACCTTAACCCTTCAGGCCTCGGCCCCTCAGCCGATTGACAAGTTGATGTCCCAAAAAATTTTAGTAAAAATTAGTAAAAAAATTGAATTATGACACTGTCTCACCAAAACATTAATTAATGCCAAACCACTGTATCCATAATTAAAATAAAACATATTAACATAATAAAACATAATAAAATAAAATAAATTAAATTAAAATGAAACTAAAACGGGGTCGTCACGCTGCATCGTGTTTTGGCCGATATCGGCCAATCGGGGCTTGAGGGGTTAAGCGGCTACCTACTAAAATATTATATCAATTCCGTAATCACTAGTTTTGTTCTACAGATTTTATAATCAAATTATGTAATACCATGTATCCAAAGTATTGTGTACTAATGTCTCAACAACTATTTACAAGGTTTTGAAGACAATACACTTGATTTTATTCGATTATGCTCTCCCTGATTGTGTCAAAACTGGAATGCAAGCACGGACTCACGCTTATCAGCTTAAGCTGCCTATATGCTAAATATAATAACAGTTAGATACCTTCGTGTGGTGAAGACAGCTGGAGACCATCTGTTTAGTGAAAAGTCGCGCAAGGTGAGCCAAATTCGTCGGTGTACCATCGATGAGTAATAAAGTTTTGATTTGTCGTTGCATTGTTACTAAAGCGGATTGTTCTGATTTCGTATTTCTGTTCTCCCAATGCCTGTAAATACACAATAAAAATGATGATTTGAAAATAGGCCAGGCATCAAGGGAGGACACAATCAATGTTAAACTCCCAAAGACAGTTGGGCGGTGTCGACTACAACGGGCGAACCCGTCACCCCAGGCTGGTATAACGATGTGATTGTTTGTCCAGTCGTGGGATGAGCAAAAGAAGACTTTAGGACGGCACAAGCCTACCGTCCAGCAATTTTCTGAGCCCGTCAGAGACCGTAAAAGGTACCTAGTGGGTAGCTTCGCCCCCTGTCTACCAGTTTTGGAAGGATATCTCAGTCTGGAATTAACCATCAGGATACCTCCATCCTTACGACTGGTCACGGGTCCAAAGTCACTTTCGCGACCTATACCTGCCGTATGTTCAGTGGTGATTCAGTTTGAATCTATCGCGGACCAAAGGCATCTTTTGCCCGGCTCTGAATTCAGGATCAGGTAGCCTAATGGTCATTTTAAGAGTGGTTGACGACAGGTCAACATCCACGCCCGCTGCTTAGGAGACAGTATAGCCCCAAAGACAACTAGAGTTGTCAATTACAACGGACGAGCCCGTCACCTCAGGAAGATTTAACGATTAGTCGTTCTATCTCTCTGGAGTTAGCGCAGAAGACTTGGACAAACAGTACACCGTCAAGCTCCGCCACAAACCCGTAAGAGGCCAACGCCTTAACTGCGAGATAGCCAGGAGTGTTACCCAGCGGGCTTACATTCACGCCCTTACTTCCAATTGCGATCAGATTACTCCGGTCTCCCGATTGGTTACGAGTTCAAGGTCGCTTGCTATACCGAATCTATTGCGGACCACGGCATCCTTGGCCCGGCTGTTCACCCAGGATCGGGTAGCCGATGGTCGTTTCAAGAGCAGTCGCCGTAATGTCCACAACCACCCCCGCTCTATAGGAAACAGTACTGCTTCCAGACTCCCCCGACTGTTAGTCAGAGTGCGCAATCGATTGGCTTATGCCGCACGGAGCGCAGACTGTCCAGGAGCGCCAGAAGGTTGATTCCTAGGGGAAACAAACCCTAGGGCCAGAGTCCTACCCGGGCTCGCACTTCATGCGTGGAGGCCGTCGGATGGGTGTTGACCCGTGAGTGTGACCAACCCTGAACAGAATGGGTCTTCGTGGCCAACTCAGCAAGGGCCCATTAACCCCCGCCTGGGTGGCCCCAGTAATTCGCCTTTTGTAGGTCCTAATAAGTGGATTGACAACTGCGGGCGGGATCGGAGGTGGTCTCCATCCTGCAGTATTCCACAGCCGTTCATTGGATTCTCTGTGTAGCCCCAACGGGCAAGACTGGCTCGGCATCTTGTCACACCTACCCTCAGTCTGTTGAGACTGCGCCAGGTGTTATAGGGGAGATGGTATCCCGGTGCTATTAGTTTCTTTAACATCCTCGCCAAGTGAAGCCCTCCATTGAGGGATGTGGAATCAAGAATGACTCAATAATAACTTTTGCAATTTGAGACGATTAAGCTGTGGTTCTTGCCCTTGCAGTGGGTGTCTTGGGTCGTCTATAAATAAAATAAAATACAAACGGAGCTCCAATGGAATTCACCGACCGAAGTTGGGCCCATCATATAGTGTTATTACACTTCTGGGGGGTGAGCAGTGGATTCCGGACTAACGACCGGCTGTGGTAGGTTTAGGACAGCTGTCTTCCACCGATTCACTCCCCCTTCGAAGCCATAGAATTTGAGATGCGGAAATCGCAGTTTTAGATATTTTTTCTAAGAAGGAGTTGATTATTTTCCTGGAGAGACCAAGATCTTTAAAAAGGTGAAACAGAGATTTAGCTGGCAGGCCACGAGCGCCAACTTCCACCGCGTGAAGGTGAACAGTCATACAACATTACTTTCCAGTGCAGGCGTTACTTTAGGCGTTCAGAAGCGACGTATTGCAGGGGACGCGATGTCGATTAGCGGATAAGGCCTTTCGACGGGAGTAGGTTTAAGGCAGTCGGAGATAATTATCACGGCATCGTTTACAGCATTTCGTAGCTACTGGTAACTCTGTGGTCCTCTCGAGGGCTTCAGGGAACATTTTCTATGCCTCCTTGGAGCGTACGGCCAATCCAAACAATTTGCGCATTTAATCTGTTAATGGATCGGCTCCCAGTTTGTGGTATCCCATAGTTCAACGTTAAAAATACAGTTCAGTCACCAGATACGCATAAAATAATCATTAAAGAATCAGAATATACGCCCGTTTATAACAGTTTGCAGTGCATAAGAGCCGAATTTTAATTATCATTAGTATATTGGCCGATTCCAAAAAGAAGCCATTATGACATGCAAAAAATTGTCGCTCAGAGACAGTAGGAAAATATATCTATGGGCATAACGGCCTCAGCTCAGAGGGGTAAGCTTTATCCTCCTCGGTGGTGTTGGACGATGAAAAATTTAAAAAATCAGGGATGGGCAACGACCAGTGACTCATTTGCGACTGATGATTTAACCTTTTCCGGCCCACTGGCTACTCCATGTAACCACCCAACTTTTTAATTTATTTTTAAGCGGTTAATGCATTTAGCCAAGTTTCAAACCTGAACCAGTGTGTGTTACAGAGCCATCTATAATTAGTAATTTTTAATTGCGCTCCAAGGGTAAAGTAGACATTCTCCTGGAGTATTGCTTTTGACGGGTAGAAATTTCGGCTCATCAACGTGTGCAGCACATGAATTTGTTGTAATTTAGTTGTTTTAGTCATCAAAATGAGAGCTGAGTGCTATTATATTGTTATAATATGTCTTGAAATTGACAATATTTATCAAAAAAAAAGCTATATAGCTTTAATTACTGATATATAAGTACTAACACCGGTGGAATCACTCTGTAACCACTAGTACTCAAAGCCAGGTGGTTACACTAAGTAAACACTATTTTTTTGGTCTTTTTCCACAAAATAATTGAAGTAAAAAAAAAAACAATTCAAAATTGTGTTTAAGAGTCAGTCAACAAATATAATTTCCTTAAAATGCCAGCTTTTTATTTTTTTTTGTAAGTTGAGCAGAAAATGGTTAATCCTCGTCTAAACAACGTGAACTATGCTCAAAATAGCCTGAGTGAGAAAGTTTCTAGGATCTGGCCATTTAAATCTCTATATCTACTTATCTACTCACCTGAATATATCGTAGAACATATCCCGCTGCTTCCGAAAGTTTCTAAAATTCTGCTCCCTCGGAAAATTTTCCACACCATCGGTTTCGCTCTCGAAGCAAACGTTACGGTTTGAGAAATTCGACTCCGGAACGATGACATCCAATATGCGGTGAGGTTCCATTCTCCGGAAATGCTGCGTAGCCAAGTACTCGGCAAAATCCGGGTCAAATCGGCTCAAAATTTTATTCTGCGACAGAATCCGCAACGACGATTTGTCGAGAAACAACGAAAATGTCGTTCGCGCTCTCGAAAGCGTTTTAACCGAGAAGTACACACAGTTGTGGATCGTTTTTAAGATGTAGTCTAGTGAGTCACTGTTTATGTAGTCGGTCGTCGATTGCTTTGCAATTATCAAAGATATTAAGTAGTAGTATTCGTAGGATTGATTCAAAATTAAGTTGTTTTGAAGAAGCGTCGAATAGATGGATATTAAAATGTCGAGTTTATCTTTCAAGGAGATTTTCGCAATGTCTGCGTCGATATAAGAAGTATTCGGATTCATTTTCGAGGTTTGCGTCTTTAAAGCGGTCGCTCTCGAGTTTATCTTTAGAGGCGTGAGAATGTTGAATTTTTCCATGAGTTTATGTCTGTCTTTCTTAAGGATCGAGCGCTCGATTTCAAAGCCGCTCGTCTGCTCTTCTGTAGTTTTCTGCTTGAACGCATCGTTCGCGTTCGCGACACGTTCGGCGCGGATCTTTGTCGGGTTGATTCGTCGTTTCTCCGTGATAGCGGGAAACGCGTCGTGATCCGACACGTCCGGACCGACGCTCGTCGGTTTCTGCGCTCGTTTTTTCTTGTTGCGCTCGGCGCTCGCGCTCACGATGAAATCGCCGAGGTTCATACTGCGGTTGTTCTTGCGGTTGTTCTCGTGGGGCGGCGTCTCGAAGTTACACTTGCGCACGCTGCTCGGGTTCTTCGGCGTGCTGAACCGAAAGCCGTCTATGGAATTATTTAACGGGGTCACCGGGCTAAAGAGTGACGCGCGTTTGTTGGGCGTTTTGAAGGAATCATTTGAATCAGCGCTTTGGTTCAGCTTTTTAGGCGATTCAATAGTCTTAGGGGACAGTGGATGAATCCCTCTTAGTGGGTCGTTTTGGTCTGATTTTGTGCTCGCTTCCGATTGATTGTTATCTGCTGGTGTCTGTAGCATGCTGAAATAAAGTTTTAGGTAAGTTCTTGAAGTGAATTGAATTTATTTTTCTACTAGCTGACCCGATGAACTTCGTACCGCCTAACAGTCAATGAATGTCGTGTTACCGATTAGCTGAACCTAATTTATGATTTAATGAAAGTAATATAATATAAATATCAAGTTCACTACTTTACAAAAAGAAAAATAAAAGTACAAAAATTAAGTATTTCCAACACGTGAACATGCCACGTACAACTGACCATGAGAAAAACACGGATTTACATTTTGTTTGGGAGAATGTTTTTCTATTATTTTAATTTTTCGCCAACTTTCCAATTTTCGTTTTTAACCCTTTACAACCTGTTTGATACAATCGTGAGTTTGTACTTAGAAAAAGGTTAGGCATTAAACGAAATAACTTTTGCGGACGCAACCGGGGCGATCATTCGTGAGCCTATCTGTGAACGCGAGAAAAAATACATACGTACTGTGCAAACTTGTTTGTTCTTGTCAGTCGCCTCTAGACCTCGATCGGCATGGCTGCGTTTTTTAACTCCAGTTCCCGCTCACGTAAGTAATTCATATTTCGATTAATATAACTTAATTTAAGAAAAACCCGCTTGCCAAAACTAAGTGAATTTCGCTACATCGCCATAACACCAATTCGCCATTCTCAACATTCCTGGTGCACCAGAAGAAGAAGAAGAAGACGGCAAAACTGGTAAGTGCAAACCTTTTTGTTGCGCTATCGTGGATAGTGTGATGAGGCAATTTATGAACTCACAATTTGGCAAACATCGATGGTAGATAGGTCTTTCCGCATCACCATTTTATGGTCCTATCGAGACGGATGAAACCAGTGTTATATATAAATTCCTACATTGCTATCGAATAATATAAAATATAAAACACCGACATATACTTACATATTTTATACCTACCCGGCATTTATATATCTATATTTTGTACCTATTTACCTTATATATAACATTACAATTTGCGCATATATAACCACCAATATACCTACCCGCTTTCACTCTGCTCATATCCCCGCTCATATACCCGCTTTCTGAAATATATATTTCATTCCGCTTATGAATATATTTTATAAGATACGATATTATTTATATTACTGGCAAAGACCGCTCTGACGTTACGGTTACTCCTGCGCGTGCGCAGGAAATGCCGTCGGCTGCGTCGACCATAATGAAAGTCATTACTTTAATAAATTATTTTATTACGAAACGACTTCAGCTAATACTGTAATATTAAATTATTATTTATTTTTGGAAACAAAGAATTATTTGACGGCCGACGTCAATTCCAATGTACTACGGAGAGTCTATTGTCGATGGTACTGCTCTTCTCTTCTTTATGGCTGTCAAACGTCACTTTTGTTTACGTGTTGTTAACATTAGGAGAAAATGTGTTTCGAAACGGGAAACCGTTTCATTAATGCCAGAACGACGCGATCCTGGATCAATCTGGATAAGATCGCTTCGTTACAATATTTATAAATATATTTCATTCTTGAAACATATTACCGCTATTTACTATAAACCGCATATATTCACATTTATCTCGTCGCTTTATTAATTATTCGCAGTTGTTATTCATTTTAACATTAAAAGTACAAAGTACATTTCGCTTAATAATAATTTCGCATTCAAATTCCCGGGTTCTTTTCTTTCTTCCGTGCAATATATTCATAGTACTGAATAATGACGGCCATACAACGAAAACTAAAAATCGTTTACGCCGTTAAGGGTTTTTATTTTGTCTTATGATACCAGCCGGATAGCGTCGCTTAAAGGGAACGCACAAACCGGTTTTCACACTCGCTGAAATATAATGCGGGTCATTTCAGTAGTGAAAGTTACATTTCCCCGCACGCACGCATTTTGTGTCTATAACCTCGCCCGCGCCGCTTGCCAAAACTAAGTGAATTTCGCTACATCGCCATAACACCAATTCGCCATTCTCAACATTCCTGGTGCACCAGAAGAAGAAGAAGAAGACGGCAAAACTGGTAAGTGCAAACCTTTTTGTTGCGCTATCGTGGATGGTGTGATGAGGCAATTTATGAAGTCACAATTTGGCAAACATCGATGGTAGATAGGTCTTTCCGCATCACCATTTTATGGTCCTATCGAGACGGATGAAACCAGTGTTATATATAAATTCCTACATTGCTATCGAATAATATAACATATAAAACACCGACATATACTTACATATTTTATACCTACCCGCCATTTATATTTTATACCTACCCGCCCAACGAGGGGCGCCAAAATGTAACGTATATGTTTTCCAATTGATAGAAAAACTCTCGGAAAAGTAGATAATTATAATTTATTTTCTATTATTTCGAAATAGTTACATTGTAAAAAAAAAGATTAATAGTAGAACCGGTGACGGTGTTGATGAGATGATAGATAAAAAAAGAATAAGTTAAAATTTATAATTAGCAATTGGAGAATTATATAATATATTAAAATGAAGTGAGTAGCATGAGACCTATCCAGGGTCGGCTAGCAAGTTCAAAGTAATGCAGGGCGGTAAACGATTTTAAACTGGAACGGTTAAGGACGAGGTCCTCTAGTGACGATCCCCCCGATGCCTCCGCTCCAGTAATCCGGCAGTCTTCGGGACGATCGGGATAGTCCTCGGTATCGCGGAGGTAGTTTGTTCGGTAGCGCTCGTTCGCACGGCGGGGAGCAGTCGGCGGTTTCGGCGGCGACGAAGAAGAAGAAGGACCTCCCTTGGGTTCCGGAGCGTTCCGGTATCGTACTCCGCCCGATGATTTCGGTTAGGGAAGCCGGCGAAGAGGATATTGTCGGGGCAGTTGCTGGCAACACGACGGCTCGGCGATGGATGTCGGCCGCGGCGAATTTAAAATTATAACCGAGATCCCTGTGGGAGAACACAGGATTAAAGTCAACCAGATTTCCGCGGGAAATAGGAACAGGAAGCCGGGACTGGGACGACCCGCCCCTCGGCGAATCTCCTGCCGTTCCGATAATCTAGCCATCCGCTATCCCACCACACGGATTCACCGATCGACACCAAAAGCACAAGCAAGAACTCACCGGAATAATATGCGTAATCCCACTCAAATATTATACGGGACTTCTTTCCGGGATCTCTAGTGCCCGAGACGGCTGTAGATTTCTGAATTAACAATTTTTCTACACTGGGTAGATAGCGAACGTTTGCCTCTCAAATCCGGCTTATTTCCCCGCCAAATTTTGAAATCCTATCCGGCGTCGTATTTTATTATCTTATTTTAATTCCCCTGTGGACTTATAAATCCAAGTATTTTTCCAGGTACTATGCACCTAGATTTAATTACTTTTTTTATTTACCGTTGATTATATATTTTTAATAAAAACTGTAAATGTTTACGATATTATTTATATTACTGGCAAAGACCGCTCTGACGTTACGGTTACTCCTGCGCGTGCGCAGGAAATGCCGTCGGCTGCGTCGACCATAATGAAAGTCATTACTTTAATAAATTATTTTATTACGAAACGACTTCAGTTAATACTGTAATATTAAATTATTATTTATTTTTGGAAACAAAGAATTATTTGACGGCCGACGTCAATTCCAATGTACTACGGAGAGTCTATTGTCGATGGTACTGATCTTCTCTTCTTTATGGCTGTCAAACGTCACTTTTGTTTACGTGTTGTTTACATTAGGAGAAAATGTGTTTCGAAACGGGAAACCGTTTCATTAATGCCAGAACGACGCGATCCTGGATCAATCTGGATAAGAGTGCTTCGTTACAATATTTATAAATATATTTCATTCTTGAAACATATTACCGCTATTTACTATAAACCGCATATATTCACATTTATCTCGTCGCTTTATTAATTATTCGCAGTTGTTATTCATTTTAACATTAAAAGTACAAAGTACATTTCGCTTAATAATAATTTCGCATTCAAATTCCCGGGTTCTTTTCTTTCTTCCGTGCAATATATTCATAGTACTGAATAATGACGGCCATACAACGAAAACTAAAAATCGTTTACGCCGTTAAGGGTTTTTATTTTGTCTTATGATACCAGCCGGATAGCGTCGCTTAAAGGGAACGCACAAACCGGTTTTCACACTCGCTGAAATATAATGCGGGTCATTTCAGTAGTGAAAGTTACATTTCCCCGCACGCACGCATTTTGTGTCTATAACCTCGCCCGCGCCGCTTGCCAAAACTAAGTGAATTTCGCTACATCGCCATAACACCAATTCGCCATTCTCAACATTCCTGGTGCACCAGTACAAGAAGAAGAAGACGGCAAAACTGGTAAGTGCAAACCTTTTTGTTGCGCTATCGTGGATGGTGTGATGAGGCAATTTATGAACTCACAATTTGGCAAACATCGATGGTAGATAGGTCTTTCCGCACCAACAAATATGCTAACTGTTTGTTAATGAGTTGTTTAAGAAGTATTAACCTGATTTTGAAAAAAATAATGAGTAGTTTTTCCATTATCCTCTTCGAAAGTTTAACTATCTCGATCGTGCAATGTCGGTTGTAACACAAAAAGTTATTTTTTCGTCATATCAGATTATTAGTGTACCTAATGAGTAGTTTTCTCCATTTTAGTCAACCCGGATGAGATATACGATATATTACATGATGGAAGTCTTTCGGAGATAGAAGAATTGAACCAGGATGAACTTGAATTTGAGCCAAATAACTTATTCAATTAAACAGCGGAGGAAGGTTCCTCGGATGAAGAGCCTGATGAGAATGTTGCCATGGATAGCTCTCTCTTTTCACCAATGAGTCCTCCGCCGGTGATGCAGTCACCTCCTGCATCGCTACCAAGTACTTCCACCCGAACGAGAAAGAATGCTCATCGAGGAAGGTCAGTTCCGACAGTAAAGGACATAAGAGGTGAGAGAAAGCAATCCGCTACAAACGAACGAGGAATAAGATCAGCGTCTACACCTGGGAGTAGTCAACGTTCGTCGGGAAAACGAATTTGGAAGCAGGTTCCATTTGCAGATAAGTCGCACTCCTATTCTGCACTGCCTGCGAAACCGGTAAGGCATCCAATTGATTACTTTCATGATTATTTTGGCAATGAGTTCTTAGACAAGATAACTCATTGTACTAATGTACATTATCTACGCACAACAGGCCGAGAGCTAAAAAGCACAAGTGCTGAAATTGCAAAGCTTTTTGCTATACATATTATCATGGGCTGTATTCCTTATCGCAGAATTCCAATGTATTGGAGAGCTGGTACGAAGTTGGGGTTGATCTGTGACTTAATGCCAAGGGACAGGTTTCTTACCCTTCGCAATGCGCTCCATGTAGTTGATTCCGACAGTCCGGCTGAAACTGAAAAGGACAATCCGCTATGGAAAGTCCAGCTAATGATAAATAAAATAAAGGAAACCTGCAATCATTTAGAGAGGCTGCCAGGGTTCTATTCCATAGACGAACAGATGATCCCGTTCACAGGCCGTTGTAAACTACGTCAAGTTGTAAAAAATAAGCAACGACCTGTGGGCCTAAAAAACTTTGTTTTGACTACTAGCGATGGGCTAATGCTAGATTTCGACATTTACAAAGGGGCAAAATCTATGTTTGGCGATACAAATCTCGGTCTTGGACCTTCTATAATATTGCACTTGGCTAAGAGTATTCCACCTGGCAGCTGTGTTTACCACGACCGCTACTTCACCACAGTTCCATTGATTGAAGAGATGGAAAAGTTAAAACTGCACTCTACAGGAACAATAATGCAGAACCGAATTCCTGATCGAGCCACAATCAAATTTACAAAAGATTCCCAGATGAATCGCGGTGACTCTGAGCAGTTTGTTTGCAACTCTACTGTCATTGTCAAATGGAAAGATAACAAGTCAGTGTTACTAGCATCAAACTGTACTGGCTCCGGGGTGACGACTAATGTGAACAGATGGAATAAAACTCTTAAAAGTTATGTCAATGTTTCAGCTCCAAAAATATTGCAAAATTATAACCAATACTTGGGGGGAGTTGACGTACTTGATCAGCAGATGGACTATTACAGAACCTCCATTAAAACTAAGAAATGGACACTGAAAGTGATAATTCACTTTCTCGATCTCGCCTTGGTAAACTCTTGGAGGCTGTATAAAAACGACTGTTTGGCAAACGGTTTACTAAAAAAAGACACAATGGCACTACTCGACTCTCGAATGGATGTGGCCGACTCTTTGTCTAGTACACCAGAAAGAGGCCGTATAGAATCTGAGGAAGATGATCATCCGCCGGCTCCTCATCGAAACTACAAAATCTACCGGCCCACCAATGCGCCATCTGAAGCTAAACGGTACGATGGCTACGAGCACTACCCCATCAGTGACGATATAAAAGCACCGAGAACCTGTCGAATGGAAAACTGCGGCAGTCGTTCCAAAATTAAATGTGACAAATGCGACGTATACTTGTGCCTTTCACGCGATAAAAACTGTTTCAAGATTTATCACAAAAAATAATTTAAAAATCTAACTTCTTGAAACTATATAAAACTTAATTAATAAACATTAAAAGCTGTTATTCTGTGTAAATATATTGTGTTTTATTCCAACTAATTCTGTTAATTACACAAACTCACGATCATGCGACTTACAAATTATTCCTAAACCTCACGAACGTGAGGGTCTGATTGCTGAATACAAACTAGAACAGGATTTTTTTTTGTGTTTTTCCTAAGTTCTTTAGATAGTATAGAAGGCATCAAATTACATTTTATCACTTTATTGAAGATTGTATGTCTCAGGTTGTAAAGGGCTAAAGGTTTTACATATACCACTGCAAACCCCAGGTGTGTATAAAGTCAAATGCAGCTGTGGTTTAGCCTACATTGGACAAACGAAACGGCCCATGGCCACTCGACTGATGGAACACATCAAAGCTGTTAAAAACTGTCAGCGTGAAAAATCGGCGATCTGCGAACATATATTGGATAGCGGAAGTAACCACCGGATGCAGTTTCAAAATCCCATTGTGCTATCCAAGGAACAATTATACTTTCCTCGCATGATCCGAGAAGCCATTGAAATAAGAATAACCCTGAACTTCAATAGAGACGACGGTTACAAACTCTCTTCTACGTGGAACCCTCTTCTTAAAATGTTCCCGCCGCCGAACGCAAGGACGTAAGACAAGATAAATCAGTTAGTCAAACATGCCCTTTACAAACTGGACGACTTTTATGATATTGCGTCCACAATTGCTTGATTATAAATATCCATATTATGACTATACTTTCGAACTAAGTTTTAGATTTTATTGACATTGTTTTTAATTACGCATGTTTCAGAATTTTTCTTTTTATGGTATTGATTATTATTTGTTTGATTATTGATTATTTTGTAAATTTGACTATTTTTAAGTAATCACCTCTGATTACAATTATTTTTTTCCTTTTAATTAATCAAAGCGGTTTTATCATCCGGTAAATTATGATTGTAAAAGTTGACATGTTCCTCAGTATTGTGAAATGCTTTTATGGAATGAATAAATGATGATGATGATGATGATGATGATACAGTGAGTGTTGCCTTCAAGACGGATTTTTGAAATTCGCACCCTCCGAGCCCGGCCCCCCACCACCGTTATAACCTACGCAGTGGCGGCAGCGGTATGCGGCCTACCCGCAAAACAACAGATTGACAGCTCTTTCAGTCTATCCTGGACAACGGCAGCTGCAAAGTCACTAAAACGTCGGGTGCTACGAATTTCACGCGGTAAATTCGTTTCTATCCTATTTATAATGTCAAACAACCGTGATAGTCTTCGATTTTATATATTCTAACAAAACACATACTTCTAAATCGGTTTGAGCGTTAAGAAGTTTTGGTGGAATAAATAAACGGAAAACATAGATAGATGAACCCTGAACATATTACACTCTTTTTATGTTAGGCAGCCATGTCAACAAAAAAAAGAATGTGGATTTGGCCTTACTTCAATAAGAGTGATTTTTTGGATAACATAAGTCAAGAAATAAGCCTTGATAATCAATTATTTAAAATCTTTACAAGAATGTCCAAGAATGACTTTGAATTCTTTATAAACAAAATTGGACCAAAAATTAAAAGCACTCTATTAAGTTAGTGATTTTTTCATTAGACAAAGTCATTTTTATTAATAATCATCTCCAAAACAACAGCAAACATAAGTCAGAAAGCTCTATAGCAACTAATCGCAGTGTCACTGTTGCACAAGTAAACTTGTGAAGTTTGCCGCGCGTTGGGCCTCGCGTCAGACAGGAAAGCTGTAAAACGAAACAACACTAAAGCAGCCACAAATCGCAGTGAAATTGAGGCCTCTTTAGGAGCACCTTTAGACTAATTTCTTAAAAAACTTTCATGCAATGAAGAATCTGTACTACGTTCATTACAAAATCTCAAATAAAGGCTATGCCGACAACTCCAGTAACTATTTTCTTAGAATTAACAGACAACAACATGGCACATTACTCACCAATCAGTTTGGTTTTTAATAAAAGCCACGAAATTGGCGACGAAATCAGCCTTGGCGCATCGCTCCTTCCCAAACGTGAAAAACTGGCCATCCTATATAAAAACAACATTAAACTCAATTTACAACCATCGTAATTTTTCCAAAATTGTAAACAATCACGATTGCAGGCATTACTTACGCGAGTATCTTCCGAAATTAACCACCGCACAACCTCTTGTAAATCTATCGCACCACTCAGCAATTCCGCTATAACTTCCTCTGACATTATCAAATATTATAAACTAACCATCAAGCTACGATTAGCCATCGTTAAAAATCGTAAATTAGACGAAAAAATACATTAAAAACACAATACAAAACTCGTCAACAATATCCCGCCAATACACACTTTTTTGACGTTTCCGACATGACATTTCGGGTCGATGTTGCCGGTCGCCAGGTGAGTTTAAAAAATAAAAGAATTAATTCAAATGTTAATTTCTAATAATAAGAATATAAGTAAAATATGAATAATTTTTTAATTATAATAATAGTGCTTACATACTTACCTGCGTATCTAGATAGGCACCTAGGTGTATGGACATTTCCCAGGGTTTGATGTCCTACTGCCCTAGTTTTCCCAAAGCGTCGTATTTCAATGCGCATGCGTCAACCCAAATGAATGGTCCACTTTCCACCCTCAATCCCTCTACTTACTACAGAATACTTCACGCAGTAAAGGTCGTCAGGGATAACAGAAAATGAAATTTCCTAATTTATCGGAAACTTCAAATTATGCATTCTGATTATGTTTATCTTAACTTCTTTTTAAGGCTGTAATTACAATAAAAATAGTGATACGCTTTATTTGATAAATAAATCTGCGAGCTTTGAAGCAATATTTTACAACTAACCTAAACATGGGAAAACATGATTTTCGGTAAAAATAAGAAAAAATATAATTCTTATTCATAAGTCACTTAAATATATCTGACATTAAAATCCAGCAGAAAATGAAACATAAATTTGACATTTTAAAACGCAATAAACCTATAATGGCGCAGGGCAGTGGGGAGTGGACGAGAGATGAGCACCTGTTAAAGTGTTCGTTGAGCCTGCGTGTGAAGCAATACAAACTCCGTGCTGTCCTTACATGTGGTGGTAAAGCATTCCAGAGACGGGCTCCATGTAAGGAGAAAGCGTGCGAGTAAAAATCACTACCCAAGTAGCACAAATTGGCTACATAACGGTCACGGCAACGTTATCGCTACGGCTTTTAGTCAAAAGAACTGGTCATATTGCCGTCATATAAACGTTTATATTACGTCTATACCACTGGATTAGGCGCATTTTATACGGATTTTCTCTAAATAGCGGTCATACCTTTGGTGGCATAAGAAATCTGAATGTGCTTATAAAACACTTATAGCACTTGCTGTGGCGCCCTTATATAGCCAGCAACTGTAAAAGTGTCTCCAATCGATACTTTATTAGAACTTCAAGTGGGGTAATGCCTTGAAATAATATATAGAATGGTAACAAATGGAAGCTGCATGATTATTTGCCGTTGCAAACATAGATTATTCCTAATGGCTACTAATATACTGTATTTTATTGACTTTAAAATGTTTGTATTGTAGTTTAATACAGCGAATTCTCTTGCAGACATCATTTCATCGATAATATTAAGTGACATGTCTAACATTATTTTAAAGCGCCTTCAAAATATTAATATTTTAACTCAATTTCAATTCATAATAATGGTTTAAAGTTTTTTTTGTAAATTAATTTTATTTTTCGCAATAAAAAAAACTTGCTTGGTATTGTTCACACACTTTGAAATAGTATTACTAATAATACGTATATTTTATGGCTTAAAATGCCTTTAAAAATATAATACATTTTTTTTTAGGTTATAAAGATTGGAAAAACATGGCTGCTTACCTTATATGGCATCTACAACTTTTATAAAACTATAATCTGCGTAAGTGAGGTTCTAGGGACAACTTTACAGCTTTACTCCTTGTAACAATTACTGCACTTTAAAATGACTATAAGCTGTATAAGGATGGGTTTTGTAACCAATATATAACCTATTATGGAGTAAGGGTAATGTAGTAGCTTTTGTTTTGTTTGTTCTATATAGGTTATTTATTCTACTGCTATACAGCTATTTATTCTACTGCTATACAATGTAAAATGGTTATTTATTGGTATGCTTTATAGCGATTATAACACTCTTATTCGACTATAAAGCTTTATACGACAAAATTGTATGACTAAAAGGTAATATAAGTCAAATTGCTTTAAATGACACCATTTACATAGCTGAGAGTTAATCTGAACGCCTTTAAATGACTTTTAATCAGCTCAAAGCTATATTCGGCTTTTCTTATGGCGTTTGTGCTTGTTTGGTAGTGACCAGAGATCGAGAACGGTAGGTTGTCTTCAGGTCTCAGAGCACTTGCGATTGAGATGATGGAGCATTCAACCTACGTATTTATTGAATTGTTTATACATTACATATCATGCACTGTTTTTGTTCTCTAAAAATCCTGAAATGGTAGGCAGCTGGCGAAGCCACATTGACGGAAATCTCGGGATAATATTTTCACATGCTGGCAACTTTTTCAACCATTTTCGGAAAAGTCCAAAATGGCCGCCGAGCGCCTCCTGTCAAAAAGCTGCGAAAATCCTCCTCATCTGTTTTTTCGTCAACAAAAGTCTATTTCGTGCCGTGATCAAGCGTGTTAAATGTGATTTATAATAAAGAATTTGACAATCGAACAGTGCAGTGATCCCCTTCGATACATGCGGGGTGTTATTGTGCCGGAGTTGCGGACAGATTCGCTAACAAGGTTCGGCTCAAGCGCAATATTTGCAAAAACAAATATTTTGGTTTGTTGTAGCTAGGGTTTTACGGCAATTATGGATGATTAGAGTTGGGGAAGTCGAGAAATGTTACTAGGATAGTGTGTCTGTTGTTTTACAGGTTTTATTTTGGTGATGAATGCCATTGATTTGAAGTCGAAATACTGGAATTTAACAGTTTAGCTACTTGAAAAGTGTCTTTAATTTCCGGTGGATATACGACGTTTCTCATTCTCAAATCATTGCAATATTTCTCCCTTCTGTAGTAGAGGAGTTAACGAGTGTTTCTCCTTTGAATCAGCAATTTCATTTAGGAAGCTAAAGAATTTTCGGAAGTTATGCAGTTTAGATATTTTTTTTTATAAAAACGGTATTAACGTGTAATAGGAACCTATTCTACATTGTTGATGATTTAATTTTCACCTATAATAAATACAAACGGAGCTGCCATGGAATTCACCGACCGGAGTCGGGCCCATCATAATACTATTTTTTTTACACTTCTGGGGGGTGAGCAGTGGATTCCGGACTTACGAACCGGCTGTGGTAGGTTTAGGACAGCTGTCTTGCCACATGTGAGCGTTCACCTTGCCACCCATTCACTCCCCCTTCGAAGCCATAGAATTTGAGATGCGCAAATCGCAGTTTTAGATAATTTTTCTAAGAAAGAGTTGATTATTTTTCTGGAAAGGCCAAGATCTTTAAAGAGGTGAAATAGAGATTTAGCTGGCAGGCCACGAGCGCCAACTTCCACCGCGTGAAGGTGAACAGTGAAGCCGTTCCGGGTTACGGCATTTGCAAGATCATGGTATTTATTTAATTTGTACTCGTGGTCTTTTGGGATATTTGATTCCCATGGAACAGTTAATTCTACGATAAGAGCCACCTTCCGAGATAGAGAGTAAAGAGTTATATCTGGACGGAGGGCTGTGCATCCGAGACTTTCAGGGAATTTATACTGCTTAGAGACCGAATCAACCTCCAGAATCCAATCTGTAGCTTTCTCGATTATTGAGAAAGGTTTTGTAGTTAAATGTTTTTTGCCTTTAGAGCCATCCCGCACAAACTGTATTGGGGGTTTGGAGGATACTGTCAAACCCTTGTTGGCACGAGCCACTGAGAGACTAATTACCTCGCGAATAACAGCGAGAACTTTGTCATGGCGGTAAGTGTACCGTCCTTGATCTAAGGCCACCTTGCAGCCAGCTAGAATGTGTCTAGCTGTGCAAGGGGTATTGCTACAGAGGGGACAAGAACTATCCTCGGCAAAGCTCCAACGAGCGAGGTTACTGGGGTCTGGAAGTGTATGCTGAAAGGCATTCAAATAAAATTTCAGCATCTCTGGCGTCCAGTCATAGAGCATTACCTTCCAGTGCATTGGAGGCGGAATGCAAAAGTCACCAATTGTTGTCCAATCATTCTGGCATTGAAGGCCAATAGCATGAGCCATACTCTTGCTGTCGTAATCTCCCCGCAAAAGAGACTTCTTCAAGTCCACGTCGCTCGTGGTTGTACTGCCATACCCCAGACCAGTGCCATTCTGGCTGATTCCAGTAAGGAACCTTTTGTGGAAGTCTACGCGGGCTTGTAGTTCATTTGAATCACTACAGCCACTTATTACGTGCTTCGATATTGCCGGATCTTTGGAATTGCACAGAATCGAATTTTTGGTTATTCTATATTCACCATGCTGATTCCGAAACTGCAATAATATTTATTCGGCCTCAATAAATAAGCGAGATATAGGCCATTAAAGAAGCATCAAACACCTACACGGTTTTTTTTTAATAAGATTATTTTTTTAATAAGGTTATAAGACTGTAGGTTAAGTTGGTTTTTTTAAACTATCTTAAAAACTAACTGAAGAAAATATTTTTCCACACATATATCTAGAAATGTTGCGTGTCTGAGGCTATTTTCTATCAGATTTAGCAATAAAATGATCGAATCAAGTTTTTTTCTGATGAATGAAAAAGTTTCTTACAATACATAAACCTACTGCCAAATAGGTGTTTTTAACTAGCAACCTACCATCATATAGGCGTTGATGAATCTTAAAAAATGTCACCGCCATATACAGCATCATCTGTGGCCTTGCTTCGCTACTATTGTGTTAATGAACGCCATTCAATACCGCCAATTTCGACGACCTCTATCCATTAGCAAGGTTAAATAAAACGCTGATCGATTCTCAAACTGTTGTAAATGTTTGAGGTTATCGTTGTGGGGTTACAGTTTCAAATCAGACGGCCAATACACCTCATCGTGCCTTGCTTTTGCCGACGACCTAACTTTTATCACCAGGAGCCCCAAGCAGCTTTCCCTGCTATTACAGAAAGTGGAGCTGTTCTGCGACTGGTCAGGCTGTATAAAAGTGAAACCCTCCATATGTTTTTGCCTTGGACTCGCCCGCATAGATACAAAATTTACGTCTGACCCCAAATTGGTCTATAAGGGCTCTATTATCTCCCTTATAGACCCAAATAACCACTTCAAATTCCTTGGCAGGAAAATCACCTGTCAAGGAAAAGCCTCTCTGGTGATCATGTTATAGAACATTTTAGTAGTTGTCTGGCAAAGATAGATTGCCTTGCAAATTTCTGGCCCTCGTAAGGCTTGGATCTATGACAATTATTTAACGTCACATTTGTCATGGCCCTTTTTATTTACGATTTCACTAAAACCCAACTGTCTTGTCTGGATGCACTGGTGACAGCTAGTTTAAAATCCTGGTTGTCCTTAGCCAAACCAGCTGACCCCTCGAATCTCTTCAGGTTCAAACACAATTTTGGGCTAGCTCTAAAACTGCCCTCTCTGCTCTGCGCCAACTCCAGAATAACCAAAAATTCGATTCTAAGCAATTCCAAGGATCCGGCAATATCGAAGCACGTAACAAGTGGCCGTAGTGAGTCAAATGATCTACAAGCCCGCTCAGACTTCCACAAAAAGTTCCTTGCTGGAATCAGCCAGAGCGGCAATGGTCTGGGGTATGGCAGCACAACCATGAGCGACGTGGACTTGAAGAAGTCTCTTGTGGGGAGATTACGATAGCAATAGTATGGCTCACGCTATTGGCCTTCAATGCCAGAATGATTGGACAACAATTGGAGACTTTTGCATTCCTCCTCCAATGCACTGGAAAGTAATGTTGTATGACTGGACACCGGAGATGCTGAAATTTTATTTAAATGCCTTTCAGCATACGCTTCCAGACCCAGTAACCTCGCTCGTTGGAGCTTTGCCGAGGATAGTTCATGCCCCCTTTGTAGCAATACCCCTTGCACAGCAGGAATTCAACTGGGTATCGCATGAGTACGCTGTCATCTTCAGTTACTATAGAATCAAGACTATGGTCAGTTATTTCAGATCTAGGCAACTGTTGGATGATTTTATTTTTGATATCCAGCAATGTGAGTTCTTGGGACATAGTATCGCTTACTTTTCAAATCTTGGTCCGACAGATTCGCAGTTCTGGCCGTGAAATGCGTTTAATCAAATCTCCATGGCAAAGAATTTCTCTTCGAATTTGAATGAGATCGGTGTCTGCAGCATTTGCTGAGCCTGAGCCAACGTCAAGTAGGAAGCGGTTGAATTCTACGTCACCTGAATTTGTTCGCATGTTTTCTGTCAAATCGTTTGTTCGCATGTTTTCTGTCAAATCAAACCTCTCGAATGTATCTCAAAGAGTGCAGAAGATGAAGCAATTGTCAATGATAGTAGCTCTAGCAGCATGTGGACCAGCTGGCAAAACTTGTTGGAAATCTCCTCCAAAAATCGAGGCCTTACCGCCAAACGGTATGTCGATATTTTGAATGTCTCTAAGTAATCTGTCAAAGCAGTATAACGCATTGGATGGAATCATTGATGCCTCATCAATCATTCCTGGTATTCCAATCCGTATGACGTTCCTGGGTGGCAGAATATCTACACCATGAACACTAACACACATCTGTGTGGGCATCATCTGAAACTCCAGCGTGAATCATTCCATTCAAATCCCAAGAAACATTTCCTGAGCAGTAGAGTGGTAAACGAATGGAATGCTCTCCCAAGTGAAGAAATCAATGCCAATAGTGTCAATGACTTTAAAAATAAACTGGACTAATTCCACAGAAATTGTAATGCAAGCACGGACTCAGGCGCATCAGCTTAAGCTGCCTGCCTGTTAAATATATAATAATATTAATAATAATCAAAGATAAAGATCTTTGTCTCGAGTAGTTCATGTGTAGTTCAGCTTTTGAGCTATGTTTGATGCTAGACAGAATTCTCGAAAATTTGAAAAAGCTATGGCTTGTTCGTCCTTCAGAAAGTAGCATTGCTGCAATACCTGTTCGATGCTCCTAACCCCCCCCCCCCCAATTAAATCGGATAAACAGTGTTCTACTATAATACGATTTTGGGTACTAACTACGTCAATGCAGTTTAGCTATCGCCCGTTAAAGGGCCACTTGTTGACAGTACAAAAAGGTCACACGGTAATCCAACAGATGGCTCTATCATGCAGTTCATTCACTGTCCGTTGGAGATCCACCTGTTGACAGTACAAAACGTTGCGCGGTAATCGAGCAGATAGCATATTATTTTTTATTTACCTTTTTGATGACACATCTACAGATAGAGAGCTTTTATTGACACCTCAAGCAAATGTTCATACCTAGCCGTTCTTTGGCGGTTACAGGAAAAACATGTTTCAAAATATTGTTTTTCTTTTTTTATTTTTCTCTTTTGATGACTTTTCTTATTTTTCTCTTTTGATGATCTACAAATCGAGAGATTTTTTTAAAAACCTCAACCAATTTTTTACAGCAAGTCGTTCTCTCAATTAGGTGGTTACAAGAAAAACATGTTTCGGATATATATTTTTACATTTTTTTCTCTTGATGACACATCTACAGACCGAAAGCTTTTTCTAAATACCCCAACCAAATTTTTACCAAGCCGTTCTCTCAATTAGACGGTTACAGAAAAAAACTCCTTTGAAATTAATATATAGAGTTTTATTTTTCTCTTTTGACGACTTTTTTTATTTTTCTCTTTTGATGACACATCTACAGACCGAGAGCTTCTTTTAGACACCTCAACCAAATTTTTACACCTAGCCGTTCTTACAGAAAAAACTCGTTTCAAATTAATATATAGACGTTTTCTCTTGCATTTCCAGATGTAACCTTCATATGCACCATGGCCACAGATCGCCATTCAACAAATGAACTCTCACCAGAACAAAACCAAAGACTTCCACCGAAAACCCAGGAGCTCGCCGATCCTTACTCCGACATCCTCGCGGAGAAAATCGACGTCTCTCCGAGCGACCTTATCCTTCCCGTGACCTTCCTAGGTATCACCCTCCTCGGCATCCTATTTGTCCTCGCGATACTCATAATATGGTTGAAAAACTACATGGCCGCGGGGGAAAATGCTCACTTTGGACACAAGGAGGTGCGGCCGCCCGGTGACTTCTTGAGAATTATGGAACAGTATGAGGTATAGTTGGATTTATTTGTGGAGTCTAAGCTTGAATGTATTGGTTTCACACATATGTGAACCTGATATTGCAGAAATCCTAGAAGGAGGTCCTTTTAAAAGTTGCAGATGTATGGGGATTATATGTTGTTATTATTATTATTATTATTATTATATTATACACTAGCAGCTTAAGGCTGATGCATGTATATCACATGCACTTGTTTTTAAACTTGTGACTGTTTTGCACTAATAAAAATGTCCAGTTTGTTTTTAAAGCTATTGACAGAGATAGCACTGATCACTTCCTCTGGCAACGCATTCCAAGCATCCACCACACGATTTGTCAAAAAATATCTCCTGGGGTTCGATGCTGCAATTGTCTTATTTAGCTTCAACGAGTGTCCACGCAGTTGCTTATTGGTGTTCAGGGTATACATGCTCTCGAGGTTGGGCACACTGTAATAACCGTGAAGCATTTTGTAGCTTTCTATTAAGTCTCCTCGCTGCCTACGTTCCTCTAATGTTGTCAGGCGAAGTTCTTTCAGTCGTACTTCGTATGGTTTGTTCCTCAGCGATAGCACCAACTTTGTTGCTCTTCTCTGAACTCTTTCCAGGTGCTCTATATCCTTCCGAAAGTAAGGATTCCATACCTGGTAGGAGTATTCGAGGAGCGGGCGAATGTAGGTTTTATAGAGCTTGAGGAAAGTTCACTGGTGATAGTGGAAAAAGCTTTTCTTATTAAATATAGAAGTGAGTTTGCTCTCTTAACTATTTCGATTATGTGGGTTTCCCATTTGAGGTCCCAGGAGATAGTGATGCCGAAGTCTTTCTGGGTCATAACTGGCTGTACTGTTTTCCCCTCAATCGTATATGCTAGCCGTGGATTTCGAGATCCGATATGTAGGACAGTGCATTTATCTGCATTGAGAGAAAGCAGCCATTCCTTGGTCCACTGCACTGTAGAGTTAGGCTGTCCTGGATGTTCCGGTGAGCTATGAGTGGGTTTGCGAAATACTTGGTGTCGTCGGCAAATAGAGCAAAAGCTAATTCCATAATTGCTTTTAGGTCAGTAAGGAATATACCAAATGCAATAGGACCCAGCACTGAACCTTGGGGGACTCCACTGAGGACTTGCAGTTCAGAATGACATTCTCCAACTCTCACTGTGAACGTCCTACCAGTTAGAAAGCCTTGCATCCACGCCAGTAGCTTTCCACGTATTCCGAAGTGTTCCATCTTGTGAGTCAGACGTTTTATAGGTACACGGTCAAATGCCTTCTTGTAATCTAAGTAAACAACATCAGTCGGGCATCCCTCGTTCCAGTCGCTTGTCCATTTATCGAGGCATATCAAGTTACAAAACTTCCATTTTTGTCTGCGCAGCATACATAGGGTTGCCAGATGTCGGGTTGTAAACTGAACTGTCCAGTTTTCAGGGTCCTTGCCCGGTTTCCAAATTAATAACAAAACGAACGTGGTATTGTCCAGTTTTTGGTTGATGCAAAAAAAGACGCGGGGACAAAAATACGGATTCTAATGTTTAGCCTCTCAGTGGCTCGTGCCAACAAGCGTTTGACAGTACCCTCCAAACCCCCAATACAGTTTGTGCGGGATGGCTCTAAAGGCAAAAAACATTTCACTACAAAACCTTTCTCAATAATCGAGAAAGCTTCAGATTGGATTCTGTAGGTCGATTCGGTCTCTAAGCAGTATAAATTCCCTGAAAGTCTCGGATGCACTGCCCTGCGTCCAGATATAACTCTTTACTCTCTATCTCGGAAGATGGCCCTTATCGTAGAATTAACTGTTCCATGGGAATCAAATATCCCAAAAGACCACGAGTACAAATTAAATAAATACCATGATCTCGCAAATGCCGTCACCTGTAACAGCTTCTTTGTTCTCCTTCCCGCGGTGGAAGTAGGCGCTCGTGGCCTGCCAGCTAAATCTTTGTATCACCGATTTTAAAGATCTCGGTCTCCAGGAAAATAATCAACTCCTTAGAAAAATTATCTAAAACTGCGATTTCCGCATCTCAAATTCTATGGCTTCGAAGGGGAAGTAAATGGGTGATGAGGTGAACGCTCATATGTGGCAAGACAGCTGTCCTAAACCTACCACAGCCGGCCGGTAGTCCAGAATTCACTGCTCACCCCCCAGAAGTGTAATAACACTATATGATGTCTACAACGTCGGGTCCTACAAATTTCACGCGGTAAATTCGTTTTCTATCCTATTTATAATGTCAAACAACCGCGATAGTCTTCGATTTCATACTATATGATGGGCCCGACTTCGGTCGGTGAATTCCATGGCAGCTCCGTTTGTAATTTATTGTGTTCTCGAATTCTGAATAATATTCTGATTTTGCAAAAAAAAAGGCGCTGATGATAATGAGGACATTCATGGAAACTTGACGACATTTTATGGCTTTATAATTAAAAGAATTAAACGTCATTATATTACTTTGACAAACAGGTAGTATAAATTGCTGATAAGTCTGAATACAAACTGAGTACAATTAAAATTTCTTTATAAGATGTGCGTCTCATCTATTTTTGAATATGTTGACACTACACGCATCAACCACTTCAGCAGGTAAATTGTTCCACTGCTCCATTCAACCACTTCAGCAGGTAAATTGTTCCAAGGCAGTGTTTCCTGGATTTCGGTGGAATCGTGTTTTCTCCAGTTTAAAGTTGTGTCCTCGCAGATGATGCTTGTAGTTTTGCTTGAAGATAGAAAACAATTCGGGGCAATTGTATCATACGATCAGGATCTTATATGTCTCAATGAGGTCACTCCTGATCTGACGATCCTTAAGTGTAGGCAGTTGCAATCACAGAGTCATTCTGCATATTCTGGATTTTTGAAATCCATCGGCGTCTCGGTCGCTCGGCGCTGGACTTTTTCGAGGAGATTTAAAGAAACGAGAAAATTTTAAAAAGCATTGAAGTGACTGTTGTGCCGTCTCAAACATCCTGTATAATAATTTATCTATGTTCTCCCTCACTCCTCACACATCGAGTTTTGTAAGGCGCAGTTCAGACAAAAGAGACGAGGCGCGGGGGTCGGGCGAGGACGTGGCGCGGACGTGGCGCAGTTTCGAGGCGTCCCCCTGGTAACGCACTAGTCGATGCAGTCAGGAGGGGCGTGGCACAGTCGCATCTTTTCAGCGCCCGTGCCACGTCGTTTGGCAGTCGCAAGCGGCGAGTGGCGTCAGACCTCCAACAAAAATGCATGACAATATTGAATACAATATTGATTTTTGTGAGTAAGTGGAGAAACATCCATCATTATATGAATTAAATATATACAGTTAGTGGTTAATGCATTAGAATGCAACCACTTTGCATGGTTTTGCAATGGTTGCGACTGAATGCCTTTACTGTATTCTTTGGCCTGCGCCACCTCTTCTGTCTGAACTGCTTGGGAGCTAATAGACCCAGTGCAGTTGGGCCATTATGACCGTGTTAGAGTCGGCCCAACTCACAGGTCAGCACCCATCTGGCAACCTCCAAGCAGAAGTGCAAGCCCGAATAAGACTCGCTTTTCTGCATAGAGTGCCTGTGGGCCAGTTGACCTGGGAATCATCCTTAAGGCGCTCCTGGGTGATTTGCGCACCGTGCGCCGTCAGCCAATCGACTGTGCATTCCGACTGATAATCGGGGGAGTGCTTTGTTTTCTATAGAGCGGGGTTGGTTGGTAACCTTACTGCAACCGCTCTTGAAACGACCAATCGGCTACTCGATACTGAGTGAACAGCCGGGCATAGAACGCCGTGGTCCGCGATAGATTCGGTAGTCACCGAATCATCGCTATGTAAGGGGAGGTTCCTGTAAGCGACCTCAAAACCATAACCAATCGGTGGCCCGGAGAAATCTGGTTGTAACTGGAAGTAAAAGCGTGAGTGTCGGCCCGCTGGGCGCACAACCGGTTTCTCGCAGTAAGGCGTTGGTCTCTTACGGGCTACTGGCGTAACTAGACAGTGGACTGTTTCGTCCCAACGTCTTCTATACTCACCTCACGGGAGACAGAAATATTGTTAAAACTTCCTTAGGTGACAGGTTTGCTCGTTGAAGTTGTCACCTCTAAGTGTCTGAACTGTGCCTAAAGAGGCTGGCTTGGGCGGTGTGTCGTTCACTTCACACCATTCGGGAACAGTTGCCGCAGGGCCACATACAATACCTTTTCTACTCACATTTCCATTGTCCTATATTTTGAAAGAGTTTTAATGTCTTTTACCAGGGCAACGCCGCCAGTAAGAGTTGCACTATCGCTATCGATCCTGGGGAAAAGGAAGAGAATTGCGACGACTTTGAGTTCAAGCTGCCCACTGCAAATAATAAAGAAGAGAAGGTGGAATATGTCGGTGACAATCAAAGGAACTTGGCCGTGGTTTCCACGAGGAATTACGGAGGCAGCAGCCCTAAGCTACCCGAGAAGGATAACCAAGAGAGAGGTATGATATTCGACGATGTATTATTTATACAAGAGTGAATTTAGATTTTGCTTTCCCAGCCCAAGAGAAAGTGTTGTGAATGCGCTAAAACAAAAAATTGAGATAAAGTGGAAATATACATTTCAACCCCCCCCCCCCCCCTGAGAAGATTAGGACAATTTCCAGACTTAAGTCTGTTTGTGAGCCTGTGTGTGTGACTGTGTGAGATAGCACCTAAACGCTTCATCCGATTGAGATGAAAGGAGAATGCCCATTCTAGTATGAATAAATGTACGTTTTTTTGTATCCATCAAATGGCATTTTATCTATTCAGTGACATCATCAGATTCTTTGTAGAAAATTACATCAAAAACGGTTTCCGCATTTCAGAAATATTAACAAAATAAAATAATATATTTTGAGCCTAGGTTCAGCCACATATTAAAAAAAATTATAACAGATGCAACTTATTATATATTTTAAAAGTTGTTTCGGGGGTTAAAGATGAGTTTAGTAGGTATGGTTAACCCGGTCGCTCCGTAACATCCCCTGGCGGACCAAAGGTCGGCCGCCTAACACTCCGTAACGTCGTATACGGGACCAAACGCTCGCCGCTGGGAAAATGCAATTTACTATTCGACACGCCGTACTATATACTTTCTGAGGGCGCTACGATGTGGCCAAAATATCTTTAATTCAAGATTTCCGTCTGGCAATATCGAAGAACGATTTAAAAAGTGAGCAGAAACGTCAAACGCCAGTGGTTGCTGGCCTCTTTCACGGCCGCGTATAGTCGGTGTTTGTGCGATAATATAACGGTGTTTGTGCAGTGTTTCTGTGCCATTTACTGGAGAACAGTGAGTAATTTGCATTTTTAAGTAGTTAAGGAATGAGGATTAGTCATTTGAGATAGTCCATTTGCTGTTTTTCACGAATTTTTAAACAAAAGACTTCGGCGACAACACATCCCTCCCGAAAAAATGGCGTTTTTATTTTGTAATGTTTGTGAATTATCCCGATATATTGCGAAATTGGACGTAATGTCGCTTTAATTTACTAAAAAAATAGGTATTGCTTCATTTACATCCTAAGTTATCACATAATTAGGCGTATTTTGAACATTATATGTTGTGTTCTAATATGAGTCGCGCAAAGAAACTTGTTTTGATAATTACTATGAGAGAAAAAAGTCCGATTTTCCATAGTTTTTCGACGAAATCTGACTCTTTGGAGTATAGTAATTAGTTATTAGGCATATAATAATTATATAATGAGACAATATAATTGAAAAAATCTAACGAATTTTATATTATGAGCATTCAAAGTTTATTATTAAGTTTTGGACGCAAACTCTCAAAACTTTAGATTTTTCTGTAATATCAGACAAAGCTCAAAGTTCTGGTGTGATTTCTAAGAAGTGTGATGTAGTAATAAAGGTATTTTGAAAGAATTTCATATAAAAAAATACCATAAGTAGGAACAAATTAAAAATTTTTAATTTTTTTTTTTACGAGAATACATAAAATTTTTCTTGGCTGAATAAAGAAATATTTTTGTATGCAAATAGGTCAAAAAAAATGGTTTTGGTAAACCATTTAATAAAGAACATAACTGTATTTACAATTTTGCATATTTTACGTATTTTGTGACAAAAAAATCGAAATGATTTTATAGGCGAGTTTTTTCAGTTCGCCAATTTTGTAATATTTATTCATTATTATCTTAATTGTTTTACGAGATAAGGTTATAATGTTTTATATGTCAAATTTCAATGCAATCATTTTTCTCTTTATCTTTGTTTAATCCGTTTAGTGGTTTATAAGTTATGATCGTTTTTCTCAAGGCCGTTGACTCGCGTCGATTTTTTGCCCGAATATGTCGCGCGCAAAAGTGATAGGTGAGTTTTTACTTCGCGAGAGGGGTTAATAGTGTACATGAAAAACTATCGATTCAATTAATTTATTTAAACAAAAGTAATAACTCTTGAAAAAACGTAATAAAATCATATGGTAAGCTATCACACTACGTTATAACGTGACGTGTAATTGGGGAACGTTATGCCACAACAAAAAAAACAAGAGCGCACTGCATTTATCCAAAACGCGGAAAGAAAAAAAACCATAGGAGGTTAGGTGATTACCGAAAAATAAAAAAAACAAACACAGAGTCGGGGAAAGAATTTGGTTTGGCACTAAATTTAGCAAAACGGAGAATAAACCTTCGCAAATTTAAAATAAAACAACAAATTGACGAGTTAGAAAACAAAGGTCCTTTAATTAGTAGTTCCTTCCGTAAATCTCATCTTCAGATTAAGGTGACATATTGTACGTTTCCATGTTCAATTCGATATCCAGGCGAGAACCATCCGTGCACGGTCGGCCGATTCGTGAGGTTTTTACATTAGGAAATAAAGGGCAACACAGCCCAATCCACGCTGTGACAAAAAATAAAAAAAACCACCATTACTTTTACGAACTCGTTTAGCTGATTGAACCCCAAAAGAATTTAAACGCTTACCAAAAAATAAGACCTTGTTTACATTACACACAAAAAGGCCGCACTCATAGTGCACTATACTCCGCGGATCACTTTTATTTCCACCAGGTTCTCAGTCTCCCAGCGCGAGTGAACAAAATGTATTGCGCCATCGTGAAACCAATGGTCTCTCAAGCGGAAGTGGCAGTATTTGATAGGCCGGAAGTGGCCGAGCGTTAAACAAACTTTAGATTTAAAAAAAACTCATGACAACTCATGTTCACAACGAAATAGTAATATTTTTATAATATTTATTACATTTATTAAAATGTTCTTTCAAACTTGTTTTTTTTATCTCTTTTTTTTTATTACGGCAAGGACACCAGGAGGGTGATTTTTTATTGGGCCATGCAATACGGCTATTTCTATCTGACAGTAAGGCAACTGACAGCTCAAACTTCCTAGCGTTTATGCGAATTTTCTTCCTTTTCTTTCTCTTTTTTTGAAGTAATGCTCGCAGACCCGGAACAATGCTTAGGAAACAACTCAAAAACTGAGTAAGACCAATGAAAAAAAATCACGAGAAAAGCACGCGTAGCATGACCCAGAAAGACCTCGGCATCACTATCTCCTGGGACCTCAAATGGGAAGCCCACATAATCGAAATAGTTAAGAGAGCAAACTCACTTCTATATTTAATAAGAAAAGCTTTTTCCACTATCACCAGTGAACTTTTCCTCAAGCTCTATAAAACCTACATTCGCCCGCTCCTCGAATACTCCTACCAGGTATGGAATCCTTACTTTCGGAAGGATATAGAGCACCTGGAAAGAGTTCAGAGAAGAGCAACAAAGTTGGTGCTATCGCTGAGGAACAAACCATACGAAGTACGACTGAAAGAACTTCGCCTGACAACATTAGAGGAACGTAGGCAGCGAGGAGACTTAATAGAAAGCTACAAAATGCTTCACGGTTATTACAGTGTGCCCAACCTCGAGAGCATGTATACCCTGAACACCAATAAGCAACTGCGTGGACACTCGTTGAAGCTAAATAAGACAATTGCAGCATCGAACCCCAGGAAATATTTTTTGACAAATCGTGTAGTGGATGCTTGGAATGCTTTGCCAGAGGATGTGATCAGTGCTATCTCTGTCAATAGCTTTAAAAATAAACTGGACAATTTTCTTAGTGCAAAACAGTCACAAGTTTAAAAACAAGTGCATGTGATATACAGGCATCAGCCTTAAGCTGCTAGTGTATAATATAATAATAATAATAATAATAATAATAATAATAGCATGTTGCAATGCGTGAAACAGGTTTCTGAAGCATAACATGCCACACCAATTTGGATTTTTGTTACAACGTGTCTCGTGATTTAGACTATCTTGTCAATGATTTTTAACATTAAATGGCATCGTTTTTTAAATTTAATTTTTAAAAGGACGTTTAGTAATTTTGTACCGCCATACATGCGAGGAGACTCGAATTCGAAGACGAAAGAACGGAGGCGAGAATTACATTAGTAGAACGACACCAGTATCTAAAAAATAATAAATAATTTCTGCCTAATATTTTTGTATATAAAAAATCAGATCTGGTGAATTGGTAGACAGAAATGTATAAAAATGCAAGAACCTTTGGGTTATTATTAAAAAAGTAGGTAAAAAATGTTTTTTAAAAAATTAGATTTCCTAATTAGAATACTTGTTTACGACATACTAGACATTTTTTTACACAAGAGACCTATTTATTAATCTTTTTTGTATTTAGAATCGTAGGAACAATTTTATGTATCACTTACACTTTGTGGGTTTTGGGTTTTTATTTTTTGTGCTTGAGCATACTTGAATGTATGTGATACGGGTTGTTGCGTTCAGGCGATATTATAGCGGCCGTATCACGTATGTTCGTATAAGTAGGGCTGTTAACCCTTTGCACTCCGAAGGTTTTTTGACTTAAGAGTGAAGCAACTCCGAGACATTTTTGCTTTGGAGCATCTGAAAAATGTACTTCGGTTTTCAAAAATAAAACATCACTCTCAATAACATATGATTTAGTTTTTTATTTGCACTATTACATCGCTATCATCACTGTTATCAGTATCAGTATATTCACTTTGTTGGGTATTATTTTCAATTAAATTGTCTACAAAAAAATAAAAATCAATTTCATTTTCACTTTGTTTTCACTGATCTCAAAACTTTTCCAATAATCTCCTTCATCAATGTTTTCTCAAGGGTAAATGTATTTAATATAAAACGAAATTCACTAAGAGTGCACAGCAACTTTGAACACAGAATCTCCTAGTCATTGAAAGCAAACTACACTTTGTAACTATTTTAGGGTTTTACTCAGAAAAATCAGTGGCGCCACAGCGGCGCCAACGGAGTTAGTGCACTGATAGATAGTAAATGGCACCCTAACGCCTACGGAGTTAGTGCACTGATAGCAAATGGCGCAGTAGCGGCACCTATGGAGTTGGGGCACTGATGCAAATGGCGTCTACGGAGTTGGGGCACTGATAGCAAATGGCGGAATAGCGGCGCCTGCGGAGTTAGGGCACTGATGCAAATGGCACCTACGGAGTTGGGGCACTGATAGCAAATGGCGCTATAGCGGCGCCTAAGGAGTGCAAAGGGTTAATAACTACAAGTTGCTTACTGTGATTTGATATACATGATGCTATACATAATGATATACCAGACGGAGATATCCTGCCAAAACTGGTAGTTAGGGGGTGAAGCTGCCCGCCTGTTACCTTTCCCGGTGCCTCACCGTAAGGCGTTGGACTCTAACGGATTGCTGGTGAACTAGATAGTAGATTGTCTCGTCCCCAAGTATTCTATGCTCATCCCACGGCTGAAAGAATGATCTATATTGTTATACCAGCCTGGGGTGACGGGTTCGCCTATTGTAGTCGACACCGCCATCCGTGGTTTGATATAATAATAGTGATGGGAAACGACCTTACTTCTACCATTTTCCCCGCGAAGAAGGTAAAAGTATTTCTTTAACCCTCCAGCTGAGGGAGACGCTCACTAAGCTCAATTTTGTACGCTATTATCGCATTGCTTATAATTTTTGTATTTCCGCTATTTCCCTGTTGAATCTTTTTCTGTTGCTCTGTAATATCCAGAGTCATTTTCCACATTCTCGAGTAGCAGGGCTAGCGGGAGTGGACAAGTTTTAATCTGTATCATAAAATATAGACCAAATAAAACGTGGAATATAGACCAAGTGGCGGTTGGAGGGTTAAATCTAAAAATCTTAATACCTAAAAAATTCTAGTGCACAAAATACTTGTGTTTAGGGTGTATGAGAGTGTGTTGAGCGTGTGAGTGTGGAGTGCAAGCTTGAGCTTTGTGGATGTGTGCATGTGTGAGCATGTGATGAACGTGTATTACGCGGTGAACATGTAAGAATGTGTGAATTGTGTGAGGTTTGTGAATGAGAATGTGTGAGGGTTCCGGTATCTAGACTGTCAAGACATATTGTGTAATGTTTTAGTATAATAATACAGATTATATACTTGTTTGTATTACCAGGTGCCGAAGACTCCAAGTCGAAGTTTGTGTTCCCGCTGGAGGGGAGCGCGAAGACCTGCCAGCCGTCCACATCCAAAGGCAGCATCATCAAGTCCAAATGCGGAAAGTTCAAAATTGCAATACCTGAACAGCAGTGGCTTTTCCATCAGAAAGGTTAGCAGGATCTATTTTTTTTCCAACCATGTTAACAAAAAGCGTTACGTCTAATGTCAGTAAAGTTCGAAAATTGAAAAGAGTGTAACCATACCCAACAGGAGACCATAACTTTAGCCAGCTTCCGAAATTTGCCAGTTTCCGAGCCAACCCATACTGACCATACATTTGTCAAATGATGTGATCAGACAGATATCAAATCAGCAGATTGTAATCTGAGAGAATCACACTCCAGTCGAGCGTCGGACTGCAGTGCAATTTTTAAAAATATTTCATGCCTAATTTTTCAGTTTTTATACCAGGGAGTCACATGACTCCCTGGTATATAAATATAATTAACGTCAATTAGACGTAATTGATTGATTAATGATTGATAATTGATTGATTGATTGATTGATTGGTGGATGATTGATTGTGATGAATGATTTATGACGATAATTGATTGAATGATGTTGATTGATTGATGATGATTGATTGATGATGTTTGATTCATGATGATTGATGATTGGTGCATGATTGATTGTGATGAATGATTTATGATGATTGATTGATTGAATGGTGTTGATTGGTTGATGATGATAGATTGATGATGGTTGATTGATGATGATTGATTGATGTGGACGATCGATTGTGATTAATGGATGTGGACGATTGATTGATGATGGTTGATTGATGATGATTGATTGATGTGGACGATCGATTGTGATTATTGGATGTTGACGATTGATTGATGATGATTATTGAGTGATGATGATGATTGATAATAATTGATGATTGATTGATTGATAGATGATGATTGATTGATAGATGATTGATCGATTGATTGATTGATTGATTGATAGTGATTGATAATGATTGATTGATGATGATTGCTTGGTGATGATTGCTTGATGATGACTGATTGATGATGATTGCTTGATGATGATTGATTGACGATGATTGATTGATAATTGATCGATTGATCGATCGATCAATCAATCCATCAATTCAATTTACCTCCTTTGCGTATTGTATATTCAATGACAATTGCACTTAAAGAGTAAACTCCAGTCGCGCGTCGGAGCTGACATGCTTTTCCTAACTTTCTATCTATTCTATAGTTTTAGTTTTATTTTGTATTCCCACTCGTTCTATTAACTTATAACGGAAATTTTAAACGAAACAACTAAAAAAACTAGTTTTTGAGAGGAAACGTGTAAAACTAAATTTGGAAAAAAAAAATTAAAAGAAATAACGTTAAAAATTTATTTAAAAAAAAACTGAAACAAAACTCAGGATTGGGTATTTAAAAGATTCTTTCTACTAGTCTAGCCTAGAGACAGGTTTCCCCAAATAAAACAAATAAAACTTAGTGCAGAAATACAATATATTGTCACCAATTACCGTTACATAGAAAAAAATGCGGTTTCGGGGCTTTAAATCCCAAGATTACAAAAAAAAAACACACTCAAGGGTACTTCCCGACCAGAAGCCTTAAGCTGTATTATTTCACCAGGAAAATATGTAGTCTGACCTCAGCTTACGCACAAGGCATTTAAATTTAAAAATCCAGACAGCAAATGTGGTTTTACATAAAAAAACGTAAAATCGAAGATGTTGAATTGTTCTCTAAGCGGTGACATGTCGAAACATACGCGGGCGGTTTTATCCACGACGAATGTAGACGATTTATATAAATTACCAGCTATACAGAAATGCCCGAGAAACTAATAAAGTGGAAAAGATCAATCTGAATCACCCTAATCACGAAGACATTCCACCAAAAAAACGAAGAAACAAAACTCACCTGTGATTTATGGTAAATTACACTACTTATTTTGTGGTTCTGAACTAAAAAGAGGGCCGTAAACCTTTTTTAAAAGGTTTTCGTTCTTCCTTTTCGAACCAGGAGTACATCTGTCACTCTCACTATCTTGGAACCGGCAGGAAGTGAGATATATTAGCATTGCCAACCTAACAACATGGTCGTTACCAATCTATGCTGGCATAAATTGTAGACTTTATGTCAAGTCATAATTATAGTTTAATTTTATTTAGTGTTTTATTGTTTAACCCTTCTGCTACGTAACGACCAAATTTGGTTGCACATCAGAACACCGTTGACTACGTAATGACCAATACTTGCGGCTTGCTCACGGAGCGCACAGTAATATTATTTTCTAATTCGAGCGCATCCTAAAATCCATACCAAATATCTCATTATTACCATAGATACAAAGACGGCCGCTAGAATAATTTCGCACGTCATTTCGCGGATATTTCTGGTAAAATTCCATTGTCAAACATCATTTTTTTTTTCGAGAAATTATCAAAATTTTTATTGGTTTTTATGAGCTAATATTTAAATATTTTTGTATATAAATAGGGTTCCGTATTTTTCCGTAAGACAAGTTAGAAATGCCGAGTTTTTTTCACTTTTTCGACTTTCTCATATTTATTCATAATTATCTAATTGTTTTACAAAATGAGATTTCCATATGCTATATACGACATTTCAATGCGATCATAGCACAGTTATTCTTTTTATAATTGCTATAGTTTTTCCAAAGTTATAGTACTTTTTGTCGAGCGCGGCGATATTGCAAGAAATTCCATTAAATTGCCGCGGTCTGCCATGAAATTATGCCGCTACTCGAAGGGTTAATTAGAATTTATGTAATACTTGAAGTTTTTTGTCATTTTTTATTTTTTGTTTATGTTATTTGGATTATGGCAACACTATTGTTATCGACATCTGATTGACTGGTGCCAATGGAGAGTTTTGATGAAATTTATAATGTTAAAAATATGCCTTTCTGGACATGTAAATACTATAGAAAAACTCATAAAACTAACCATCTCTGTAATTCCCGCGACAAACGCATGATAAAAAAGGAATTTCCGTTACAAACTTAAGGTATAGGTTAGCAGATAGACATTGTCGCGAGGCAAGCCTGCCTTTTATTATTATAAATATTATAACCGTAAAGTTATAATCTACCGTGTTTTAAAGAAACACGGCAGAATCACCCAAAACAAAAAAAAAAGAGTTTACTATATGGACGCCACCTGTATTCTATAGGGAGAGACGGAAACTAATTTTAAAAAATTTTTTTATAATACCCAAAAAAAAAATTAAGAAGAAAAAAAAAAGAAAAAGTTACCCAACAAAAAACGATCTCAAGAGTGTGGGCTAAATACTGATGGTCATTGGATTTGGCCCACAGAAAATCCTTTTCCCTCAAAATGCACAAAAAACTAAAAAAAAATACAAGGGTATGTAAAATGTTCCTGTTTAATCTTCACGAAGGCCACCCCTCGTTCCGCTCCCGCCAAATCGGCATGTTACATGTGCTTCAGCCAAATAAAACTCGCAGTATTTTCCGGATATGAAGGCAAATTCCGCGACTTGAAGATAAATCCTGTCACATTCCGCGACGATCTCGTCTCTTAATTAATAAGCAGTTAAAGTACGAAAAAACAGAGGTGCCCCAAACTGCGACCAAGGGAAAAAGAATCCATTAAAATCGTGCATATCTTACACAAAATGAAATTAAATGCTCACCAGATTAAAACAAACACCTCACATAAAACAAAAACAACCGCCTCCCGGTAAAACTGCACATCCCAGCAGATTACGGAGGTTTCCTTTCCAGCAAAACACTCACCCACTATCGTTCGCCAGAATGTTTTTTCGCCACCACCCCAATTTGATAGCTCAGATTCGTTCATCGCAATGTTCCGTTTGGCCAGTATCGCTCCTTAAGAGCCGTATTACAAAATAGCGTAGGTATTCTTTTAAAATGAGTTGAAAAAATGAACGCATTTTTTTTTGGATGTAACTATAAAAGATAGGATAAATAAATAAATAAATAACTATTCAACCCTGGGAGAAAAACCGCGGCACTGAGCGCTCTTCTCTTGCGCAAGCAAATATATACACAATTTCTAATTGTTTTTTGCAGTGTTTTCTCCTTTATAATGACAATAATTTATGTTATGTCGTATTGCTAAAAGAGTGAACTTTAATATAGTATAAGTATTATATAAGAATCTTATTTTATTTCTGAGAAAATTAGAATGATACAGGAAGATTTTTTTTTAATTTTGTGTAATTGTAAGTAATGTATACCTTGGATATGTGGTCAAAAAACGAAAAAATAAAGCCATAGTGTACATCAAGAATACATGACGGATATAAAAAAAATAGTATACGGTTTTCGTTGTAGTGATATTACTGTATTAAGGAGCTCAAAGTTTGCCTTCCGAGCGTTTTACGAATAACGACTTTCGGAAAATGGGCTGAATAAGTAAATAATATTCGTTACATCTAAAATTAAAGGCCGCTATGGTCAACATCAAGAAATGGTCCAGGTAATTCAGTAATTACAGTTTGTAGAAATCTCTTTATTTCTTGGAATTAGAACGCCAAAAATCCACTTTTCTTGCCTTTCTGGAAAAAATATGTGAACGGGTCTTAATAAAAGGCAAAACCGCGGTCTCGACCAATCATGCGAGAGCTAGCCGAATCACTATCTGTCAAACCCGGCATCCATGAAAGTTTGCAAACATTGTTTATTATTTGTCAAAGTTTGGGAGGAATGCACGGAAAACATCGAAAAACCACCAGGAACCATGAAAAACAGGTTCGGCGAACATAACCTGCACTCAGGCGCGAAAACAAAACAACACAATATGCGGTTTTTGTTACAATATTATATAATGAATGCTTATAGTTTCCAATGTGATAATTTGCAGGTTTCAGCGTGAGCATGCCGAAGCCTTTTGCACTGGCGGAAGCCGTGAAGTTGGAGCTGGGAGTGGGGCGGCCCAAGACGTTCAGCGCCACTCGCTCGCCCTCGCTCGAGAAGGACGACAAGTCGCCCTTCGCGGCCGGCGCCCGGCCCGACAAGGGGGACCACTTTCAATTTGCGGAAGACGCCGTGTTTGCGCCTCCGCTCGACGCGGCGCCCAAGTACTACTCGAGCCAGGACAACTTCCATATGGGCGACCGCCTGACCAACTTCCCCACCGAGGACATACAGGCCGTGCACAAGAAATACTCACTGAACGGACGGCGATCTGAGGTGAGGTTCTTCACTTATTCTATTCGCAAACGGCTAAATGTCGACTCGCGTGTCCAAAGTTGATACTTTGCGTAAGGTCGATACCGAAGACTCTTTCGTGAGCTTCCTCGGGATTTTCATATACGGCTAGTCGGACCGATGCTAGAGTTTGGTTTCCGGATATGGAATCCGTACTTTGGGAAAGATTAGGATATCCTCTAGAAAGTCCAGCGCCTAGCGACCGAAACGCCGATGGGTTTCAAAAATCTGGAATATGCAAAACGACACCGCAGATTGCAACTGCCCATACTCGAGGATCGTCGGATTGGGGTGACCTCGTTGAGTTGTATAAGATCCTCAACGGATGCTACGATTACCCCGAACTGTCTTCTATCTACGAGCGAAACCAGAAGCGCAATCTGCGAGGACACAACTTTTAACTGGAGAAAACATTTCCCAACCGACCATATTATGGAGCAGTGGAACAGTTTACCTGCTGAAGTGGTTGAAGCGTTTAGTGTCAACATATTCAAAACTAGATTAGACATCTTAAAAGGAAATTGTAATCATACTCAGTTTTATATTCAGACATATCAGCAATTATGCTGCCTGTTTATAAAAGTAATAATAATAATATATGGCTAGTGCAGTAGCATCATTGGCTAATGTGTCCATCTCTACCTTTTTGGTTAATGGGTAGGTCTGAAATATACAGAAGATGTGTAAGACTCATCACGCTTCCCTGGGGAACTCCAGCTTAAATTTTATGCAGGATACTTGCGTTTTCCCCTTATCTCACAAACATGTGTCTTATCTTTGAGGTTGGATTTTATGAATAAATAATAGTTTATTGGGAGTGTTGTCTTTATGTAATAGACCCTCGTGCGTTCAAAGGCCTGTGATTTATCTACAAAATAAGCAGAACACTATGCAAAGGTGTAGATATCCTAGAAAAGGGCAGCAAAGGGCAACCAAAATGCCAGTGGGTCTGAAGAATAGGAATGATGAAGATCACTTGGAATTACTACTCTCAAACAAAGAAGACAAAGGGGGGACCTGATTGAGACATATACAATTCTAACACATTATTAAGAAGTCTAAAGAACCTAGGCTAGAGAATATTTAAAAAATCCAATGTCTTCGATGTCACAACAAAAAATTCAACCGTTCGAAATTTAAATCGAATCTGCTTAAGAACATTCTGCAAAATAGAGTGGTGGACATGTGAAATAAATTACAATTTGAAGTGATTAGTGCAAGCTCTGACAATCGATTTAAAAACACTCAATTTGTACCTAAAAACTTGTTAATATTGTTTATATTGCCTATTGTTTATATATTGTTAGTATTGTTTTGCTTTACAAGATCTGATTTGGACGTATCAGCAAAGCTGCCTGTCCAAAATAAATAATAATAACAACAACAATAGTATTTTTTGCCACCTCTAGTGATACAGCCCGAAACGAAAGCCAAACGACTGTTAGTACATGGGTACTTAAATGGGTATAATATTTGAAAAGTATGTCTTTAATTTTTTTTTTTAATTTCCCACCAGTTGTTTAATAGTGGTAGGGAGTAGATTGTAGAATCTAATGCTCTGATATAAGTAGTTTTTCTGTACTTTTGCCAGTCTTATTCGGGATTGAAAAGTGTTTCTTTGTTACGATTTCCTGGATCGTTTACTTAGTGTATCTGTCAAATATTAACATATATAAACCATCTTCAAGTGGTTATATGTTGTCTACCCCTGTATAAGCAATTCTAATTTAATTTTTATACAACTGCCCAACAAAGAAGAGTGTAATGGGCAATAAAGGGCATTCGCCGAGACGTATCCCTCTGCTCACTTTTCTCGCACCCTATCTTCGTATCGCCCTACTGCTCGAGAATGAGCTTACTGTTCTGTGTCTGCGAGGACAGTTCCACACCAATCCCAGGAAACATGTTACAACCAACCGGACTGTGTACCAGTGGAACAGTTTACTTGCTGAAGAGGTTGAAGCGTTCATTGTCAACGTATTTAAAAATAGACTAGAAGCACGTTAAAAAATATATTGTGATTTTATAAGTTACGTAATTTATTTTGGTTATCATTTAGTATTTAGTTATAATTTCGTTTTAAAATGCTCTATAAACGCTAGCCCTAAAACGGGTTTATCCCAGTTGGGCGGTGCTAAACATATATAGCTACAAATGAGTTCACTCAGTTAATATTTTGCCATTGGTTATTTTCTATATAATGTAGCAATGACAATAGCTTTTGATTGTAAATACTTAAAAAAACTGTTGAATTCAGACATATCAGAATTATGGTGCCTCTCTGTAAAATCTAATAATAATAATAATAATAATATATTAATTATGCAATAATGATGGCATCATTTAATTCTCTTTGAAGGTGCACGAGTGCAGCAGCGCAAAGGAGAAATCCACGTATACAAAGTTCAACTTTTCGCCGAAGCTGTGCTATTCGGCGTGCGACTCCAACGGCGCGACGCAGCGCTTTTTCCCGAGCGACGCTTCGAAGCCGCGAACGCCGCGCAGCAACAAGGAGAACTGCTTCACGTTCGAGGAGGCGGACGCGACGCGCAAAACCAAAGATTTATGCAATATTAGCAATAGTAACCTGCGGTTGGAGCAACCGCGCCTCGCCAAGCAAAACAGCTTCGACGTGCCGCGCTTCGACAACTCCTCTCCGCTCTGCGACAACAACAACGCGACGCGCGACATCGCGGCGTCGGTCGGCCGCGCCGACGAGCCAACGCAAAAGACTGATAATAATAATAGTACAATACAGATCGATAACGTCGAGAAGCGGCGACAGCGCCTCAAATCGATATCTCTAGATTCGGACAACGCGAAAATAATCGAGCAGAACTTAGGCCTGCCGATTGCAAAACATATAAAACAGGACGATTTAGCGATACCGAAGCGTTCGAAAATAATATGCGGAAACATCACTCCGACCATCGTTATCAATAAGGAGACGCGCTTTAGCTTCGATCGCGCTTACGACGAACCGGAAGTGGAATCGTCGTTGCCGTACGAATTATCCCCGAATATCCTATCGCCGAAACGTCGTCTAATGGACAGTTCGAACACTAAATCTTTCACGGAAATGCAACCGCGTTTCTCCCCCAAAGAATTCGATCTATCGACCGACGAAGCCGCCAGAATAAAATCTAATAAAAACCTAAAAAATCTCACCATCGATCTCAGCAAAAAAGACTCCGATCTCGAAAAAGAACTACTGGAATTCGAGCGGCTGTATTCGGAGGCCGAAAAACGTCTCACGCCGAAAACTCCGACGCTAAAAATAAAAGCGACTTCGCTCGACTCGTCCGATACGCTCAACTTATCGTTGCCGCAGAAGAAAACGCTGGACGTCCCGCAGAATTCGATATCGGTTCCGAACACGCCGAAGCGGCAGTTCAAACGCATCATTGGCCAGAAAGTTCTCAAGAAATCGACGCTGTACAATACAAAATTGAATGAAATTGCGAAAGTTTCAAAACCGTACGCGAAGAGCCAAGACTCTGGGATATATCTGCGCGATAACCATGCGAATTTAATGTTGTTTCAAGGACCAAAACGCGTTGTTTGCCCCAATAAACGTTGGATGGGTTCTTTCGATGAGAACCTAGCGGAGAACGCACCAGAAATCAACGTCTCTGAAGCGGAATCGACGAATCTGCTTACGACGGCTTTTAAACAGAATCTAAGCGTCTCCAGCACAAATTTAAAGACTCTACCCGAGGGGATTCCCTCCGATTTTGAACCGAGTGAAAAGACGGTCAAGAAGAGCATACTGCAGCGCCGCGGGTCAAATCAGAGCTTGACGATCAACCTCGACGGTACGCAGTCGAGTTTGAAATACTCGGCGCTCAGTCTTCAAAGCTCCAACTGCTCGCTTGCGAGTTTTGGCGTCTCTAACCACAATCTTGCATCAATACGCAACAGCGCCTCAAATTTCAGCCTAAATACGGATAATCGCGCGAAAAAGAACATCCTAGAGCGCCGCAATTCGAATACGTCGCTCACGCTCAATCTCGATGCGGCGCAGCGCGTCGCGCACGAACCGGACACCGGAAAGAAATGCCTGTTGCAGCGCCGCGGATCGAACAATTCGTTGACGCTGAGCTTATCGCGTTTTACGAGTAATAGCTCGTTGAATATTGCGGCGGCGGACGCTGCGAAAAACGCACAGCGCAAGAGCTTACTGGAGCGTCGCAGCTCGAATACATCGCTCGCGCTAAACGTATCAAACCGAGCGCTCAGCGTATCAAACTACAATTTAAACGGATCCTCCTCGAATCTAAGCCGATACAACAGCAATCAGAGCATTCCAAATTCAAACGCAAACGCGAATGCGGACGCGAACACAAAGAAGGGGCTGTTAGAGCGGCGCAGTTCGAATACGTCGCTCACGCTCAATATACAGGACGCGCCGCGCGAGATCGAAGTGGAACCCGACCCGGCAAAAAACGTAGAAGCAGCGCGGTTAGCTTTTGTCGCGCATCGCCGTTCGCTCAGCACGGAAAACCTCCTACCTCGCTCCTACAAGCGTCTGCAGCAACATCAATGCGCGGAAAGCGCGTACTTCGGTTCGCACGATAATCTCTGGTCGAATTCGTACGTGTCCGAAATGGACGAGGCGCAGAATCTCACGTACGTTGGCGGCGATCAAGAAAACGAAATGATCTACGCGTTCAACGAACGGCAAAACCCGCAGGGTTTCATCCGCAACATAACGACGAAACCGCTGAGCCCGCAATCGACGTCGGAAGAATTCAAAATCTACCTCGCAAACATACAGCACTTGCAGAACGCGTCGAACATACTCACTCGGCAGCATCTAAAAGATCTAAACGTAATCTTTCGCAATCTCTACCCGAACCAAACGGATAAACCACGACACAACAGCTCTTCCTCGACCGACGCCATAGACAAAATCGGTTCAGTCCTGCACGAATTGAGCCTGAAACCTCCGGAGACTGAGGAATCGAAGACCAACGTCGCGTCCACCTGCTCTGACTACCAGAAATCTCTGCTGCGGAATCTCCATCAAGAGTTCTGGGATCTGCCGACGAATTTTCAAGAGAAACCGATGGTGTTCGGTTCGCATACGAAAAACCGCTACAAGACCATACTGCCGAACGAGCATTCGCGGTTTATTTTGAAACCGCAGAGCGAAAACGGCTCCGAGGGATATATCAACGCGAATTTCATTAAGGTTTGTATTGTTATTACTTTTTGAACCATCAGTATAAATAGATTGTTAGCCTATTGGAGCCCATATTACTGGGAGTGAGCTGTGGACTCCTATCCTCCTAGAATTGGAGATGCGGAAATTGCGGTTTTAGATAATTATTTTTATTACGGTTTTTTATGAAATATTTGAGGTTTATGTATTTATCCATATAGATACATGTATATTTCCGGAATGCACTCAAATCAAAACTCAGGGGGAGGGTATTTAAAGCTTTTTCTAATAATCTAGCCTAGAGGTAGTTTTTCCGCAAATAAAACAAATAAAATTCAGTGCAGAAATACTATGTAATGTTCAAAAAAATCCGTTCACAAAAAAAAACACCTTTTTAGGTTATAAATATAATATTCCCACCGGAAGTCGAAAATGAGATTACTTCACCCGGAAGATATGCTTTCTGGCGCGGGACTACGCGCAAGGCATTTAACCCTTGGAGTAAATGGGTATTTTCATGGATGCATCTGTCTCTTTTGCAGGATTTTCGGCGACATCGACCTTAAAGTACTATAACTACAAAACTACTACACCAATCATAAAAAGAACAACTGCACAATGATTGCATTGAAATTTCGAATATAGAATATTGAAATATCATTTTGTAAAACAATTAGATAATTATGAATAAATATGAGAACGTCAAAGAAGTGAAAAAAACGCGGAACCAGATCTGGTCGTATCATACTCAACGGATAATTGTTTCACTACCAGATTTGGTCGTATCATACTCAAGGGGTTAAATAGAAGAATCCATGTGGAAAAAAAAAATTGGTTTTATAAAAACCCGTAAACTCGAATGTTGAAATGTGGTTTCAGCTATGACAGGTCGACATATTTGCGGGCGGCTTTATCCGATATGGATGTGGAGAAATTTCATATTATTTATGATACATATACAGGCGTGCCCAAGAAAAGTGGAACCAAAATGGGAAAAAATCGACCTGAATCATTGCGATCGCGAAAGTATTCCAACAAAAAAAGAAGAAACAAAACTCACCTGTGTTACACAGCAATATACACTACATATTTTTGTTCTGCACTCAAAAAAAAAAGGCCGTTCACCCTTTTTTGCTCCTACTAAAAAACTCTCATCCTTCTTCAGCGAAGCCTGAGCACCTGCCCCGCCCCTGCCATCTTGAAAACAGGAACGGAGGATCGGATCTCGGTTTTTGCCAACTAATCAACACCACAAACACGAATGTCTCAATTTTGTGTAAAATTTTATGTAGTGTTTTTTTTTTAATTAGGATTAATATTTAATACTTGAAATTTATTTATTTGGTTATTTATTTTTAATTAGGTTATTTCAATAATGGCAACCCTAATGTCATTGACATCTGATAGCTATCAATGAAAATTTTCAGAATTTCGCAAAAGCAACATAAACAACGTTACGGTACATGTAACGGTTATAGAAAACCCTGAAAACTAACCCTTTATAATTCGTGACACAAGTGTGAAAAAAAGGAATTTCTGTTACAACTTGAAGTTTGGTACTCAGATGCCTGGATGAAATTTCGGTTGATATATCTCATATTCAAGCTACCTTAATAATATTTACATATTAACTACCGCTGTATTTACATACCACCGCTATTACGCATTTCCCAAAAATGTTTCCACAGGCAAATCTTTTTTTTTTGCGATTCTCTATCGACCCTGAAATATTATTATTGGTTGAATATAAAACACTCTGTATTCACTCATTTGTCTCATCTGTATGATAATATCACGCAGAGACGGTGTTTGCAGCTGGCTAGTGGTTTCCAACTTTTTTTTGCTCATTACTCTCTTTATTACACTGGGGGGAGTTTAGGGGGAGGGGAGTATGCAATAACGTTTATTATTAATATTATATTATAGGCAGCTTATAACACTCAAAAAATTCAAAAAAAAAAATCTGATAAGACGCCTTTTTTTTTTTGTAGCTGAAAACGGAAACTTTACTCAAACCAAAAAAAACTAATAACACTGCAAACTAAGAAAGAATTATCTTAGATCGTGGATTTGAGTTGTAGGTAACTGGATGTGACTCCCAAAAAAATTTTTACAAATACACGAAATAAGAAAAAAAACACGTTTCTGGAGAATGTTATATAATTCCACCCTTAAGGCGCCCTTTTCACTCCTTTACGAAGGCAGCCGAGCCGCTTCTGCTGTCACAATCAGGCAACCAAAACGACAAAAAAAAAAAGGATCATTCCATGGATGGAGGCAGATATTTCCAAGACATCAGGGTGTAATTTATCCCATTACATAAAGGTCATTAACCCAATAGCAGCATAACTGAGTTAAAACAGAGGTAAAGCAGAGATGCCACAAACAAAATTAAACGCACATTCTACATTAACCCCTCAAGCCCCGATTGGCCGATATCGGCCACAAACTGATTAAGCGTGACGGCCCCGTTTTAATTTTATTTTAATTTAATTTGTTTTATTTTATTATGTTTTATTATGTTAATATGTTTCATTTTAATTATGGGTACAGTGGTTTGGCTGTAATTAATGTTTTTGGTGATACCGTGTCATAATTAATTTTTTTTACTAATTTTTACTAAAAATGTTTTGGACATCAACTTGTCAATCGGCTGAGGGGCCGAGGCCTGAAGGGTTAAAAAAAACTTCGTCAACCAGGCATTTTCACAAAAAAACGACGCCCTTACCCCGCGTAAAATTTTGACAGCTGCCCTGTTCTCATAGAGCAAGAAGGTTAGACCCAAAACTGGTTTTCCTCTAACTATAAACTGATTCACGGCAGGGTGACACGCTTCGCCCAGCTCTAGCTGTCAAATATGATAATTGTTAGATGTCACAATAGGCATTCTCAATCTTTTTTATTTATATTCAATATTAGAGGAATTGAAAAACAAGGAAAAACCACGAAATTACGGCTCCAAGGGAACGAATTACGCGAACGCGCAGGAAAAGGCGATTTTTGTTACAAGCTAGTAATTTTTAATAAACTCAACAAAAAACTGCCGAAACTCACGAAATGCTCAAATTGTTTTGAAAACATTGGCCGGTTGCAGCATGCGAAAATCATCGCCGGTACCAGCCGTACGTCTCTGGCTTGTCTGTGAGTTCCTGGCGAAGCACAACAAGGCAAAGCTGTCGCAGCCACCCTATAATCCCGATCTAGCCCGGTGTATAAGAATTATCAAAGGACACCGTTTTGACAGCATTGACGCTATTCGAACGGCCGCGACGACAGCTATCGAGGAGTCGAGAGACTACACGGCTCTCCTGCGCTCGGTACGCTCTCCCGTGCGTACCGATCGCGGGAGAGCCTGTAGAAAAATATGTAGATGCTCGCGGAGAGTACTTCGAGGAATATTAACAAATTGCACTGATATTGTTAATAAATAATTTAAAAAATAATATATTTCACGCCTTTCAAGACACACCTTGTATATGTTTTCGAAAACTTTTCAATCTACCCTCGTATACCCTAATTTAAATTATCTTCCGTTTACGTTTCAGGGGCACGAGTACTCGAGAAACTGCTATATCGCCACGCAGGGTCCTCTTCAAAACACCGTATACGATTTCTGGTTAATGGTATACCAGAACAGCTGCCAGTTCAAGCAGACCTGCACGAAGACGAATGAGGATCGGCACTTCGGCGTCCCGCAGTCCGCGGGCGAGACGGAGACGGCCCTGAAGGAGGATCTGGTGCAGAAGATCGTGATGCTCACCGGCTTCGTGGAGAACAACCGCCAGAAGTGCGAGAGGTACTTCCCCGTCCGGCAGGACGACGAGGTGGAGTTTGTCGCTCCGCGCCTCTCGGAAAATCCCTTCGCGGACAGCCCGACGTCGGACGAATCTCCGCTCCCCGCTTACAGTTTGAAGATTAAAAATGTGCGCGTGATGAAGAAAAGCGGCTACGAAATACGTAAACTAAATTTAGAATATGTAAACGCTGCGGAATCTCAGAATAGTGACGTTTTGACAGTTTACCATTATTGGTTCGACGCGTGGGCGGATCACCAGTGCCCGAAGGACGTCAGCACTCTCTTAGGCTTGAGCACCGACGTTTTAGAAGGGGATACGGGAAAGGCGGAGCAGCCGCCCATTATCGTGCACTGCGCCGCCGGAATCGGCAGAACGGGCTGTTTGATCGCGATCCTGAACGGAATCCGACAGCTGATCGCCGACGAACGCGTCGATATTTTAGGAATCGTGTGTAATATGCGATTGAACCGCGGCGGAATGGTGCAAAACTCCGAACAGTATGAGCTTATACACAAAGTACTGTGTCTGTATGAAGAGGTATATATGTCTGGGTAAAAGTATACGTTCGATCGGACGCACAATCGGTCTTCGCCTCGAGTTCGATTTGTCGAGTGGGGCTTTTCTAAGGTCTTTATGAGCCTTGCGTAGATTGTTCCTATTTAGCGATAAGGCCTCGCTTACGATCGTAAGCCTTAATTAGCGCTTTGGAATGATTCAACCCTGGCGTGTTGTTCCAGCGGTTGACGGATTGTTCAAAACACATTTGTTTGAGCATTAGGTTTGCGAGGCTTTTTGGTACGCCACAGCAAGGTTCAGGGCCGTATAACGTTCCCTTTGCTCCAGTCTTAGCGAGCTCGTTGGCTTTTTCATTTCCCTCGATTCCTGCATGACCGGGAACCCATCTTTGAATTACCCTGTTCCTTTCGCCCAGGAAATTTAATAGTGATACGCAGTTTTGCACCAGCTTTGAATTAATGGTATTCGAGGCTAGTGCCATAAGAGCTGCTTTGCTATCCGAGTGGATATAGATACGGTGGTTGGCGTAGTTCTTATGGAGGTTGATATCCGCTACACAGTCCCAACACTCGCACCTTTCCGAGATTCGTATAGCTTTAAATGCTGCAGATGCATCTTATCGGTCGCCATTTAAAAAAAATTAAATACACACAAATCAAATTATTTGAATTATGCCTCATGTAACGTACAAATCATAAACACCGAATATCTGCCATCGAGTTAATTGCAGGCATCTATGAAAATCGGGCATGAACTTATGCAGTCATCTGATATTATGGCGGTCCTGGACTGTACCTGCTGTCCTAAAATTGAACCGACAGACTTTAGGTGGTGATAGCTTTGCTCAAGACCTACATGTATAACAGAACATGCGTTCAGCAAAATCTCATAGTTTTCGAGTTTTACCAGAATGTTAATAATTTTTAAAAAATTACCGCCATCTGTCATTCTCTTGTCTCGCTTGATTTTTAAAAAAAATCTTTTTTTGTAACTTTGGAAAACTGAAAGTTTTTGAAACTGAAGTTTTTTTGGAAAACTGATTCTTGGAAACGAATTCAATCATTTTTAGCATTATCTCGTAATTTCAATTCTTGATAACATAAAAAAAATAGCAATTTACTCGTAGTTTACGTAGAAAATGTGCAAGTGTTGTATATTTCTAAAATGAGTATAAAAGAAGACAGTTTTTGAGCATCTTTGCCAATAGTGCCAGATACATTTTTTTTCTTTACCACTGTTATCACCACTAAATGAAATTTATCAAAAATAAAAGTTTGAAAAAAATATTAAATAAATGTAAATTTTTGTAACACTTTGTTTCTTTTTTTGCAGAATTTAAATTAACCACGGAAAGTGCATTTATTAGGGATTTTCTCATGAAGAAAGTTATAAAAAAAGTTTTTTTTTAAATCAAGGGAGACAAAAGATTGACTCAAGGCGGTGATTTTTTCAATATTAAAATTCTGGTATAACTCGAAAACTATGACATTTTGCTGAACAATGTTTTATTATACATGTAGGTCTTGACCCACCTAAAGTCTGTCTTCTTATTTTATCATCTACCTATTTTATATTGCTTCTTATTTTATCGTATGTTCGAGATGAGTTAGGTTCTTTCGCGGTTATTTCTTTCGTCGAGGATTTGTTGTGTGTGCTGCATCCTGTCGAAATGAATTGCCGCATATTATTTTGGACGAAAATTGCATCCTTAATTTGTTAATAATTATTACACTTTCGCTATAACGTATGTGGGTGACTTGGTAAAATCGTATGAAGAATGAAGGATGAATCTCCATACAGTCCGGTATTTGTACCTATATCGCTTGTAGGCGGCGCGCGGCCGCCAGCTGCTCCTCCCTCCGCTGTGCGTTGTCTCCCTCTCGCGTGCCTCGCCCTTTGATATAAAAGTGTTTTCGAGGCGCGCGGCTAAGTGCTATTGGAGTCTTTGTTCGTCCGCACCTCGCGTTGCGTATTCACGACAATACAAATGTTCCCGGGCCAGATAATGCCTTTAAGTCTCGTCCTCTGGTCTCCCTATTTTTCCGTCGCTCCAGAATATTATGATCCAGCACATAAATCGGCGCTTTACAGCTAGTCGCTTTGTTTCATATGTAATCTGAAGCTGCCCGTCCAGAATAAATAATAATACTAATAATAATCGTCTCCCTCAGTCGGCATATGTCTATCCCACTCGCTCTGCCGCAAGGCAATGACCTGCCGCAAGGCGTATTGCGATTCCATACTTTTTGTCGATTTGCGGGCATACTATTACCGTTATTATGCTTTTCGAATGATCGCAACGCTTCTAAGCCGATTTTATTGCAGTGTTATTATTATTATTATTATTATTATTTATTCTGGACAGGCAGTTTTGCTGATACGTCCAGATCAGATCTTGTAAAGCTAAACAATATAATGTAACAAGTTTTTAGATACAAATCGAGTCTGTTTTTAAATTGATTGACAGAGATTGCACTAATCACTTCAAATGGTAGTTTATTCCACATGTCCACCACTCTATGTGGCAGAACGCTCTTAAGAGGATTAGATTTAAATTTTGTACGGTTGAGTTTTTTGTTGTGGCCTCGAAGATTTGTGTTGATGTTGAATTTGTAAATATTCTTCAGTGCAGGTACATCATAATAGTGTGTTAGAATTTTATATGTCTCAATCAGGTCCCCTCTTTGTCTTCTTTGTTTGAGTGTAGTAATTCCAAGTAATTTAAAGCGATCTTCATAATTTCTATTCTTCAGGCCTGTTTTTACACGATTTGTAAGAAAATGATTATGCAGTAACTCTTCAAAAATCTCTCGAACAAGTTTAAATAGAGGATGTCTCGCTCTATTTATCGATTAACGGTGATCTATCACCTAAACGCAGTGCGATAATTTACAGACTGTCAACATACAAGAAAAGTTTTTCTAGTGACGACAACGTATATCGTGTCGTCGCTTCAGAATCCGGGGGCTGTTCTCACCTGGCGGCACACCAGGAGGATAGTTAGTTAGTTAGTTTTCCTGGGCTATTTCCCGCACTTGGCCTCTTGATTGGGCGTGGCTCATGTTTCTATTTATGTTACTCCAGCCAACCCAGGCTGTCCCAGAAGGTTAGCAGCCTGTTTAGGTTGCTACAGGCCTCCGGGACAGATGCTGGAGATTCTAGTATTTTTGCCTGTTGCTCTGCCACGTTCCTGCATTCCATGAGCGCATGCTGTGGCGTTTCTTCTTCCTCCATGCATCCTCTGCATAGAGGGCTGTCTGTCAGACCTATGGTAAACAGGTGTTTGTTTAGGGGACAGTGGCCTGTCATAGTACCTATGACTTTACGGATTTTGTCCCTTTTTAATCTGGTGAGGTTGCGGGCAAGTTTTTTAGGCGCTTCCGGAACCGCGTTCTTTGTTTGCCTGCATCCTGCGGTTTTTTTCCATTCTTTAACCCTTCAAGCCCCGCGACTTCGATATCGCAGTCAAACTGAGGGTTAACCGCGAGTCGCGGGGCCTGAAGGGTTAAGGTGGGTTTCGTCGGTGTTCCTGCGTAGCCATTTTTTTATTTGGGCCTGGGGTATTACCAGGAGGATATTTGGGTTGGGTTCAAAATCACTGCTCTAAAACCTAGTCCACATATCGAACGAATAGCTCTTTTGGAAGATGCAGCGCGAAGATGGTTTCAACCCCTGATTGTATGTCCGATTCAACAATACCGACCTCGCACAGATCCTGGTCTGAACACTCAATGCATCTGCAGTTGTTCAAATATTTTTCTGACATATCTTCTTCTAAAAGAACGACAAGATCGCTGCGCCGACATATCAGCGATTTAAATTGTCACTTTACTTATAATATACTATTAATCTATTCGAAAAGTTACCTATTTTAGTATGAGGTGTGATTCACTATGAGATTCGGGTAAATAATTCGGTTTTTATCACCAAACGGTAGTAATTTGCCTAGGAAATGATTTCCGGATCCAAAATAAATTTTAAGACTGGAACAGCTTCTCTCCAGCTTGTTAGATGAGAGATTTTTTTGAACTTACAATGCAAATATCCTGAGTAGGATTTTTTATGACCGGGGAATAAGAACCCTTAAATAAATTTGCACCCTTCATTACCTATTCGCCAATAACATTAATATAGACAGTGTAAATAACGCCAACAAGCCCGACTACAGACTAGAGCAGTGTTCCGCAAACTTTTTGTGTTCAAGGTACACCTATCAAATCAAAAAATTTTAGAGGTACACCAAAGAAAAAAGCAATGTTTATTTAATATTTATTTATTACTAAAACCAATATACCTAATATGAAAAGATGTTTAGTGAGAAATGTGAGCGTGTTTAACAGAGCACAGGCGATCAAAATTTGGAGCAATCGTTGATAAGGCTGCTCTCATTTCTTCATTGATCGTCCTCAGGAGCTCTCTTTTTTTTGATTTAATAGTAGTGAGAGTTGAAAATCCCAATTCGCATAAGTATGTTGTTTCAAATGGTAATAGATTTGCAACAGCACGCTTTGAAAGCAGTGGATACTCATTTTTTATATGCAAGCAAAAATGTGCTACCTCTACTTCGGAAAATTTTAGTTTTAATGTCCGAATGCGACGCTACGCCCATTCAATCGGGCGCGTCAACGACGACTGAGGAAGGGATGAAATGACACGAGTAAATGTACTTACTCGATACGCATGCGTGCTGCGTTCGGCGATAGCTTGTCAGCCAGGGGTCTTAACACAATTTAAATAATTTTTATTTAAATTAGTATTACACAATATTTATTACACAATTTTCCGCGGCACACCAACTGATGACCACGGTACACCAGTGTGCCGCGGCACACGCTTTGCGGAACACTGGACTAGAGAATGCAATCTCGGTATACCGAGATCTCAAAATACCAAGATCTCGCACTGATTTTGCAAGATTAATCTTGCACGCAAAATCACGCGCGATCTCCCAAGATTTGCAAGATTTCCACCAAAATCGTTGATCAAGAGAGAGATAAAGGAAGGTGAAGTCATCTAGCATAATATATAAATATATAATATCCATGACCATAATATATAAATTTATAATATAGATTAATTATTAGGTAACAAGAAGGAGTTCACTAAAAAACGATATTGTTAGTAATTATTTACAAAATTGACCGAAAAATTGCACTCAGTTTTCCGCCCTCGAAGGCTGGCTTCCGACCGATTAAAAATTACGCTTTTGAAAACGTAACGAAACAAAATAAATCTAAAACAACTGATCCATTTTGAAACACACCGCATAGAAAATTCAAATCCTAAGTTCCTCAATATGTTATTTTTTGTGTTCTTGAGCTCTTTATCGTGAAGAGATTGTGTACGACATTGTAAACATGAAAACGACACGCTTATTTGTATATTTTTTAGGAATTTAAGTATGATAAATGAGTCATAGGAAAATATATTATTATTATTAAATTGTAAGATATTTCTTCGTTTTTTTTTTAAATATTGAATGTCATTGTCGTCTTTTCTCGTATATTATTAGCGTTTTGAGAGATCTGAAGTATTTCGAATTAAAGAAAAAATATATTTAGCGTTTTAAGCGATATTTTATTTATTTTATAATAAATTATTTTTGTTATGGATTAAAAAGAGATATATTAGAGATAATATATTTGATTGTACCTAATGTAAATTCGAAAACTACCGTGGTTGTGTAGATTACGAGATGGATCTTACTGCATGAATTAACCTGTTGAGCAATCTATTTTTTATGTACAAGGGCCTAATTTATTTGAGGGATGCAAGTGATGCTGGGGAAAACTGTGTTTTTTTGTTGTTGTAAAATTGACAACTTTAGTAATGAATTCTAGGAGTCCGCATATCTGCAACTTCTCAAGTAGAGACAGTGCGCTCATGAACTCAAGAACAACGAGTATCCCGCAGTTTTCATTCGAACGTTGAGTGAACATGTCGTTGTTGGAATTTATTTTGAAATTTCTCATCTTCGGATCCCACAGCACTATAATTAGAGGTAATTAGCCTCTCACTGGCTCGTGCCAACAAGGGTTCCACAGTATCCTCCAAACCCCTAAATACAGTTTGTGCGGGTTGGCTCTTAAGGCTAAAAACATTTCACTGCCAAACCTTTCTCAATAATCGAGAAAGCTTCAGATTGGATTATGGAGGTCGATTCGGTCTCTAAGCAGTATAAATTCCCTGAAAGTCTCGGATGCACAGCCTTCTACTCTCTATCTCGGAAGATGGTCCTTATCATAGAATTAACTGTTCCATGGGAATCAAATATCCCAAAAGATCATGAGTACAAATTAAATAAATACCATGATCTCGCAAATGCCGTCACCCGGAAGGGCTTCACTGTTCACCTTCACGCGGTGGAAGTTGGCGCTCGTGGCCTGCCAGATAAATCTTTGCTTCACCTTTTTAAAGATCTTGGTCTCTTCAGGAAAATAATCAACTCCTTTCTGAAAAAATTATCTAAAACGGCGATTTCCACATCTCAAATCCTATGGCTTCGAAGGGAGAGTGAATGGGTGGTAAGGTGAACGCTCACATGTGGCAAGACGGCTGTCCTAAACCTACCACAGCCGGTCGTTAGTCCGGAATCCACCGTTCACCTCCCAGAAGTGTAATAATTGTATATGATGGGCCCGATTTCGGTCGGTGAATTCCATGGCAGCTCCGTTTGTATTTTATTTATTGGTACCCCTCGATTAGAGCTAGACATGACTGATCATGTCAGACATTTATCTTTGTCCCACTCCATAGCGATGGATTCGCGTTTACTGAACGCCGAACATGATGCGCGAGATTTATCCACCAACGTCTTATTTGGTCGCATCCACGAACATACTGCGCACCAATTTGTGTTCGTAGCATTTACCGCCACCGTGTGGAGCGCTCGCCGCGGAGCGAGCAACGTTGCTTTGTCCAGGAGCGCAAACTTATCCACTACTGGAGCAGTTACAGATGCGCGGAGCACAGTTGATGCACGAACGTAATGGATACCCACCTTAAGAGTAAATGGAATTGTGCAATGTTCGACATGCTTTGTTTTTATGTAATAACATTGATTATAAATGGTATTAGATTACTTAACCCCATAAAACGATTTGGCAGCCCTTCGTGCAAAGTGTAGATGACGCTGACGGCCAAACTAATAGCAATTTATTTGGCCATCTATAATTACGTTGATAATGAATAGTTTTTTATAAAAGAACGATTGATTATAAAAACACAATAATTTAACCAACGATAACAATAATAACATTCAAATATTAGTGCCATCTATCACATTTTTTACAGGTTGATTACGATTACATCACAGAAATAATACCAAGAGACAGATTGTGAATTATTAGTCTACCAAATTAAAAATTGACATCTACGAGTGTCATTTGAAAAGTTTCCGGCCTTTTTAAGAAAAACACATTTAACCCCTAGGTGGCCACGCCTGCCGAGCGGCATTTTTTGTATAATCCGAATTATATCAGTATTTATGGAATTATTTCCTCAGTCTTTTTCCCTTTCAATTCGAGGAATGTTATCACTGCGCAATACTCAATTTTCTCCATTGTTAAAAGACAATGTCAGCTGACAACTTTGGAAGAGTGCCATAGACAAAATAATGATCAGAATGACTTAATTTTTTTACGATTTGCATGACTCAAGACCATCTATCGGATGGCGAAAGAATTTTTATGCTACAGTATATCAATGAGGCTGGAAACTTTTCAAGTGACCCTTGTATATGCTAATAATATTTCAAAATTTGTTTATTATTATATTATTATTCCATCTCCAGTACCATCTACAGTGCACCGCCATACTGTTATACCACGAAAGTGGCCATATTGAAAATAATAATAGATTATTATTGTTTTAACTATGAGTGCCATCTACTTGTTGCGTTTCGTAGTAAAATCCTGGTTGCTGAATTGTAGTATGATGTTGATCAATCTAATACGCTATATAATCAATGCTAGTAAAAAGTCTTCGTTTTTTTAATAAATTGTCACACTTATTGGTATCGACAAAGCAATGAAAAATAGCATTAAATTATTATTTTATATCAATGCTATTTGATTTATTTTAAATACAATATGACTCGTATAGAAGCAAAAGCGAATTCATTAAGCGATATCGGGGATTAAGAACATTTAAAAATTTGTGTAATGGCTCGCCTATGTCTCTTGCTCTTTCCAATACATTTTTAACACATCAAAGTGATGCCGCCTCGCTTCCACCTTAGCAATATTGACCACCATTGGCCAACGTGTGAAGCGGACATAATAGTTGAAGGGTCACGGGGAGTAGCTATCAGTATCAACCACATTTTTAAAGTTTAATAACTTAAAAAGATTACTTTATCAAGGTTTTGAGAGAGAAAAACATGTGGTTTGTCTCTATTGAGTTTCTAAAAAATATATTTGAGTTTCTAAGAAAATACATGTATATTTGAGTTTCATTATATCGTCGCTCTATGTGTAAGACTTTTCATGCTCTGAAGTGAGTGACGCACCGCATGTTGTAAATAACTCGCTCGCTTGGTGCATCAGTCACTTTACTCCTTGCAGATAATTTATGTATTTAGTTGTACCAGTAATGCCTACTGCTGGCCTTGGGAAGTATTTGATTCACAAAGAGCTGTTAATTCTGAATACTTATATAAAATACATTAGGAGCATGTCGACGTTCTGTATGTGAGACCTCGTAATCGCCTAAAATTGGAAGTTGCTTTTAGAATAGTTATTTGTGTGAAATCACGCTCCTGATCGGTCTGTCCATGTCCCGAGGGCTCAAATTGATTATTTTCTTGAAATTCTCATTGTGGTGGCATCTCATAAACAAAATACAAACGGAGCTGCCATGGAATTCACCGACCAAAAATCGGGTCCATCATATATAATTATTACACTTCTGGAAGGTGAACGGTGGATTCCGGACTAACGACCGGCTGTGGTAGGTTTAGGACAGCTGTCTTGCCACATGTGAGCGTTCACGTTACCACCCATTCACTCCCCCTTCGAAGCCATAGAATTTGAGATGCGGAAATCGCGGTTTTAGATAATTTTTCTAGAAAGGAGTTGATTATTTTCTGGAAAGAGACCAAGATCTATCGATCAATTTATGATCGATCGATCATAAATTGATGATTTTATCCAGTGATACCTCTTACATGCTTAGAAGTAATTCCTTGCAAACAACTCAACTCTTTGATGGTTTTAGTCGCTAGTACAGTAAACTAATAATTTTAAAAAAAGAAGTACTATTTACGTAACTAAAGAAAACATCTCGTGACTGAAGTTATTTAGTTTTTCCATGTTCTAAATAATATACTTGTAGCAAGTACGAGGTCTGACACATAGAGCGACGATATCAAGCTCACCAAAAGTCGGTCGCTTGACTTGCTGACTCATCAAGAACACTTGATAGGTTAATGTAATCCTCGAGTCTTAAAGCCTCTTGTCCACATGCGCTTTTTTGCCATGGAAAACTACGTTTTTTGTTTGGGATCCGTATATGATACTAAACAAGAAACTTCTTTTTTATTATTTTTTTACTTTTTACATGTAAAAAGAAATTTTTGGGAATTACCTCAGGCTGGTATAACTATATGTGATCATTCTTTCAGCCGTGGGATAAACGTAGAAGACTTAGAGACGAGACAATCTACTGTCTAGCTCCGCCAGCAAGCCCGTTAGAGACCAACGCCTTGCGGCGAGGATATCTTCGTCTGGAGTTAACCTTCAGGATACCTCCGTCCTCCCGACTGGTTACGGGTCCAAAGTCGCTTATGCGGCCTTTAGCTGTTGTCGCAGCGGTAATTCAATTTGAATTTATTGCAGACCTGGGCGTTCTTTGCCCGTAGTGCCACACGGGATCGAGTGGCCCAAGGTCATTTCAAGAGCGGCATGACAACAGGTCAACATCCACCCCCACTGCTAAGGAGACAGTATATTACCATAGTCTCCAGACTCCAGCAATTAGTCAGAGTGCATAACCGATTGGTGTCGCCGAACGTTGCGCAAACCGTCTAGTAGCGCCGGGATGCAATCCCGCCAGGAGAAACCGGTCCACTAGCTTTGAGGTCTGAAAAGCAAGAGTCTTATCCGCACGAGGAGTCTTCTGAATAGGAGCTGAATCGTGATTTTAGCCGATCCGAGAGCAAAATGGATCTTATGGCCCAAAAAAAGCAAAAAAGCAAATACTTTTAAACAAAAACAATACCGTTATTATTATTATTATGCTTTGTTCTGGACAGGCAGCTTTGCTGACACGTCCAGATTAGATTGTGTGTAGCTAAACAATATTACCAAGTTTTTAGGTACAAATCAAGTCCGTTTTTAATTTGGTTGACAGCTTGCACTAATCACTTCAAATGGTAATTTATTCCACATGTCCACCACTCTATTTTGCAGAACGTTCTTAAGAGGATTAGATTTAAATTTTGCACTGTTGAGTTTTTTGTTGTGACCTCGAAGATTTGTGTTGATGTCGAATTTGTAAATATTCTCTATCCCAGGTACTTCGTAATATTGTGTTAGAATTTTATATGTCTCATTAAGAGTAGTCATTCCAAGTAATTGCAAGCGATCTTCATCATTCCTATTCTTCAGGCCCACTGGCCTTTTGGTTGCCCTTCGCTGCACCTTTTCCAGGACATCTACATCTTCGCATAAGTAGGGGTTCCAGAGCTGATAGAAGCCATACTCATGAATAGGCCTCACATATGCCTTGTAGATTTTGATGAAAACCTCCTTGCCTTGCCTTGTAGATCTTTGGGAGTTAATGGGCCCTTGCTGAGTTGGCCACGAAGACCCATTCTGTTCAGGGTTGGTCACACTCACGTGTCAACACCTATCCACGGCCTCCAGCCTGGGTAGGACTCTGACCCTATGGTTAGTTTCCCCTGGGAATCAACCTTCTGGCGATCCTGGACAGTCTGCGCACCGTGCGGCGTAAGCCAATCGACTGCACTCTGACTAACAGTCGGGGGAGTCTGGAAGCAGTACTGTTTCCTATAGAGCGGAGGTGGTTGCGGACCTTACGGCGACTGCTCTTGAAACGACCATCGGCTATCCGATCCTGGGTGAACAGCCGGGTAAAGGACGCTGTGGTCCGCGATAGATTCGGTATACACCGTTTCACCGCTTCGTAAGGGAGAGGACCGCGCAAGCGACCTCGAACTCGTAACCAATCGAGAGACTGGAGTAATCTGTTCACAATTGCAAGTAAGGGCGTGAGTGTAAGCCCGCCGGGTAACACTCCTGGCTATCTCGCAGTTAAGGCGTTGGCCTCTTACGGGTTTGTGGTGGAGCTAGACGGTGGACTGTTTTGTCCAAGTCTTCTGCGCTCACTCCAGGGAGATAGAACGACTAATCGTTCAAACTTCCTGAGTTGACGGGCTCGCCCGCTGTAGTCGACAGCCCTAGTTGTAGGTCTTGATACAAGCCTTGTATGGAAATCTTTGTGAAAGCTTGTCGACTCAGTTGAAAAACAGACGGCGCTGGTGCCGTGTCTGTGGACAAGCTTCCATAGTGATCGGAGAATTAACCATAGATTTTTACCACAAAAAAAGTATGTGGACGAAAGGCCTAATAATATCCATGATTCCGTGTAAATAAGATCCATTTCTCGCATTCTATACAATAAACGAGGCTCGAAAGTTTCAACCTCTTTCAAGCCATTACCCTCATTAAAAATTAACTAACTTTTACTAGGCTGTAATGAATAAAAAAAATATATAAATTTTTAACTATGTATATTTAATATTACGAAAGAACACCAATTTTTCAAAATACTTTTTTGTGGTATAATTATTGTCGTGCGTAAGAGTCGGTATTTATATTATTGTAACGATATTGATAAATGATTTTTTTAAATGTTGTATTTATGTATAAACTGCAAATCTGTACTTTAATAAATATTATATGCTTGTACAAAAGTACAACTCGAGAAGAACATACGTTTTAAAATTGTACAATTTGAGAGAAAAACATACGATTTAAACTTGTACAATTTGACTCCGGTAAATTAAATGAAGGTGGAAAAATGATAAATTTGAGTTTTCTATTATTTTAAAAACTTATGTCGATGCCTAAATAGGGTGCTGCATATTCTGAAGCCCCGTCTATACGTTGGACAATGCTTGGCCACATCGTTTATGTCTCTCGTTCTTTCCCATACGTTCCTCCGAGTGGTGCCGACTTTTTTCGCTTACCTCTATCTAAAGTCGCTTACCTCTATCTAATGTTAGCAGTAATTCAGTTTGAATTTTTCGTGGACCTTGGCGTCCTTTATTATTATTATTATTATATATTATACACTATTAGCTTAAGGCTGATGCATGTATATCACATGCACTTGTTTTTAAACTTGTGACTGTTTCACTAAGAAAAATGTCCTGTTTGTTTTTAAAGCTATTGACAGAGATAGCACTGATCACTTCCTCTGGCAACGCATTCCAAGCATCCACTACACGATTTGTCAAAAAATATTTCCTGGGGTTCGATGCTGCAATTGTCTTATTTAGCTTCAACGAGTGTCCACGCAGTTGCTTATTGGTGTTCAGGGTATACATGCTCTCGAGGTTGGGCATACTGTAATAACAGTGAAGCATTTTGTAGCTTTCTATTAAGTCTCCTCGCTGCCTACGTTCCTCTAATGTTGTCAGGCGAAGTTCTTTCAGTCGTACTTCGTATGGTTTGTTCCTCAGCGATAGCACCAACTTTGTTGCTCTTCTCTGAACTCTTTCCAGGTGCTCTATATCCTTCCGAAAGTAAGGATTCCATACCTGATAGGAGTATTCGAGGAGCGGGCGAATGTAGGTTTTATAGAGCTTGAGGAAAAGTTCACTGGTGATAGTGGAAAAAGCTTTTCTTATTAAATACAGAAGTGAGTTTGCTCTCTTAACTATTTCGATTATGTGGGTTTCCCATTTGAGGTTTCCCATTTGCCAGTCTGTCCACACTGGATAGGGCGGCCAACGGGCCGTTACAAGATTAGCTGACATCAGGTCAACAACCACCTCCGCTGCATGTAATCCATAGTTGATTTGCTGAGGCCAAACAATGCGCAAACCTCCCAGCAGCCACCATGTGACGCAGTCTAGCCGTCCATAAGTTGGCTCAAAACCGCAAGTGTAGGTAAATCAGTTAGAAAGGGAGAGGGAAATATTTATTAGATGCTCGTCGTTTTGACGAAAGGTTGGCTTTCTAGGGTTATACTAACTTAACCTATTGCTATATAGGTGTTTATGAACTACCGCCATATAAGTGTTTATGAATAGTTTTAAAATATACTCCAATCCTAGCACTACATACGTAGTGTGTTCCATAATTAATGCGACCAAATTAAAAAAAAAATAATTTATAGAACAGTACAATTCGTTAACCCATAGAGCCCCAATTGGCCGATATCGGCCACAACACGATTCAGCGAGATTAATTTAATTTTACGTTTAATCACGTTTCAATTTAATTTTAATTTAATTTGTTTTATTTTATTATGTTAATATGTTTTATTTTAATTATGGGTACAGTGGTTTGGCAGTAATTAATGTTTTTGTGAGACTGTCATAATTCAATTTTTTTACTAATTTTTACTAAAATTTTTTGGGACATCAACTTGTCAATCGGCTGAGGGGCTGAGGCCTGAAGGGTTAATAATTTTCAAAATAGCACCCTCCTGCGTTTATACATTTCTGGAGGCTGTGTTTCCAGGCTTGGAAGGCCTTCTCCGGGATGTCCTTTAGAGCCAAAGTAACATGAGCCTGGATATTTTCAATCATGTCCCAATGTTTCCCTTTCAGGACCTCTTTTAACCCCTCAGGCCCCGATTGGTTGATATCGGCCACAACACGATTGAGCGTGACGGCCCTGTTTTAATTTTATTTTCATTTAATTTGTTTTATTTTATTATGTATGTTTTATTTTACTTATGGGTACAGTGGTTTGGCAGTAATTAATATTTTGGTGAGACAGTGTCGTAATTCAATTTTTTTACTAATTTTTACAAAATTTTTTTGGGACAGCAACTTGTCAATCGGCTGAGGGGCCGAGGCCTGAAGGGTTAAGCGGGGAAACAAAAAAAAGTCTGGAGGAGCCAGGTCAGGGACTGTAGGGAGGTTGGGGAACCAATGGGGTGTGGATCCTGGCCAAGAAATCGTTGGCAACGAAGGCTTGGCACATTCTCGTGATGATGTTTCTATGCATCCTTGATGTCATAAATCATCGGTTACGATGCGTTATCGTCATCTGTAGAGATTGTAGACTAGGTTTCGAACCCGGGTACCCTGGCCTGAAAAACAGTGTTTTTACCCCTCGGCCATTTGCCTTTTTTTCTATATCGGCAGAGAAGTGCTATATATGTTTTGTCAGATATTTTTTCTATATTCCTAGTGCAACCTTTGGAAACCACCGGTAGGATCTGGCATGAAATTTGAATTTTCGATGAAAAAAAAATAATAAAATAGACATAATGTGTTTTTTGAAATGTTAATACTATTTTAGTAATATGAAGAGAAGAAAAAAACGAAAAAAAAAATGAGTCCTGACTAGGTTTCGAACCCGGGTACCATGGCCTGTAAAACAGTGTTTTAACCCCTCGGCCATTTGACACTTTTTCTATATTGACAGAGAAGTGCTATATTTGTTTTGTCAGATATTTTTTCTATATTTCTGGTGCAACCTTATGAAACCACCGGTAGGATCTGGCATGAAATTTGAATTTTCTTATTTGACAGTTGGTACTAAAATTTTGTGGTTTGGCAATAATTCAACTGAAGACTCAACCGTCTGTCAATTGAAGACTCAACCGTCTGTCAGATTTCAAGCAATCACGCACAAGCGTCACCTTTTCGTCGATTCGGGGGGTTGACTGATGTCCACTGCTCAGTTCGTTAGCGATATCCTCTCGGCCCTCCTTGAACGACTTGTGCCATATAAGAACTTGTGATTTGGACAAGCTATCACTCCCAAAGGCCTGCTGAATTAATGGTAACGTTTCGGTGGCGGACTTCCCAAGTTTAACGCAAAATTTGATAGAGTAACGATCCATCGTGGCGAGTTATATTAAACTCAAAATGGGTTCACGAGAATGCAAATCCTAATACTCCGGCAGCTCGAAGCTGACTGAGAATAGGTGCGGTATGAAGCTAACACCCCCTTCCACCTAGCCCAAAAGCTTAGAGGGCGCTGCGGCATATTGTCGCGTCTTGAAAAAATTGGTCGCATTACTTATGGAACGCACCATGTAGGTGTTGAATCTGTGCTAAATATAGATGGGTGATGTTAAAACATCTTCAATGTAGAAGAGGCACCTAAACGGCATAAATACCTAGTTTTTTTATAATACTGGATCGTCATAAGTCTGGCAAATGTCTGGGCGGGGACACTGGGTAACTTAAATGTAGTCGTTAAGTACTCAAACAAATGAATGAATTCTCACAAACAAACACAAATGAATGAATTTGAAAAAGGAAAAATTTTAAAAATTGCAAGTAAAGACAATTTTTTTTAGTTACATTTAAAACGATGAAATAATATAACTAGAAGCCTTGCACTAAAGGTAGGTGATTTTTATTATCCATTGATAGTATCAATCCAGGGTCCATTGTTAAAAAAATATATCATGCTAAATTTGTCTATGGCCCATGTAAATCAAATAAGCCATAGTCAAACTTGGCATGAAATTTTTTTCAAGGGTCACCCCCTAGTCCAGGATTACGTAATGATGGGTAGTTGTAGTCTTTTTCGTGTCTGTCAAGTTTATCTCATTTTCACATTATCCACAGATAGTCTTTTCCAGGCAAAAGGCAGGACGTTGAGTCAGTCGTCTGTCGTAGAGCACAATGTGCTTATACTATCTTTAACCACAACAAAAGCTTCCCTTTTCACATCGTTGCTAGTAGGGAGAGACAAATTCTCATGGGGCGTTTACACTCTAGCGCGAGGCGCGAGGCGAGACGCAAAACCATGTAGTAAACCATCGGAACAGAGGCAAAGCTTCTAGCAAGTAGGTAAACATTTTGAACGCTCGTTAGAAGCTTTGCCTCTGTTCCATTTGTTTACTGATATGGTTTTGCGTCTCGCCTCGCGCGAGAGTGTAAACGCCCCACTAGCGTAGAAATGTTGGCTTTGCTTGAAAGTTCTGTGAAACATATTTTTTGAAAAGCTCAATACAAGGCGTCGTGTTTAATAACTCAACAGAGAAAATCCAAGGGCAAATACCTTTGCCCCCCCCCACCCTTTTCATGCTATCAGGCAGGCTTTTTTTTTTAATTGGAGAAGCATGGGAATATTTATCCCCAGTCGCCTTTAAAATATCCTAAATCCATGGTTTTTCAAAACTCTTGACGTTTTTGCAATTTTTTCACCCTTTAAAATGTGTGTACGTACACGGTACGTACCTACCTGAAATAATAAGAAAAAAAATGGTGGTAAAAACATCCCAGGCATTTTAGTTGTTTAAAAAGTACTGTACGGTCCGTGCCTAGAAGTTTTCGTTCGTCGTACCTTCGTTGACTGAACACAACCAAAAACGTCAAATTTTAAATTTTGAGGTTATCCGTCTGTCAACAAACGTGTATGTCAACGACTTTTCGTGTAATTTGTCGCCGAAATACCTAAATGGTAGTAAAAACAATGAAATTCATTGTCAATAGTGCGAAAGATGGCGGTGCAAGGCGTGGAACAATATCGGAACTGCCTAGGATATCGAACTTCAAATTAGATACACCAGCGCTGATGATTTTCACAAAGGTATGAATGCCTACAAATTATAAATAGAATAAAACATTTTTTAGCCTTTGTCGTAATAATGTTGAGGTTTGAACAATTCTATATCCGTTCTGGCTCTAGGATTGACTAATTTGCTTTCTTAACCCTAGATAGCTAACCTTCCTGAACTTTAATGAAAAGCTAACCATTCAACTTCTTGACAATCATTTGTTTAAATTTGTTTTTTATTAAAATTCTATTATAATTTATTTAAGATAAATGTATTTATAGGAATCTATCTTTCCGTATCATCATTGATTATAACGGTATTATTTCTGTGACATCAGCCTGTCGATAAAAAAATAAAATATAGATAGCACTAGTAATTAAATGTTATTATTGTTATTGTTGGTTAAATTGTTGGGTTTTTATATTCAATTGGTCCTTTAAAAAAAACATTCATTATCAATATTATTATAGACGGTCAAATAAATTGCTATTAGTTTGGCCGTCAATGCTATCAGCGCCACCTGCACGTCGCTGGCGCAGATAGGTTGTCAAAACGTACTATGGCATTGAGCAATCTAATACCATGTACAATCAATGGTGTCAAATTATCGATGGAAAAAAAACAAAAAATTACTGACCATTTGCAATGGTCAGTATTTTTTTGTGATAACATATTTATATGTAACAAACATTTAACCGCTTGGATGCCAATACCACCGAACGGTGGTTGTTCTGTTGTGACAATTCGCAGGCGGCCAATCTCCATATTTATGCACTTATATATACGGTGAAATTTGACTTAATTAAATAAGCCACCATTATACATTAGGATGCATGCACTAACACCCCCTACAAAGAAATTTTTAAGGTTGAAAACATGCCGCCGTCACAGTATACCACCCAGTAGCTTCACTCTCGAGCTACAAAGCAATGCAGGAAGAGGGTGCGAGGAATGTGGGCAGAGGGATTCGTCACGACGAATGCGAACAGTACGCATTAAGAGCAGGTAAAGGCTGCCGACCTTTTCAAGCGTTCGTGTATCTGTGTAGGCCGAGTAGCGAAACATCTGGCGACCATCCGAGCCCTTACGACTCGTGACGCTTTGATTTCAATTTTGTTCTAAGAGAAGCTACTGTCTGGTATACTGTGCCATTGTTAGTTTCATTCCCATGGCTGGTCTTCTAAGCCGCGGCCACGCGCACTTGCGGCGTGGCCGCGGCTTAGAAGACCGCGGCCAACGAGATACTACGAAATGTATGAAAACGCCGTCGAGCACGTGCACTTCGGCCGCGCGGCCAGCGAGATCATTGCGGCGCACTCGATTGGCCGCTGGCCGCCGCGGCCACTGAGATCAAGAAATCATAAGTATAAATGTCAGTAGCGCGCACTAGGCGGCTGACGTTTTGTAGAGATACAGCGTGATGTCGTTTGACCCGGAAAGATTTATAAGTGAGATTGAGAGGAGAAGCGGGTTGTGGGACATGTCCTGTGATGGATATGCTAACCGAGACCTAAAAAGAAAGTTATGGGAAGAGATCACAGAATTGTTTGCAAGTGGCGATTTAACAGTAAACGAAAAAAAATAACTTGTCTTCAAGTAAATATGTAACTTCAAGTAAATATGTATATTCTATTTTATTTTAATGTGTACTCAGAGACAGTCGATATTGCCAGGATACTGATACAAATAGGTATGAAATAATCCTTTAGAACTTCTTTCACGCAGCAATGGATGAATCCAAGACCGTTTCCTCTTGCTTTTCGCGTCTTACTTGCAAGATAGAAAATCACAGCAATTTCCTCGACGTCTATTTCAAAGCGCTCTGTATTTTGTACTGATTTTTTTAAGCCTACCTAGGTTGCAAAAACATGCCGCCTGGCCGCTGCGGCCAGGCCGCAAGTGCACGCCGGACCTAAGGGTTAAAGACCAAACAATTTAACAAAAATATTTTCAATAATTATATTTAGATTACGATTATGAAAAAATAAATAAAATCGTGGATATATCTTACCACTGCAGGGTCACGCTGTACCCCATCTAACCCAAGAAGTATCTGCTGCTTTAATGGGAGACACCCAAATAGTCGAGAGTCCTCTTCAAACCACGATACAGATGGAATCTCCTATAGCCAAGCAGGGATCAGGAATTGCTAAATTCTGTTCTATGGAAGGGAATGTTACGTACTTGTGTTATAACGATCCTCTGATAGAGAATCCGCAGGGACATTTTGAAAGGGATGAGGTGCCGCTCTGGTCGAGGATCGGGAAGAGAATGTTCAATGCTACAAGGTAACCATCGCTAAAATTGCTTAGTCGAAGATTTCTTGATGCTTCAACCTCATTAATATATATTTTTACCAAACACAAAATTTTTGGGGCGAAAATCGATTTTATTTCTTTAAATCCTTGAAAATTTATAAAAATTAAACCTTTGTTATTTTTTTAGATCATCTACAAAATATATATTATGTGAAAAGTATTATAGAGATATTATTATAGAGAAAAAAGACATTAAAGAGTTTATTTTTATTTCAGGCTAAATTACGCTCGCTATTACCAGACGGAGATATCCTACCAAAACTGGTAGTTAAGGGGCGAGGCTGCCCCCTGGTTACCTTTCCCATTGCCTTGCCGTAAGGCGTCGGTCTCTAACGAGCTGCTGGCAAGCTCGACAGTAGATTGTCTTGCCTCTAAGTCTTCTATGCTCATCCCACGGCTGAAAGAATGATTACATATCGTTATACTAGCCTGGGGTGACGGGTTTGCCCGTTGTAGTCAACACCGCTCTACTGTATTCAACAGCAGGCAAACAACTACTGAATCAAAACAGCAACTGCAGTGGGTATCGTAAATATCCGTTAGATGACCCTGCAAGCGCGAAGATTGTTCAGACCTGCCAATATTTAAATATAAGCCAACGGCCAAAGTGTTACGGTTCATTTTCATGTTTTTTTTAACCCATAGTTGAAATCTATTCATGAATCTTTTACCTCTGGAATAGCTGATGGTCTGAGATTGCTGTAAGTGTAAAAACTTACTACCTTTTTTAAAAAAACTTTAAACACATTTTTCTCAAAACCATATTTTTCAGTTTTGCGGCGCTGAAAAAATACTTGTTCCAAAAAAAAATTAAGATTATTAAATTCTCTTCTATATGATCTAAAAAAAATCTGAAAAAATGTTTTTAAATATTTTTTTTATTACTTTGTGCAAAAATCGATTTTATTTCTTTAAATCCTTATTATAACTTTTAGTATTTTTTTGGTTCGAGTACAAAATAAATATGTAGATATTAAAATCTTCGTTTATTTTTTTTGTTTCAGTCAAAATTACGCTCACTTTTACCAGTGCCAGCAGATACCGTCATTTCTGCATCGGTAGAAACATTTGCAATTCAACATCTCAAAAATAGGTGTTTTTACTATTACAAAAAATATTTTCATATTTCAAATGTTAATCAAACTGATATAAAACATTCATGAATAGATTCAACAACAAAACATGAAAAACATGTTTTCTTGTTGAATCTATTCATGGGCTTCTAAACCAGGCTCCCCCCTTAATAACTTAAGAAGAAGAAAAAAACGGTCCTCAATTTCAGAGTTATATTGATGTCGCTTGCAGGTACATGGATCTTGTGGAATCTTACAAACCGGATTTATACCATGCTTTATGCGATGGAAGTGTCGATAAGGACTCTTCCAAGAAACGTCTCTCGAAATCTGCCAGTAGAACTGTTTCACTGTTCAACGCTTGCTTAGAGAGGCATTCAAAGTCGGAGTACTTGAGTCGGAATACCTCTATAATGGGTATGTATTTCAGACTTTTGATTATTTTAGATTAATTCTGCTTGCAAAAATAGCGGATCGAAAACATAAGAATGCTGCATATGCACAAACTGGAGGGTACTGTCAGACCCTTGTCGGCACGACCCATTGAGAGGCTACTTACTGTACGAATAACAGCAAAGAATTTGTCATGGCGGTAAGTTTACCGTCCTTGATCTAAGGCAACCTTGCAGCCAGCTAGAATATGTCTAGCTGTGCAAGGGGTATGGCTACAAAGGGGACACGAACTACCCTCTGAATAGCTCCAACGAGTGAGGTTACTTGAAGTGTAAGCTGAAAGGCATTTAAATACAATTTTAGTCTTACAACATTACCATCCAGTGCATTAGAGGAGGAAACAAATATGTAGAGGAGGAAACAAAGTGTCATCCAGTCATTCTGGCATTTAAGGCCAACGGCATGAGCCATATTGTTGCTGTCGTAGTCTCCTCACAAGAGGGATTTCCACAGGTCTGCCTGGCTGCCTGGCTCAACTACCGTACCATACGGAGCTAATGGGCCCTGTTCCAGTTTGGCCTCTAAGACCCAGTTGTATATGGTCAATCAAACACGCATGGGTCAACACCCATCCGGCGGCCTCCACGCAGAAGTACGAGCCCGGGTAGAGGACTAGCCTGCGGGCCAGTCTCCCCTAGGAGTCCTCCTGCTCCTGTTTGCGCACCGTGCGGCGTCAGCCAGTCAATTGTGCATTTCGACTAATAGCCGGGGGAGCCTGGAAACAATAACGTTTTCCATAGAGCAGGGGTAGTTGTTAACCTTATGGCAACTGCTCTTGAAACGACCATTGTGCTACCGGATACCGGTTGAAGAGCCGGGCAAAGGATGCCGTGGTCCACGATAGATTCGATAGACACCATATCACCGCTACGTAAGGGAGAGGACTGCGGAAGCGACCTTGAATCTGTAACCAGTCAGGAGACCGAAGTAATCTGGTTGCAACCTTAAGTAAGGGTGCAAGTGTCGGCTCGCTGGTTAATTAACCTGCTTATCTCGCCGTAAGGCGTTGGCCTCTGACAGGCGAGTGGCGTAACAAGACAGTGGACTGTTTTCGTCCCAAATCTTCTACGCTCACCTCACGCTAGACAGAACGATCTAATATCATTATACTTCCTGAGGAGACGGATTCGCCCGTTGTAGTTGACAGCTCTAGTTGTACTACAATACTATACATTATGGCTGATTCTAGCAAGATACTATTTGTGGAAGTCTACGTGGGCTTGTCATGGATCATTTGATTCACTAAGTATATCATTTGCTATATAGTTTGTAATATTTTAGCATATTTTTTGGGCTTACATGGTGCCCGATGCAGTGGGTTTGTAACCCCTGTCTCTATGCCATATCGTGCCACGCAGCTGTTAATCTTAAATTTACGCTCGCAATAGCTGCTCAAACGGCCGAAACTTATTTCTGCCGTCTATTTTCTTTAAGGCCTTAAATATTCATCAGGAAATTTAATCGCAGTAGTCATTTATTACGACCAGCAGCGGGCTGGGCCGCCATCAAAAGTCTAACTACTGTCCAGTCATTCTGGCATTGAAGGTTTTCTTGTAATATTGATTAGTAATAAGCGAAATATATATACTTTTAAATAATTGAGGCTTTTGTTATTTTAGAGCTGGCTTGTTAAGATTTCTAAAATTTCCTATATTTTCAGCTGTAATAATTGGTGCCTGTAGCAAAGAGGATCGTCAGCACTCTCTCAATAAAATACTGCCATCAGCTGATAAAGTCGGTGGATTTGTACTAGAAGGACTTACGCTTGGAGGTCCAAACACTGAATCTAAAACTTTCACAGATATACAGGAAATCTTAGAAGACGTGACAGTAAGAAATTTGTACTTATTTCATTTTTTCACACATCCTGGCATTTGCAGGCCAGGCATATCTGTTAACAGTTGTTTTTATCCATTTAAATCTATGTAAAATCGATTCTTGTTGAGGCAAATTGATTTTTGAGCAATCGGTTAGTTTTTTATAGGTTTAAATGGATGAAAACCACTACTTAAAACCACGGCTGAGGTGAATCGGTTGCAGAGGGCTTATATTCGGTATCAAAGCCTTGAACTTCTGGATGTTCCGAGTATGAATACTCTGAAGAGATGACGGGCAATTCAGTTGGAGTTAAAGACACTGACACATCAGGTCCATGAGAAACGGGGCGTATAGCCGATGGAATGTTTTCGGGAGAGATTAGCTTTTGATTTTTGCGGTTATATGCATGGACACTGCAGGAACAAAAGTAACGATCATCAGTGTGGTTTTTCGGCTCCCTCCATGTCAGGAATTCCAAATCGTAAAACAGTCTGTTTTCCTTTGAGCCAGTCCGTTTTCCGTAGATCATTGAGACACTGCACACAAACTTTATGAGGAGCCCACGATTTGTTGTGGTCTCCGAGTTTCATCCCAAAATATGCGAGATAAAGTTGTCTAACATAGTCTGTAATGCTCCTCATGCGATTTTTAAGAATAACACTATATTCACCGCATATGTAACAACGTCTCGAACTCGAAGCCATGTTTCCCGAAACGCAAAGAGAAGCAACCGGTAAAATTGTTTCTGTGATGAGTTTACACTTGTCACTGTATCAGCGTACGCACAACACTACACATGAAAGAAAAATTGAGACAAACTTAAAAAATTCCATGTCTTTTATCGTACTACGAACACTGTAAGTACACGATCTTCTGGGTTAAAGAGATATAAACTAAGTCCCTCATGAGGACATCTCTTTTACAGTGGAACCTCTCATAACGAGCATAATTTGTTTCAGACTCGACTTGTTATGAAGAATTACTGCAGAATACTGAGGTATTACTGTATATCTTCTCTGATGGCTCCAGAAAAGTTGAGAGAATTCAGCCTTAGAAAGATAACACGTTCAATCAATCCGGATACAGCTCGAAAAAGTGACTGCCGATTACACTCGCTAGCATTCCTGCAAGGTCAGCGAACTAAGATTCGGTAGAGAGAGATTGCAATGGGGAGGGAGGGACGAAGATGGAGAGGTGTCCCAAAGGGGTATTCTGTAGGTTTCACCATGGTAGAATGTTGGTCGGACAGGGATGGAAGAAATTCAACGCCGGTTTTATTTTATGGTAAAGGTTTATTAAAATCCAAGTAAAATTGTTTTTTTTTTTATGTGACGTGATAGAAATTTTTCATATTTTTTTTTATTTCAGTACCAAAAAATACATGAAGTTCAGCTATCAATTCCCTCATATTTTTTTCATCGCAGGCCTGTGTATTCATTGGAAACCATTCAGAATAAACGATAATTGCGAGAGAACGAAGATTCAGGAAATGACTGACATCATGATTTCACTCTATTGTCTTTCTTTATTTTACACAGCCGCAGCTCCCGAAGGATAAATTGAGAATAATACAAGGATGCTGGAATCCTGTGGTCGTGCTTGAGGCAGTGTCGCGCGGGTGGGACCTTTTCGATTCAACCTACCCCACGAATTTTACAGAGAGCGGAAGAGCATTGACTTTTTCATTCGATACGAACGAAACTGATTTTGCGATCGACCTCAATGACATTAGGTAAGTTTGGTAAAGCCATAAAGTGGCAGTTTGTTTGTTTGAAACACTTTATTGCACACGCGACAGAGTACAACACGGTGGGCCTATTGCCAAGTGGCAATACCTTACGACCATACCGTGAAGGTTATTGTGACTAAATGTTTATCTAAGCAAATTAATATATAACAAGGGATTTTTACTCTCCTGGCAAGGAAAGTATAGTGGACGCACTTCTGTATGTCTGTGTGTATTCCTCCACGATAGTGCCTAAATGCTTCATACGATTTGCTGAAATTTGGTATGCGTGAATCATTCGGTCATGGCAAGAGTTAAAAAAGAGTGTAGTTGACATCGGTCCACCAGAGGGTTCGCTAGTATTACTTCAATCTCTAAATATTGCAGTTAGACACATGAAATTCATTACACAGGTGCCTTGCTGGGCCAAAATCTCGTTGTGAAATTTTGTTTGGAATATCTCGTTACGAGCGACATTTTTTTTTAACATACCACTGTATTTAAGAAAATACTACATAATTTTTGGAAAAATACCATGTTAATACCACGGAAATACTATAAAACATGCAACACTAGAATGGCTTTTTTGTTTCGGACGAAAATATTCTTCTTCGCCCATGGGTTTCTATGCCGCCTTATCTTGAGTGCTTTAACTTCGAAGATATGAACTCAGGATGTGTAAGGTACTCAGGATATGTAAGGTAAGATACTCAGGATATGTACACCAAGTACTCAGGATATGTAAGGTATCTAAAATATTCTTCTTCTTTCGTGGGCTCCTATTTCGTCTTATCTAGAGTACTTTAACCCCTCAAGACAGTAACGTCCCGTATCTGGTACGATGTATTGTAGTCAATGTGAGGGTACAAGTCGCCTTAATGATCGCCAACCTTCAGTAGAAGATGGCACCCCTAGAAAAGGTTACTTTCCTAGTTATACACCTATTATCATTAATAATATACATATTTTAATTTTTACAGTTTTAAGGAAGATTTTACACCTTTACTCAAGAATTGTACTTGCTTGAGCTGTACAAAACATACCAGAGCCTATGTAAACCATCTCTTAAACACGAGAGAAATGCTTGCGCAAGTTTTACTCATGATGTAAGTACCCGCATATCTTATCACTTTCCCTAAAAAGGGGTGGGTGGAAACTGGTTGACTTTGTGTACCATCCTGCTTGTATTTAATATAGAAAAATCTAATGTTGTTTTTCTGCTTATTTCGCTTCTAGATTAGTTGATTAACCCCTCACGTTGCGAGGTAAAAACTCACCGCGCCCAAAAACATCACTTTTGCGCGCGACATATTCGCGCAAAAAATCGACGCGAGTCAACGGCCTTGAGAAAAACGATCATAACTTATAAACCACTAATCGGATTAAAAAAATATAAATAGAAAAATGATCGCATTGAAATTTGACATATAAAACATTATAACCTTATCTCGTAAAACAATTAAGATAATAGTGAATAAATATTACAAAATTGGCAAACTGCAAAAACTCGCCTATAAAATCATTTCGATTTTTTTGTAAATACAGTTTTTGTAAATATCAAAAATTGTAAATACAGTTATGTTCTTTATTAAATGCTTTACCAAAACGATATTTTTTTTTTACTTATTTGCATACAAAAATACGGAAAAAATATTTATTTATTCAGCCAAGAAAAATTGTATGTATTCTCGTAAAAAAAAATTTTTTTAATTTTTAATTTGTGACTACTTATGGTATTTTTTTATATGAAATTCTTTCAAAATAACTTTATTACTACATCACTTCTTCTTAGAAATCACACCAGAACTTTGAGCTTTGTCTGATATTATAGAAAAATCTAAAGTTTTGAGAGTTTCCGACTTCCGAACCTAATAATAAACTTTGAATGCCCATAATATAAAATTCGTTAGATTTTTTCAATTATATTGTCTTATCATAGACTTATTATATGTCTAATAACTAATTACTATACTCCAAAGAGTCACATTTCATCGAAAAACTATGGAAAATCGCACTTTTTTCTCTCATAGTAATTATCAAAACAAGTTTCATTTTCGCGAGCCATATTAGAAAACAACATATAATGTTCAAAATACGCATAATTATGTGATAACTTAGGATGTAAATGAAGCAATACCTATTTTATTAGTAAATTAAAGCGACATTACGTCATGTTTCGCGATATAACGGGATATTTCACAAACATTACAAAATAAAGACGGCCATTTTTCGAGAGCCGTTTGGTTTCGCCAAAGTGTTTTCTTCGAAAATTCGTGAAAAACAGCAAATGGGCTGTGTAAATTGTTTAATCCTAAGGCCTAAACTACTTAAAAATGGAAATTACTTACTTTTATCCGGTATACACTTCACTTATATACACAAAACAATTCACAACACAAACACGTCGCGGAATTATACGCCGCCAGCGGTGGGCAGTTCGCGACTGTCGTCAGAAATGAGGTCACCGATTTTGTAAGGGATGTAGTAATTCATATTTCTAACATCGCATGAGGCAATCGAGCAATTTCATAGTGTTGCATATTTGGCTATATTATGGCATCATTCGATAGAATATACAATCGCATTTACATACAATCGCATACAAATTTAAACGACATTTTCTTGAGCGGCGAGCGCGATATCCCGTATGGGATAGTTTGGATTTCAGCCGGCCGCCATACATATCCCGCAAGGGATGTTAAGTGCCGAGCGGGTTAAGGCTAAGTGGGTTTTTTCTATTTGTTGTAATATTTTTAAGTTTGGTAAGATATTTATGGAAAAATTTAATAAAATGGCACTGAGATTAAAGATTTCAACCGCAGTACCAAGCCCGCATGGGCGGGCTTATCTACTGTACTGTACGGTACTGAACAAATTTAATAAGGATTATTAGTATAATATTAGTTATGATAGAAATCAAAGAGCAATGTTTTATAATTGTAAACTACATATATTTTTAATAATTCCTTTACCTTTTCATTTAGTGGAAAATTGTCTCTGGTGCAATTTTTATATCTATCTTGTTTGGCTACTTACTTTTATACACTGTTATTTTCCCGAATAAAAGAAAATAAATAAAATTACCTACCTGCCTAAATACTACCGAACTTCCCATTTGTCATGGCCCTTTCTCAACATCGATTTTTACCGAAACCCAACTGTCATCTGGATGTGCTGGTGACAGCTAGTATAAAATCCTGGTTGATCTTAGCCAAACCGGCGGACCCCTCGACTCTTCAGGTCCAAACCCAATTTTCGGCTGGCTGAAACGCCCTTTCTGCTCTCTGCCAACTCCAGAATAACCAAAACTTAGATTCTGTTCAATTCTGAGGATCCGGCAATATCAAAGCACGTAGTAAGTGGCCGTAGTGATTCAAACGATCTACAAGCCCACGGGGACCTCCACAAAAAGTTTTATGATCAATTATATTTGAGGCAACTTTGTCTATGGGTTTAAAAAAGAATTCTAGATTTCTGCCAATGAGGATCTTTACTGCCACTTTTTCTCCCGCTAGTGGACGTAGTGGCATTGGCCCAAGGAGGTGTGAACCCAGCGATGCACTGCGCGAGCGAATGATATGCCACGCGCGAGCGAGCGACTGATCTAATCGCTGCTAGCGCCACCTACAAAGTTTTGCACACACATAAATAATCTTGGATAAGTAATCAACATGTTTTATATTTCCAGACATAACCTTCATCATTACATGAGTTTCTTCGCGGAGATACGCCGCAGAATCGAAGAGAACACGCTAAAAAGCTTCACCGCCATAGTTTCAGAACAGTACGAAAAACATCAGATGAAAATAGCGACAACGCCAATAATCAAACGAGCGCCGTCGCCTGTCAGAAAAAAGAGACAGCTCTCGGAATAGATGTTAAGATATGTAATAAAAATATGTACATATTTTTGATTGTTTTGTCGAGGAAAACATTGCATTCCTACCTGCTAAAAAAACCTACATGTCACGCATTAGTCTACTGTGGAGATATATGGAGTCTAGTGTTTGGAGATGCTGTCACCACGCGTTTGATTATGAAGCAGTCTGACCATTTGTTTCGAGTTCTGTCTACTGATGAATTTTCAGCTTTTCCAAAACGCTTCGGGAGTACTAATTAAAATGACACCTTTCCTAGTACGCCAGCGCCAGATGTCCCGGAATCTGTCCTGCTGACTGTGCCCTGGCATTCTATGGCCAAAATACTGTCTGATCTGAAAGTATCAGCTTTTCCAAAACTCTTGTACTTTTTCGTCACTGGCTCCCTAACGATTAGGTCTATATTTATACCAAATGTAGTTATTCAACTAGAAATTCTTTGACTTTAATAGGTCGTGCTAAAATCGCAAACCATACCAGATTGTACCAAGGAAGTTAACTAGAAATAACGAAAAACATACTTGTTTTAATTGCCGAAGAAACTATATTATGTATACCTACTTTTAACCCTTGGAGTAAATGGGTATTTTCATGGATGCATCTGTCTCTTTTGCAGGATTTTCGGCGACATCGACTTAAAGTACTATAACTACGAAACTACTACACCAATCATAAAAAGAAGCACCGCACAATGATTGCATTGAAATTTCGAATATAGAATATTGAAATATCATTTTGTAAAACAATTAGATAATTATGAATAAATATGAGAACGTCAAAGAAGTGAAAAAAACGCGCGACCAGATTTGGTCGACTCGTACTCAACGGATAATTGTTTCGCGACCAAATTTGGTTGACTCATACTCAACGGGTTAATGATAAAATAAGATTAATGAGGTTCTAAAAATAAGCAATTTCCAATCATTGCAAAATCATAAAATTCGTCTCGCCGCGCTAAATGATATCCATAACTAATATGAGAAAAGAATATAATACAAAATTAAAAAAAAAAAACGACTCCAAATTTTTTAAATAGTGCAGCAGCCATGTCATGGTGAAACAGACCGGGCTAGCATAATTTAATGCGTATATAATATTTAGTGTCTGTGCTGTTGACCGTTGAGAAGTTACCTCATTGGAAGCCAACCCTGGGTACCGCAGTCCTGGCTTGGTGAAACTTAGAACGGGCTGTCGTAATTTAATGCATGTTTACAATTTTCTTGTCTGTGCTGTTGACCGTTGAGAAGGCTCCTCGTAGCGAGCCAACCCTGGAATAAGAATCAGGTCATGCTTATCATAAAAAAATGCATTGTCATCGAAACTGAACATGTAAATTTTCAACTTCATATGATAATATTTGAGGAGTTCCCTCAATTCCTCATGGATCCCATCATCAGAACAGGATTTTTATTAAAATGTGACCAATCTGGAAGTCTTCTTCTCCCGACGTTTCGGTGACGTTGCAGCCGCCGTTGTCTAGGGTAGACAACGGCGGCTGCAACGTCACCGAAACGTCGGGTCCTACAAATTTCACGCGGTAAATTCGTTTTCTATCCTATTTATAATGTCAAACAACCGCGATAGTCTTCGATTTTATATGTCTTCTTCTCCGTCGTTCCCTCATTACTGAGGATCGTGGCCACTAGACAACAGTTTGCCTACGAGGCTCCTCCACTTCGACCTGTCTTCTGCATGGCGGGTCGCAGATTGTATTGACCCTTCTGTAACTTCTTTGATGAGGTCGTTCCATCTGGCCGGTGATCTGCCTCTGCTTCTTCTTCCCTCCACTTGACCCCCGGAAAGCATTTTCTCCAGATTCTCTGGGTTTCTCCTGGCAACATGACCGAAGAACTGCAGGACCCTTCTCATGCATACGGTGGAGAGACTCACTTGGATGCCGAGTTCTTCCAGGACAGATTTGTTGGTGTGGCGTGCTGTCCATGGGATTCCTAGCATTTTACGCCAACACCACATCTCCAGTGCATCGATTTTGGTGCGTATACGAGCTTTCAGGGTCCATGTCTCCGATGCATAGAGAAAGATCGAGAAAACCAGAGCTCGAACCAGCCTGACCTAAGTCCGCTTACTTATACCCCGATTCTTCCACAGCCTTTCTAGCTTGCTCATGGCCGACTTTGCCATCTGGCTTCTGCGTGAGACCTCATTTTTGCAGTTTCCGTCGTTGCATATTATGGAGCCCAGATAGACAAAGTCTTTCACAGCTCGCAGGTCACTCAGCTCGTTGGTGCGTTGCATGGTTCCAGCCCGGTTCACAAACATGAGTTTAGTCTTGCTGCGGTTCATGTGCAGTCCATACTCCTTGCTTTCCTTCTTTACCCTGCGTAATAGGGTCGCCAACTCATTTTCATCGGCACCTATGATGGTCGTGTCGTCGCCGAATCTTAAATTATTGATTCTGAGACCTCCAATGCGAATTCCACCCTCCTATTCATCTAGGACTTTTCTCATTATATGTTCGCCGATCAAATTGAAATCGGTTAATTGCATTCCTACCCGCTGATAAAACCTAACTAATGTTAGAAGAGTCCGGGGAGTTGATCACACCTTACTCTATTCCTCTAAGGCAGTTGCTCCCAAACTTTTTCTTAGGCGACCCCTTGAAATCTAGGAATTTCTTGATGGCAAATTGCCTAATTCGGTTGGGCGAGGGGCGGTAAAACGTTGCAGTTTTGATGTTTCTTTTTCTTGCCTCGTTCGACTCAACGGTCACGACTAGCTGCGCGGGCTGGCTGCTCTCTATTTTGACTGCAGCAGCCAGGCTGCCTAGCGCACGGGCGCTCGTAATGTAATATTTTGGTACGAAATAATTGAATAAAAGACAATTTCGACTTGTATATATGCGTTTTTTATTTCAAATATTAATTTTCAATAATTTACGAGATACTAGTTAAACTTTTTCAATTTAAGTCAGTTTAATATACATTTGGGTGGCCATTGGAAAAATTCAAATTTAAAGACAGATGCAAGGGAAGCAAGGGAATCTCATTCGATGCGCGTGTTACGCGGGTTTGATAACAGAATAGGTCATTTTGGAAGCAATGTTACATTTCTGTCGATATTGAGCGGCTGAGCTCTCTCTTGAATGAGATACCTTAATATTTAGGAATGAGATACCTTAACCACCCCTTCCTTTGCACCCACATTACAAAAAAATCCCGCTTTTAAAGGTGTCCCAAAATTCACACAACATTTGAAATTTGCGCCATTTATGTTCAAGGTTATTAAAAATGGAGCGCTACCGAAAGAAGAATTCGTTTTTATTGTTGAGCAATATTTTTTAAATATTAAAGTTTTGGCAACAACTTGCGGTGTCAACTACAACGGGCGAGCCCGTCACCACAGGACGTTTTAACGATTTTCTCGTTCTATCGCCCTGCAGTGAACGTAGAAGACTTTGGACAGAACAAATCCAACGTCCAGCTACGTCACAACCCGCAAGAAGCCAACGTCTTACCGCGAGATAGCCAGAGTTACCTGGCGGGCCGACTCTCGCGCCCTTGCTTCCAATTGTGACCAGATTTCTCCGGTCTCTCGATTGGTTCCGAGTTCGAGGTCGCTTGCGCGGTCCTCTCCCTTACGAAGCGGTGAAACGGTATGAACCGAATCTATCGCGGACCAAGGCGTCCTTTGCCCGACTCTGAATCGGGATCGGATGGCCAATGGTCATTTCAAGAGCAGTCGCCGTAAGGTAGACAACCACCCCCGCTCTATAGGAAACAATACAGTTCCCAGACTTCCCCGATTGTTAGTCGGAGAGCACAGTCGATTGGCTTGCGCCGCTCGGTGCGCAGACCGTCCAGGAGCGCCAGAGGTTTGATTCCCAGGGGAGACTGGTTGACCTAGTGTCCTACCCAGGATTCGCACCCCATGCGTGGAGGCCATCGGATGGGTGTTGACCCGTGAGTGTGACCGACCCTGAACACATGGGTCATCGTGGCCACCTCATCATGTTGCCCAGTTTTGGCAACAGTTTGCAATTATCGAAATCAAAACAATCATTTTTAACGATGAGGCTCATTTTTAACTAGAAAGCTTCTTTAACTGGTCGGATGCCAATAATGCCTATAGGCATTTTGCGTCGTTTGACAGATCCGCGCGTAGCCGGCCCCCATGTATATTATATAAATATATAATATACATGACTAACAAGATTAATTACTAGGTAATAAAAGCAAATTCATGAAAAAACGATATTGTTAGTATTTATTTACAAAATCGACCAAAAAGTTGCAGTACAGTTTTTTGCATGCGAAGTCTGTTTTGGACCGGTTAATGGTCAAAATTGACATATTTGGGATTCAGAAAATCCACGAGTGATCGTTGAGAAACGATTCACTGTTTGGTGCGGATTTTGTGCTAGAGGTACACCCTTGTGCAAATTAATGGAATCATGACTGAAAATTTGAAAAAACCCAGGTAATTGTGTTATTAAACGGGTTTTTCTTTTGGCAACACTGTTTTAGGTGGCAACACTGTTTTTGACAGCTAGCAGGTGCTATCATGCATAAATTTCCAAGTTTAACCCCTCCTCTCGTGAAGTAAAAATTCAGCTATCACTTTTGCGCGCGACATTTTCGCGCGTAAAATCGGCGCGAGTCGACCGACCTTGATACAAACGACCATGCCCCCTATTCTTGAAAAATTTAGCATGCTAAATTTGTCTATGGCCCATGTAAATCAAATTGACCATAGACAAATATGGCATGCTAAATTTTTCAAGAATTGCCCCCCATAACTTGAAAACCACTATACGGATCATAAAAAAAAATACTGCAAAATGATCGCATTGAAATTTGACATATAAAAAATTATAACCTGGAAATTGGGGGAGTCCGCCGTTGGTCCCGCAAGGGATGTTACGGAGCTACCGGGTTAAGGTTATGTAATTGTTAACAGTGCGTATTTTGTCAAGTTACTAAATTGGTTTTTTTTTTTAACGATTATACAGCAATGGATATTACTCCTAGAAAGAGACAAACCATCATAACTCTTAGTAAAAACACTTTCATATCCCGAAGAGAGATTGCCAAAAAGTGCAGTGTTAATCAGTGCTGTTTCAAAATTTTTTAAACTCAAAATTGAAAATGGCACTGTTTCCCCTAGACGAAAAGGAAAATGTAGAAGAAAAAGAGCCACAACGGTCCGAGATGACTGTTATTTGATGAGAGTGAGTAAAATAAACCCTTCCTTAAATAGTATTGATCTACAAAAAGAACTACCTACATCAGGAGTTCATATTCATGACTCAACAGTACGTCGTTGCTTGCTCGCTTGGCCGTAAGGCGCGACGACCCGTCAAAAAACAAATTTTAACCCCTGCTATGAAAAAAAAACGCCTTCAGTGGGCAAACAAATACAAAAACTGGACTAAAGAGGATGGGAGGAAATTATTATTCTCTGATGAGTCCCATTTTTTTGTACAGGGGATCCGTGTTCAACATTTTCGCCGGGCTGACGGAGAGAAGATTTCTTCTAAAGACATTCATCAAACGGCAAAGCACCCCCTAAAGAAAATGTTTTGGGGTTCTTTTACATATTTCGGGCCACAAACACTTACCCCTGTTGAAGGTATGATGAATGGGGATAAATACATTGAGATACTAATGTCTAAAATGGTGCCTTCGTTGCAACGGCTTTACCCAAGTGGAAATAGAGTTTTTCAGCAAGATCTTGCTCCGTGCCATACATCGAAAAAAGTAAAAAATTTTTGCTAAACAATAATGTTTCTGTCCTTGAATGACCTGGGAACTCTCCTCACATCAGCCCAATTGAAAATCTCTGGGCAATTTGCAAACAGAAGCTAAGGAGAGTGGACTGTTCCACAAAGGAAAAGATGATTTGTGCCCTAATCGCTGTATGGTTTAGAGATGAAAAACTAAAGGAAATGTGCAAAAATCTCCTCGATTCAATACCGGACAGGGTAGAAATGCTAATTCAAAACAAGGGTGGTCATACAAAGTGGTAACGATGTACATGTATAATTTATTTTGTAATTATACTGCTAATAAAGGTGTTTTTATGAACATTTTTGTTTGATTCATTAATTTGCACAAGAGGACAATTTGTTTGATACATTAATTTGTACCATTGGACCATTCTGCTTGGGAAAAGCGGCTGGTCAGTCAATACGTTAACCCCTCGAGCGCTGACGTTTGAATTGTAGTGTCTCTTAGAGAACGCGAAGAAGAAGATTACATCACAACAAAAATATAGCGTTTCAGGAAAACGACGATTACTCCGAAACTACTACACGGATCGTATAAAGAAGACCTGTTTTATGTTCCTGTTGAAATTTGCTATTAGATAAGTGTAACGTCGTTTCGTAAAGCAATAAGCATTATTCAGAATTATCTGTCAAAGTTGTGGTACAGAAAAAAAAACTGCCTAGTCCAACATTTCTATGTTTTTTCTGGAGATAAATCACCCTATGCAAGAAATTGTGAATACTTTTATAATAATTATAATATGCTTCATTCAATCTATGACTTCGTTTTACTTATACCCATACAAAAATAAAAAAATATTCGGTGTTGAAAATCAACATGAATATTGAAATTTTTGGTTTGGTTTGGTTCAATCATAGATTAAAAAATGGCGACTGTTTGAAAAATAATGAACCAACGAGTTAACGACAGAGAATCTTCTCCTCTTTTCGCACATACCATAGGCCGTATGATTTATGTGAGGTATCAAGAGTAAATAATTGGAAAACATCGGCCGATCTCGGCTGGGACAGATGTCCCCTTTGCTGCTCTACGGTAATTTCAATTCTGAAACAATTGTCCCGTTTGCTGCTTGAGGGGTTAATGGTGCTCGCTATCGCAACTTGATAATCATGGATGTGGACGACATGTGGTTGCAACAAGACGGTGCCACATGCCATACAGCCTGAGCAACAATTCAATTAATTAACCCTTTGAAAGCCAGCCATGGATATAAAACTTACGACGGCATGTTTTCAACCCTCGAAATTTTGTTTGTAGGGGGTGTTAGTGTATACTAAAATAATAATATAAGTGGCTTATTCAATGAAGGCGACTTTTACCGCATATAATTGCATAAATATGGAGATCAGCTGCCTACGAACTGTCTCAATAGGGAAACTGCCAATCGGTGGTATTGGCAGTCCAGCAGTTAATGCATGAGTCATTTTCTGGTTGTGTAATTTCCTCATTTGGTGATCAAAATTAGCCACCCAGACTTTTTTGAAATTCAACATTTATGCCAACAAGCCCACGACCACCCATACCTTGAAGGAGGAAATTGAGTGCGGTATAAACGAAATTCAATATGGTCATAAAAAAATCCACAAGAACGCGTAAGTGCTAGCAAAGCTGTGAAGGCCATTTACATGTTATGCCATTAAATAACCCTACGCTGTATACCTTATGCATCAATAAAAAAATACAATTTTTAACCCTTTGAAGACCAAAGGCTTTGCAGTAGACTTTGTAAATTTTTGATACATAAAACTGATAAAGAGCGATGTAAATAACATGTCAAGTTTTGTGAAAATTGGTTCAATAGATTTTGTAGAAATTGTAGAGATATTGTAGAAATTGATGAGATACTGCGTGGACACTCGTTGAAGCTAAATAAGACAATTGCAGCATCGAACCCCAGGAAATATTTTTTGACAAATCGTGTAGTGGATGCTTGGAATGCGTTGGCAGAGGAAGTGATCAGTGCTATCTCTGTTAATAGCTTTTGAAAAACAAACTGTACATTTTTCTTAGTGCAAAACAGTCACAAGTTTAAAAACAAGTGCATGTGATATACACGCATCAGCCTTAAGCTGCTAGTGTATAATAAAATAATAATAATATAAGTGTCCCTACAAAAAGATGCAAAAGTTACAACTTTTTCCAAAATTTGTTTATTTTATTATTTGATTCAGAAATCACACGTACTAAAAGAACAAAAATCTAATTGAAAGTCGCCATAAATATTTTATTTATTTAAAATCACCAGTTCGTTGTCATTTGCAATATATTTAAAAAAATATGGTATAATTTAAAACAATTATTTTTATTAATTGCTAATATTGAGGTTCTGATGTCTCAATAGCATGGAAAAAATATAATTTATAAATTATTCGTATTCCATAATTTATAAAATGATTTTTGAAGTCATGGGACATATATGCCCCATGGTCCTTAACCTTTCGGAAGCCAATCATCACACGCAAATCATTCTCGAAAATTTGTTTGTAGAAGGTGTGTGCAAGCATATTACTATATAACAGCGGCTTATTCAATGGCAGGCTTCAATGACAGGCTTTTAGCGCAGTGGGGGGAGAAATAGAGCCGATATTTGCATTAATACGGATAATACGAAAAACGCCGATTGGAGTGTATGGCCACCCAGAGGTTAAAGGGTTAATTCAAAGCCTGTGTTTTCTATCAAAATTCTTGCGTGAATTTCAGGACATCATTTATTTGTTAAGAAGGAGGTTTCAAACTTTTAACATAGACCAATATTCAACAAATGGAAACATGTGATGCAATTTTGTAAATGCAGTGAATTACTAGGATAGGACATGTTAGTATTATTTTAAAAATCAGTTCGCTGTATAAAACTTATGTATTAAAGGCTTAGCTATCCCATTTCTTCCATTCCAGTCCGTCAGGGGGTTTCACATCCACTTTTTCCTTGCCGATCTCGTTCCAATTTGTACTGAGCACGGTTCCTCCGGACTCAACCTAGAAATAAAATTTGTATGCATGTGTGAAAATCTGTGTCTACAAGATTAATGATTGATTTATTTGTTTATTCATTTATTACTAATCAACATTACACAAAAACCGGTGCATTGTAAAGTAAAATTAATAATGATATCAACTAGTAACTATGACGGGCCTGGTGGCATAGGGGTTAGGTCGCCTCTTACATTGTAAGGTCCCGGGTTCGATTCCCGGCTGGGTCACCATTTTCCTTTGGGATCAAATTAGCGGAATTGTGTATCTTACACACTTACAGACATGTTACACGCATACATACATATAACACGTCATAGTAGGATTGGTTGTAAGAGATTGTCATGACAATAAACCCACCCATTGTGACATTTTCACAATAAAGAGTATAAACAAACAAAAATTGATTAATAAGTTGAACTTTCATATTATAACTTCTTTACGCATGCGCAACTAGAGCTGTCGACTACAACGGGCGAACCCGTTACCTCAGGAAGTTTTAACGAAATTTGATTGTTCTGTCTACCGTGAGGTGAGTGCAGAAGACTTAACAAAACAGTCCACTGTCAAGCTCCGCCACATGTTAAGAGTGAGAGGCCAACGCCTTAACCTCGAGAGAGCCAGGTATGTTACCTAGCGGGCCGACACTCACACCCTTACTACCAGTTGCAACCAAATTACTCCGGTCTCCCGACTGGTTACGAGTTCGAGGCCGCTTACGTAGCGGTGATACGGTGTCAACCGAATCTATCGTGGACCACGGCATCCTTTGCCCGGCTGTTCACCCGGGATCGGGTAGCCGATGGTCGTTTCAAGAGCAGTCGCCGTAAGGTGAACAACTACCCCCCGCTCTATAGGAGACAGTACTGTTTCCAAACTCCCCCGACTGTTAGTCAGAATGCACAATCGATTGGCTGACGCCGCACGGTGCGCAGACCGTCCAGGAGCGCCAGAAGATTGACTTCTGAGTGAAACTAGCCCTAAGGCCAGAGTCCTACTCGGGCTCTCGCACTTCATACGTAGAGGGCGCCGGATGGGTGTTGACCCGTGAGTGTGATCGAGCCTGAACAAATGGGTCTTCGTCGCCAACTCCAACAGGGCCCATTAGCTCCCAAGCGCAATTAATTGTTACAAGTTCCCAGTTGTTACATACAAATGTGCTCAACTCAAAAATGACAAAGTCCTTTGTATTTCTTTGCGGATGATGAGAGTAGTGTCAAACGAGGAGGCCTCCACAAATCTTTAGACAAGCTTGGAAACCCTCAGGAAAAGATACTTACGAAGCTTTTATTCATGGCTTTTCTAACTTCATCGCTGCCTTCGCCATAAATTTTTTGGAAAAGCGAATTCAGCGCAGCGTCACCAGACGGCTGTTCTTCTTCTTCCTGAAAATAGATAATAATTAGGATTAAAAAGCAGAAAACCAGCATTTTATTTTTGATTTATTTATTTCAAACAAACAACGGAAATGGTCATACTAGGTAATAGTGTGAAGTAAACGTCCCACATTCATATGACCATGATCAGAGCATACCCAAACTAGACCGAATATAGCCTGTTTCTGGGCATTAATATGGGTGGGAAAGCATAACTGACGTATGCGTATAACTTTACAAGGACACCTCCTTATATCCAAGTATTAATATATGCCTCCTTAGTATTTGAAGGTCAAATAATTATTGTTAACTAGCTGACCCGGCGAACTTCGTACTGCCTAACGGTCAATGAATGTCGTGTTACAGGTTAGCTGAACTTAATTTATGATTTTATGGAAGTAATACAATGAATACTAAGTTCACTACTTTATAAGGATAATAACACAAAAAGAAATATAAAAGTACAAAATTTAAGTATATCAATCGCGTGTCAGCATGACATGATTAAATTAAACTATGCAATAATTGTCGTCCGAATATTGTGGATATATCTTGTCGATTCGAAACCTTTATTTAAATACTTTCTTTAATTTGAGGGGAGAGTTTACCGTATCGACGGGATGAACATTAAATATTTGACAGTTACGAAACCCATGAACATTTTGTATGGGAAAATGTTTTTTCTTTTATTTTATCGTTAATTTTCCAATGTTTTTAATAGTTATTCTGCTATTCGGGACGGAGACAAATACAACAAATCAAAAACCATGAAAATCGGTCCGGCCGTTCTCGAGTTACAAGTGTTCGAACAGACCCGACTTTGTTTTATATATATAGATAGATAGATTTAAATACTTTCTTTAATTTGAGGGGAGAGTTTACCGTATTTTAGATACGCCATACATACATTTACATACGCCACTGTATATCGAACAGTAGGTGCTCTCTTGGAGCGACAGGGCATTGCGGGAATAGGTTGCGACGGAAGTGAGGTGAGGGGTACGTCCTGGGCTCGGCTTTTGGCCGCTCGTTACGCTGCTGGGAGCTATAAAATTCTTGCGCGTTGGAGAATTTGCTCTTTCGTCGAGGACCACAGACGACTTTTACTTTTTTCGACGTCATGGCAATGTAGTTGCCTAACGTTGCCATGACGAGTCGACGATGTGTGTGCGGTAGTAGATTGTAAAAATAAGTCCTACATCAATCGAGATTTATAATTTCATGGTTTTCCAGTAGATCCTAAACAGTGAATTTAGTTTTATATTTTTTATGTGTCAGTCGATATACTGTGCTTAGGCGGCTAATAGGAGTGGCCACCATATGGCATAGTCGTTTTACGAAATAGATGCGAATTTATGCAAAATTTCTTGAAATTTGGAAAAATGCAAAATTACGCACCTGAAAAAAGTTTCACTAAAATTTCTCTGCTGCTGAGATTAAATGCAACAAATGAAACCTACTTTCATATTGGTTAGTTATTTTGCCCATCTGTGGCTGCAAGTCACCACATTCGAAAACTTCTCAAAAAATCATCTTTTCAGAGAACTTTCTCAAAATGAGCTGATTGATGGGTATACTCACTTTCATCGCCTAATGCTACAATCAATATATAGGAATGAAGATGCCAATGTTTAGAACATATTCTGGGGTACTAAATTCTGCTTTTCAACCTTTGCTGAAGCAGCGTTGCAGAGTTAGTTACTTCTAGGCTAGTTACTGTTAGGTGAACAACGTAGAAGCAGAACGCTTCTTTATTAAATATAATGCTGCCATTACGAGATTCTAATTGGTCAAATATTGAGTACAACAATGTTAGCTTTTAATTAACCCGCTCAGCACGTAACATCCATTTGGGGACATGTATGGCGGCCGCCTACAATCCGTAACATCCGATTTTGGATATCGCGCTCGCCGCTGCGAAAAATGCAATTTACGATTCGAATCGTCGTACTTAATTTCTGACCGCGGAACGACATGGCCAAATAATCTTTCATTCGCCGGCCAACGACGATAAAATCGATCGCCGATTTAAAAAGTCAGCATAGACGTCAAAACAGCAGTCTCGATCGGCCACCCCGCGGCGGCGTATAGTTCCGCGAAATGTTTGTTTTGTGCAGTGTTTTGTGGATATAAGTGCAGTGTTTACCGGATAAAAGTGAGTAATTTCCATTTTTAAGTAGTTTAGGCATATTCAGTATTAGTCAATTTCGACAGTCCATTTGCTGTTTTTCATGAATTTTCAAAGAAAACACTTTGGCAACAACAAACGGCTCGCGAAAAAATGGTTGTTATTATTTTGTAATGTTTATGAAATATCCCGATATATTGCGAAATATGACGTAATGTCGCTTTAATTTACTAACAAAATAAGTATTGTTTCATTTACATCCTAAGTTATCACATAATTAGGCGTATTTTGAAAATTATATCTTGTTTTGTAAATTGAATCGCGCAAAGAAACTTCTTTTGATAATTACTATGAGAGAATAAAGTGCGATTTTCCATAGTTTTTCGATGAAATGTGACTCTTTGGAGTATAGTAATTAGTTATTAGACATATAATAAGTCTATGATAAGACAATATAATTGAAAAAAATCTAACGAATTTTATATTATGACCATTCAAAGTTTATTATTAAGTTCGGACGCGAAAACTCTCAAAACTTTAGATTTTTCTATAATATCAGACAAAGCTCAAAGTTCTGGTGTGATTTCTAAGAAGTGTGATGTAGTAATAAAGTTATTTTGAAAGAATTTCATATAAAAAAATACCATAAGTAGTCACAAATTAAAAATTAAAAAATTTTTTTTTTACGAGAATACATAAAATTTTTCTTGGCTGAATAAATAAATATTTTTGTATGCAAATAAGTAAAAAAAAAATATCGTTTTGGTAAAGCATTTAATAAAGAACATAACTGTATTTACAATTTTTGCATATTTTACGTATTTTGTGACAAAAAAATCGAAATGATTTTATAGGCGAGTTTTTTCAGTTTGCCAATTTTGTAATATTTATTCATTATTATCCTTATTGTTTTACGAGATAAGGTTATAATGTTTTATATGTCAAATTTCAATGCGATCATTTTTCTCTTTATCTTTTTTAAATCCGTTTAGTGGTTTAAAAGTTATGATCGTTTTTCTCAAGGCCGTTGACTCGCGTCGATTTTTTGCGCGAATATGTCGCGCGCAAAAGTGATAGGTGAGTTTTTACCTCGCAACGTGAGGGGTTAATATTAAATATACATTTTAGGTCTATTAGAAAGTTGTTTTATATGCGATGTTTTGCAAAATTTCAATATATTTTTTTTAACGAAATTTCTGTTTTTTTTTGCGCAAATTCCGTACTTTTAGTTATATTACATTAAATTCTAGATAGATACTCGTACAAACGGATTTGACATGGAATCCACCGACTGGAATCAGGCCCTTAACACGTTGATGGACAGTACTACCTCATCGATGGATTCGTCTGTGACACTACTTATTTCCATACATTGCCTATAGGCGTGAATGTTGTATTGTGACAGTAGAATGATCTAAATTACCTCTGCGGTGACACTACAGCATGTCGTTCCTTATGTTAGTATAGAAAAGCGATCGCCGAGCGGCGTACTGATTTTAAACTAATTAAAACTCCGACGTCGACGTCGTATCATTTTTGCAGCATGATCGCCTATAGGCGTTAACTGTCCATCAACGTGTTAATAATATTATTATTACATTTCTGAGGGGTGAGCAGTGGACTCTGAACTAACGACCAGCAGTGGTAGGTTTAGGACAACTGTCTTGCCACATGTGAGCGTTTACATTGTCATCCATTCACTCCCCCCTTTGAAGCTATAGAATTTGAGATGCAGAAATCGCAGTTTTATATAATTTTGGTAGGAAGGAGTTAATTCATGTAGAGACCAAGATATTTAAATAGTCGCCGAAATCATGTTCAAACATTAATGCCATAAAATTATGTGTCAAATAAAGCCAATTTCATGGATATAATAAATTAATAGTTTAAAAAAAACACTAAAAACACGCTTTAATAAATGCACGTAAAAACCAAAAAAGGTTTGTTATAACCTTGAAACCTGATCGTGTTCAAAGTCCATTACGTGACCTTTCCCACAAGTGCAAACACGATTATGATACGATATTCCATCATGGAATGCCAGTTCCTGTCTTCCGGCTTCATCATCAGACCTTGAAACTTAATCGTGGTCAAAGTTCATTACAAGACCTTTCTAACAAGCCCAAACACGGCTATGATACGATATTCCATCATGGAATGCCAGTGACTATCTTCCGGCTTCATCATTAGACCTTGAAACCTAATCGTGGTCAAAGTTCATTCCGAGACTTTTCTAACAAGTCCAAACACAGCTATGATACGATGTTCCATCATGAAGTTCCAGTTCATATCTTCCGACTCCATTATCAGATCAGTTCGACAGTACCATATTATTGTATTGTCATCAGAACTACATACAGCTGCCAATTTTCATGATGCTATGATCATTGGAAGATGGTTAAATTAGTTACCTTAGATTCCATTACATAGTTAGTTACATACAGGTCGACCTAATAAAAGCGTGTTAAAAAAAACTGTTTTATTTTAATTTTAAAGTTCTCCGCCTCTAATAAAAACACCTTTATAAATTGACAATTTTTAAGGGGAGGTATTTCCCTCCCCTTCCAGGAAGTCCCTTTGTTTATCTTTGAACCATAGGTGTAAATAGTTATTTTATATGATGCCTCCATTTAGCATGGTCATCACCCTCAGAACTTTTTGTATAACCTTTCCTGAGAGTGTACTCTGCCCCGGGATTCTGAGGTGGCGATATAATAAAAACGCGACACAACATTGAATTCGATATAGTCCTCGATCCGACGACTTAACTGATTCTGTTTCAGAATCGTCAGCTAATCTTGGAATTCGATACTTCCCTCGTGATTCCCACCCTGACATTGTGTTCTAATTGGCCACGGTCAGACGCTTAGCAGTGAAGTGAGCGATGTATACTCAATTCCGACCGGGCTCTCAGCGTCCTTAGTGCTTTGAGCTAAGGGCAATTCGGATCTCGTCCTTTATTTGTTAAATCGAATATATTTATTTCTCGGCGCTATATTCAAATTTCAATCTCTTGGGTGGGAATAGTCGGTAATTATTGCTGAATGCTGTGACTTTTAGTGTCATTTCCTAGACCAACGACATAGTTAGTTTATCTGGGCTTTTTCCCGCACTTGACCTCTTGATTGGGCCGTTGTGCATGGCTCATGTTTTTATTTATGTTACTCCAGCCAACCCAGGCTGTCCCAGAAGGTTAGCAGCCTGTTTGGGTTGCTACAGGCCTCCGGGACAGATGCTGGAGATTGTAGTATTCTTGCCCGTTGCTCTGCCTCGCTCCTGCATTCCATGAGCACATACTGTGGCGTTTATTCTTCCTCCGTGCATCCTCTGCATAGAGGGCTGTCTGTCACACCTATGGTAAACAGGTGTTTGATTAGGGGACAGTGGCCTGTCATAGTACCTATGACTTTACGGATTTTGTCCCTTTTTAATCCGGTAAGGTGTGTTTCGTCGGTGTTCCTGCGTAGCCATGTTTTTATTTGGGCCTGGGGTATGGGCATCGAGGGTTCCGGTCCATATACTATTTTCTTTGATCCCTTTTGGCCAGTTCGTCTGCCGCGTCGTTGCCCAGTGAGTCGCTGTGCCCTTTTATCCATTGCAGGGTCACTCTATTTGACCTTGCAATGGATTGAAGCGCATTGTGGCATTCCAGTACAAGGACAAAGGTTATAGTATTTTTTGCTAGCGCTTGTAGTTCGGAGGCACTTTCGGAGACAAATTTTAAACTTAGGTCTCCGACATCTTTGGCTGCAACTGCCTGTGCTGCTCTGGAGCAACGACATACAAATCAAATCAAATCATATTTATTTTCAAAAAACCCGTTTAGGGTATAGAAAATGGGATACATGAAATAAACGATTCGAATGCAACAATTAAATAAAATAAAATAACATAAATTCCATAACTTAAAACTTACTCAAATTGAACAAACATTCAGATAGCAAATATTGTTTCGTTCGTTTTCTAAACTCAACATAAATATTAATATCTTTCAAGTTTTGCGGCAGCTTGTTATAAAAATGTACGCTTCTATACATCGTTGTGCGTTGGAACTCACTCATCTCAGGTGCTTCTATCACCTCATGTGCTGTCGTCTATCCTAACCTTAACTCTGACGATTGAAGAACTGTCAAATCGCTTCCAGAATTGCAAATATCGCCGAGTGAGGACAATCATGTATCGTATCGTCGCTTCAGAATCCGGGAGCAGGTATCATATTGTCTGTATTCATTGTTGGCAGTGGAAGTCATTCCATCCTGCTGTCGCATGTTCCTATGCTCTTTTTGTCTCCCCTTTGTGTTCAAGGATTTTAGCTGCTGAAGACGGATGGCTGCTCTCGCTGCATCTTGATTTAAAAAAAGGTTTAGAAGCAGTAGGCGTAGAACTTCTAATACCGTTCTCATAGCAGCAGTGACACCTATACATGCAAGCAAAGAACATAATCAAATGACTGTGTGAAGTACCTCCTTTTTGATTTCCTTTTCAATTTTGTCCCAGTCTTTACTGAAGGGAGACGGATATTTGGAAGGGTTCTGCGGACCAGATGCATCGACAATAGCTGGAAAAAAACATTAAAATAATGAGGAATCAAATTGTACTATGACTCAATGCTTATGGTAAATGACTCAACAGCCTGAAAAAGTCACATCATTTTATGGCATAAATACTTTTTTTATGGAAACAATACTCAAATTCAAAAATATTGCAAATTTTCTACGATTTCATGAAAATATCCAAGCAATAAATAGCAAACAAAAGAAAGACAAATGAATAACTGATTTTAAAAAAAACAATAACAACTAATAGGTTACTAAAATATAAATTTTTGATTTTAAAAGCATATATAAAATCGGTTGAAATATAGAAAGTAGTCATCCCAATACTTTCCCGGCAAACAGACAACCCCCGTCAACCCCCACTCCCCCCCCCCCGCATGTGCCTATTCGTAGTATATTTGTAGTATTTCAGTGGTATTAAAACAGTATTTTTCCAAAAATGAGGTTTTTTCTTAAATATGGCTGACTTTAAAATATTTTTTTTTTTCTGGTTTAATACTTTATTCATTTCATTTTTGTACATTTAGCCCCATTGTTATCAATGTTATAAGTAACTCGGTAAAATTGAACACCGAAATGCAGCTAATGCTCATTGCCCACCTAACTAGGACTAAACTGTCCCGTATCTAGGCGGGTCAGAGATATTATTTAAGTCGTATACGAGATATTCCAACCGAAATTCACAGCGTAATTTCAACTGCAATATTTCGAGATGACTAGCGGCGCCCTATGGTGGACCGTAGTAGTAGTAGTAGTAGTAAACGGAGTGGGGGGCTTGTTTCCAGCCCAAGGTTTAAAACGGATATTAAACTTAAATTGATACTGTTCGTTGATAGTATTACCATTGATTATATTGGGTCATATAAAAAGTCTCCGCGGTTTTTTAGAGGTAGACTACCGGATGGGTGCTGGACCCATGACTTGGTCCGACCCTAACACATGAGTCATAATAGCCTAACAGTGAAAACCGCATTGAGCTCCGTCAGCGGTTTTTAAAATCAGCACGATCAAACAGGCGCATTATGGGAGCTTTGTTTTATAATCATTTGGATAATGTATAAAAATTGTGACGAACTACTCGTCACGAGATTTTACCTCTTTAAAATACATTAGCAAAACTCTCATATAATTCACTTTACACTTCGCCACAATTCAATCGGCACATAAATATATTATCTCGACTTCCGATCGTTGCCGTAATCGCATCATGCGATATAACATCGCACATCCCTAGTCGGATTCGGCGGCAAAAATTGCCAGAATACTAAATTAAAAACCGACCGGATCGAGCGCCCAATTTGATACCCGCTCTTAGTTTTGAACCGCCGAACGCAGCGGAAGTGCCCGTGGCCGCTGGGGGTCAAGTTCCCCAGCGGCTCACATTTTATCGCAAAACGGAGCGGCAGTGACACGTTTTAAAGTTCGTCAAGAATCCATAGTTTCAACGAGCGACATCAGTGCGCAAATCCCGCAGTTAGCCGCAACGAACCCCAGCCTCCGAGGGACCTACCTTCCACACCAGGCGAGTTTCTAGGGTTCATGTTTTTCTGACTCCCCGAACTTCAAAACCCCAGAGTTCAGATAATAATTATTATATTTCATATTAAAGAATCCAATCATTCGAATCTAGTGCAAGAGCGCTCTCTATAGTTCGCCTTAGGGCATTTTTCCCGTTTAATCGTCATTAGAAGCACTACTCAACCCAGCCAAGCGCGAGAGAGAGAGTCCAAGGGCTCGGCGCGTAATTCCCGTGAAACCGCGGTACGTTTCAGAGAACGCGCCAGACCGACGTAACGCAAGTTCCCGCGCCGGCGGTTGTTGAAGGTTCTCCCCCTTTTCAAAGTCTCCTTTGTACAAATAATAACAATATAAAAGCATATCCGTAGAGGTGATCCCAGAATTCCTCCCGAAATTCCCCATAATACCCGTAAGCACCTACCTACCGTGAGTTTAGCGACCTACCTACCGTGACTTTTCACGCACGCTCCGGTGATTCCTCCGCTCCGAAGGGCTTGCGAAGGTTCTAGAAGTCCTCCCGAATACATATTTTAATATACTTAAATCGAATGAGATAAAATCCTGTAATTTATGAGCAATAAACCTTGTATCCTACTTTGAGTTTTTCTCTTAAAAGGGTTAATCTCTCGCACACAGAGAGGGATTCTATTCTTGATTTATGGTATAAATGGTACAGACTCAGATTGATAATATACGAGAGTAACTGTTCCGGATCGGCGCGAAGCCCGCCGCAATACATCGGCGCAGAGACCGCCCGCGCAGCGAATCTGACAGCTCAGATCGCTCGCGACTTCACAGCGGTCAAACATCTATTTTATTTTCCAGGTTAGGCGATAAGCCCACAGTAAGTACTTATTATATCCTTATTTATTACTCCTCCACTCTTCTTTCCCTAGTCTTCCCCTTTTATCACAATAGAAGCAAGGCTGTCCTTCTCCTCCAGAAGCTCTCCTTTTCTCCGCGCAGGATTCCTTGGGTTCACCACGACCCTTTCCACTGAGCTACCGCGGTCCCAAATCCTGTCGCGTATCCCCTTCTGCGGCGTTCAAGGTCAGGCAGCGACCACGCCTGCTTTTTCTCGTAACGACCCGAATTCCCAAACATCCTAGATTTCCGTGGTGGCGCCCACATACACACATCATTAAAGCATTACACCTTCTTTTTTCCACGGTAATCCTAAATTCCATGAAAGATATTTCCCCATGACCTAACAACAGGCTTTTTCCTTAATCGGGTAACGTTACAAAATAAAATCATATTATGTTGAAAACTTGTGTTCTATTTCTAGACAAACCTTGTGGTATGGGTTTGACTTTATCTTCTTCGCCATTCGCCTGTCCTTCCAAAGCAGTCCATCGGATATCGTCGCGTTTCTTCAATTTAACCTCAATTTTCGAAGGGCTTACAAGATATGAACATTGCTCGGGTACTATACGATGTGCCAATTCCAGTTCCAGACTGTATTCTGATTGTACGCCCGGGATCGCACACGTTAGTGAGAGCTGTAATAGAGGAGTTATAAAAGTAATAATCGGTGTGCTAGGTCTTCATATTCAGCGTTGCCAAGTGCTAGACCTGAATAGTCGCCGTGTCAGCAGAAAAGATAGCCTAAAGTAGCCGTTTTGCAAAAAAGCCGTTTTTTTTTAACAATGAAAAGGATTGCAGGCCATAGGTTTAAATAAAAGTATTGAAATAATTCTAGGCCGTTAGATATTTGAAAAAAATACTAAGATCAGTACATAAAACAACAAACATTGGATGGAATAAGATTGTATGATAAAATAGAACAAATTACCTAGATACCAAGACTACCATTTTGTATAAAGCTACTATATTTGTAAATATGATACCACGAACCATGCATAAATATACATTGTAATATGACCAATTACCTATCATAACTACATTATGAAAAAAAATCATAACTACTTTAAACATTTACACAGAAAGTTTGCAAACATCAATTATGTACTTACATTAACCCTTCAAGCCCCGCGACTTCGATATCGAAGTCAACTACGCGTCCAGGAAAAGTGATTTGATTTGGTTATTCGTGTCATTCCGTATGCAGTTGTATTTTATTTAAATGCACGATGATACAAATATCATCGTGCATTTAAATAAAATACAACTGAATACGGAATGACTCGAAAAACCCAATCAAATCACTTTTCCTGGACGCGTTCAGTTGACTTCGATATCGAAGTCGCGGGGCTTGAAGGGTTAACATTGCAAAAAACAATTACATAATATTAAACTAAACCATACAAACTTATGTAATGTTAACAAAGGGGAAATTATTTATTTTAAAAACATTACAAGGTACCCATATGTATGTTCGACACCATTATGTTAGAAATAAATACAATTGTTGTCGCCGTACAAATTAAAATTGAAGAACTGATGTAGCCTAAATCGGCGACAGGCAATTTTTGGTATTTCTTGGTCGACGATAACACATTCGAGGTAGTCTAAATGGCGATATATCGCCTAAGTTGGCAACACTGTTCATATTTCATGTTATAATGTTGATTAGTTACAGCTCTTCAATAAATGATAAACATATTCAAGTTCAATCGAGTTTTTATTATTGATTCATGCGCGTTCAGCTGTCTGCGCAAATCGGTCGATTAACGCTCCACAGTTAGAGCTTATTTAAGCCGCAAGCTGCAGGTTTATTTATTTTTATTGGTAAAAACGGTAAAAATATCTAAATCTAGTGCCATTCAGTTAATGTCATATAATTGCTGCAAAGCACGCGATAATAAGTTCCACCTCGTAAGAACTGCTTTGCGAAAAGATGGTGTGATCGAACACCAAAATGATGATTAGGCTTGATCCACCTTGGACAGTAAGCTAGGGATAAGTAAAACTGTTAAGTTTTACCTCGAATCAGATTAAACATATGGAACGTGGTCAGCATTTCTCTTTGGAGACAGAGAGAATTATAGAACTAGAGCTGTCAACTACAACGGGCGAACCCGTCACCTGCGGAAGTTTTAAAGAAATTTGATCTCCGGTGAGGTGAGCGCAGAAGACTTAGGACAAAAACAGTCCACCGTCAAGGTTCGCACATGCCCGTAAGAGGCCAACGCCTTATCCGCGAGATAGCCAGGTATGTGTATGTTACCCAGCGGGCTGACACTCACGCCCTTACTTCCAGTTACGGCCAGATTACTCCGGTCTCTCGACTGGTTACGAGTTCGAGGTCGCTTGCGCGGTCCTCTTCCTTACGTAGCGGTGGAACGGTGTCAACCGAATCTATCGCAGATCACGGCATCCTTTGCCAGGCTGTTCACCCGGAATCGGGTAGCCGATGGTCGTATCAAGTGCAGTCGCTGTAAGGTCAGCAACCACCCCTGCTCTATAGGAAACAGTACTGTTTCCTGACTCCTCCGACTGTTAGTCAGAATGCACAATCGATTGGCTTATGCCGCACGGTGCGCAGACCGTCCAGGAGCGCCAGAAGATTGACTCCTAGGGGAAACTAGCCCTAAGGCCAGAGTCCTAACCGGGCTTGCGCTTCATGCATGGAGGCCGCCGGATGGGTGTTGACCCGTGAGTGAGACCGACCCTGAACAAATACCGACCCTGTCTACGTGGCCAACTCAGCAAGGGCCCATTAGCTCCAATTATAGGAAACTGTCATAAATTCAGTCGGATCCGTACTGTTTGAAGTACAATTATCTCAGTACTGGAATATAGGTATCTTTATTCAAATTGCTGCATTCGTTTCCTTGCGACTTCTGGCAATTGAGTTGTACAACGTGTCAAATAAAATACAATAAAAATTAAATACAAACGGAGCTGCCATGGAATTCACCGTCCGAAATCGGGCCCATCATATACTATTATGTCTGCCATTGAATGCCATTAAAAAAAACTAACAACCTACTACCAAATAGGTGTTTATGAAGCTCTTTTAATAAAACTAACTTAACGTACTGCCATATACATGTCTATCAATCTTTTTTTGTTTTAAAACTAACAACCTATCGCCAAATAGGTGTTTATGAAGATTTAAAATAATACTAACTTACTGCCATATATGTGTTAATGAATCGTTTCTAAAGAAACTAACTTAACCTACTGTCACATAGGTGTTTTTTATATATATATCTATATAACGATTTTTTTCAATCTATATCTCGCTAATTACACGACTGCCCAACAAAAAATAGTGTAACGTATTCAGGGTTCATCTATGTATGTTTTAAGTTTCTTAATTCCACCATAACTTCTACGGCGATAGAACTCTTGAATTCATTGTTCCAAAATTATTCAATCACTTTTCTATAAAATTAGACAACTCAATCAGCAAATATTTACTAAAGAAAACATTGAAACTTATACTACTAAGCAACCTAAATAATGACTTACCCAGGCGAGCTAATTAAAATAATTTAATTATTATGTAATATAAATACTATAACGGAGAAATTAAAAACTATATTTCTATAAAATAGCATAAATAGGTAAAAGGTTTAGCATAACTATAACAAGTAAAAATTCTATTACACTAAATTAGCATTAACATCGCTATGTAGAATAATTAGGGTAAACCAAGCTAATTAAGATAAGTTAGGTTATGTTAGGGCATAAGTATAGATACCTAGTATGAATCATTTTATTAGTGTAATGATTTGTTACTGTAATTGTAAACAAAGTAAGTATACCAAGTTAATTAGTTAGGTTAGGTTAGATTAGGAAGTAGGTATATTAATTTAGTGGAAAAGCATTTATTTACTGTAAATATTTATAAGTGTATATTCAGCTAGTTATGATAGGAGATATAGGTTAGTTTAGGAAGTTAATACATCTACTTAACGTATAGTTATAATAGTTAATAAAAGTATAATAGGTAATAGATAATATAAGTCAGATATGAACACGTTATTGTTAGTTAACCACTGAAAATGCACTAGCCTTAGTGGGGAACTGTGACATGTAATTTGAATCTTTTTTATGAATAGACTACTACTACCAACAAAAAAAAACGCTTGAACCGATTTAGAAGTGTGTGGTATTGTTAGAATATTTGTCATCTCGAGTGTCATAGGGTACTTTAACTGTCCAAATATCAAGTAAGTAGTTGTGTAAATGTCCAAATGTCTATAAATTTACATAAATATATCGTGTTTAGTGTTAAATGAAAGGTCTGATTGAGTACATTCCGGAAATATACATCTAACTATATAAATAATTACATAAACTACAAATATTTCATAAAAAACCGTAACAAAAATAACTATAAATACAATAGTAAACTTTCTGTAACGGCAGTCGTGTTTTTATCATTATTAATATGCCTCTCCCCGACGATCTTTAATATAGTTTTTAATATACTTCTGGAAAGCCTGAGCCAGTTTGACAGGAAGTGGGGCTACCGTTTTAAAACAGACGGCCAATACACCTCGTCGTGCCTCGCTTTTGCCGACGACCTAACTTTCATCACCAGAAGCCCCAAGCAGCTTTCCCTGCTATTACAGAAAGTGGAGCTTTTCTGCGACTGGTCAGGCTGTATAAAAGTGAAGCCCTCCAAATGTTTTTGCCTTGGACTCGCCCGCATGGGCACAAAGTTTACATCCTATGACCCCAAATTGGTCTATAAGGGCTCTAATATCTCCCTTATAGACCCAAACAATCATTTCAAATTCCTCGGCAGAAAAATCACCCATCAGGGAAAAGACGTCTCGGGCGATCATGTTATAGAGCATTTCAAAAGTTGCCTGGCGAAAATAGATGCCTTGCTAATTTCTGGCCCTCGTAAGGCCTGGATCTATGACAATTATCTAACGTCACATTTGTCATGGCCCTTTCTTATTTACGATTTTACCAAAACCCAACTGTCCCGTCTAGATGCACTGGTGACAGCTAGTTTAAAATCCTGGCTGTCCTTAGCCAAACCAGCTGACCCCTCGACTCTCTTCAGGTCCAAACAAAATTTTGGGCTAGCGCTTAAACTGCCCTCTCTGCTCTACGCCAACTCCAGAATAACCAAAAATTCGATTCTGTGCAATTCCAAAGATCCGGCAATATCGAAGCACGTAATAAGTGGCTGTAGTGATTCAAATGAACTACAAGCCCGCGTAGACTTCCACAAAAGGTTCCTTACTGGAATCAGCCAGAATGGCACTGGTCTGGGGTATGGCAGTACAACCACGAGCGACGTGGACTTGAAGAAGTCTCTTTTGCGGGGAGATTACGACAGCAAGAGTATGGCTCATGCTATTGGCCTTCAATGCCAGAATGATTGGACAACAATTGGTGACTTTTGCATTCCGCCTCCAATGCACTGGAAGGTAATGCTCTATGACTGGACGCCAGAGATGCTGAAATTTTATTTGAATGCCTTTCAGCATACACTTCCAGACCCCAGTAACCTCGCTCGTTGGAGCTTTGCCGAGGATAGTTCTTGTCCCCTCTGTAGCAATACCCCTTGCACAGCTAGACACATTCTAGCTGGCTGCAAGGTGGCCTTAGATCAAGGACGGTACACTTACCGCCATGACAAAGTTCTCGCTGTTATTCGCGAGGTAATTAGTCTCTCAGTGGCTCGTGCCAACAAGGGTTTGACAGTATCCTCCAAACCCCCAATACAGTTTGTGCGGGATGGCTCTAAAGGCAAAAAACATTTAACTACAAAACCTTTCTCAATAATCGAGAAAGCTACAGATTGGATTCTGGAGGTTGATTCGGTCTCTAAGCAGTATAAATTCCCTGAAAGTCTCGGATGCACAGCCCTCCGTCCAGATATAACTCCTTACTCTCTATCTCGGAAGGTGGCTCTTATTGTAGAATTAACTGTTCCATGGGAATCAAATATCCCAAAAGACCACGAGTACAAATTAAATAAATACCATGATCTTGCAAATGCCGTAACCCGGAACGGCTTCACTGTTCACCTTCACGCGGTGGAAGTTGGCGCTCGTGGCCTGCCAGCTAAATCTCTATTTCACCTCTTTAAAGATCTTGGCCTTTCCAGAAAAATAATCAACTCTTTCTTAGAAAAAATATCTAAAACTGCGATTTGCGCATCTCAAATTCTATGGCTTCGAAGGGGGAGTGAATGGGTGGCAAGGTGAACGCTCACATGTGGCAAGACAGCTGTCCTAAACCTACCACAGCCGGTTCGTAAGTCCGGAATCCACTGCTCACCCCCCAGAAGTGTAAAAAAAATAGTATTATGATGGGCCCGACTCCGGTCGGTGAATTCCATGGCAGCTCCGTTTGTATTTATTTATTGTTTAGGTACTTGTTTTACAGATTAGGAATCTAGAAAAGTTTTACAGATTAGGAATCAGTGTAATGAATATAGTGAGGTGACATTAAAACATATCCAATGTAGGACAGTTTGCTAAACTGCATAAATACCTGGAATTTTGTTTTTAAATATAGTTTAACATTGTGAACCACTCACGCTATGTTCGCCATAGTCGACTTTCAGTCGTTCGCGGTCGGCTTTCTTCAGTAAAACGGTGACAATGACTTGCGTTTCGGTCTGGTACCAATCGTGCTTAATTTTCGGCTAAAAACAAAGAAATTTAACTTTACTGTACTACCAACAACCTACGTTCTTTTAGCACCCTCGAAAAGTTAGGTTACTAAAAGTATCCTTTGTACAAACCTGAGGCGGCGGCGCTGTATTTTCGGCGGGCGGGGGTGCAGACATTATTTTAACGGATCTTTTTTTTAAAACTAACAAAATTTGATCTCAAAAAAACAGCAGCAGCAACAATCCCTCGGAAAAGGATTGTCTGAAGAAAATCTAAATCACAAATCTAAAAGAATGAAAAAGTTTGACAGTTGATATCGGTGTTGCCATGTCTTCCAGCATGACAATTAATAAATACTTGCGTTCAGCCTTCTGTCGAAAAATTAGGATCCCATCAAACTTGCAGAAGGCAAATTTGCAGACGGCAATCTTACAGACGGCATTCTTGCAGGCGGCAGTTTTGCAGAAGGCAATCTTGCAGAAGGCAGTTTTGCAAATGTCAAAATGACCTAACCTAACCTAACAGAAAAACATTTTTTTTAATGTTTAGTTTGATGTATAAAAGTCATCCACTACAAGGATGCCGGTAATTAATGTCACTTCGATTTTAGGGAAAGAAAAACCTAACCTAACATAAAAACTTAAAAACTGTACTGAAGGTTGCCGCCTGCAAGGTTGCCGCCTGCAAGGTTGCCTCCTGCAAATCTGCCCTCAACAAATTTGGAACTGTCAAAAGTGACATTTGTGCAAAATTGCCGCATGCAAAACTGGCGCCCCCCAAAAATTAGCGATACGCAACGATCCAATGATCGCCACGGATGTTTCTCTAAAAAGTAATACATTAAAAAATAATAAAATTTAAAGTAAAAGGAGATATATATAAAGGGGCAGATTTAACTCATAAAAAAGTGAAATTGAATAACAAAAAAATATATAATAAAATATTATATTCAAAGCGGTACATGTACACGTATATAAACAACTCGTTAAAATCTTTTTCTACGAATGTTAGATGTTGCGTATATTTTGAGAACGTTTCTTTGTTGATTGAACGCACAAAGAAATGTCAAAATTGACACTTCAGTCCCAGCCGGTTTTAGGTTATCTTTTTACTGATTGCTAGATAAATATTGCGTTTATCAGTGTGTCCTTGATTAATTACGCAATGCTGGTACGTATTGTACTTGAAATATTAAAATATTACTGAAATAAGTAAATATTTACTTAAATATGAAACAAGTTTAGACATTTTGTTTTATCCCGCGGCGAAATTTCGAATAGACCATACTGTCATCGAGCAAACGCCAAACCTCAGACGACTAATAACATGGCGTTTAATGGCAAGGAGATGGCAAATTAAATACCACTAAAACCTATCTTAAGAAATGGCAGCTCAATACTGGCTCGGTCGGTTGACTAAAGGAACGGGATCCTCAATTCTAGAATAGACGAAGGAGAACTTCCGGACACTGTCCGGTAGCGTAGTGGTAAGGTTGCCTGATCGTTCATTGTAAGGTTCAGGGTTCGATTCCTGTCTATATCACCATTTTTCGTTAGGATAAAATTAACCCTTCAGGCCTCGGCCCCTCAGCCGATTGACAAGTTGCTGTCCCAAAAAATTTTAGTAAAAATTAGTAAAAAAATTGAATTACGACACTGTCTCACCAAAACAATAATTACTGCCAAACCACTGTACCCATAATTAAAATGAAACATAATAAAACATAATAAAATAAAACAAATTAAATTAAAACGGGGCCGTCACGCTGAGTCGTGTTGTGGCCGATATCGGCCAATCGGGGCCTGAGGGGTTAACAAAATCGCATATGAATTCTGCCGATCGAATGCAATAAATAATAAGACTCACATGTTACACGCACATATACATATAAACTGTTTCTATTAGAGTTGGTTGTAAGAGACTGTCGTATGATAATAAACCTGCCCGTTGTGAAATTTCACAATAAACAATAGAAACCATTTATCCTAGTAACTCCAAGGCTTTACATGGAAACCATCCATATGACTTACGTACCAGCCTGTGTCTCTCCACCGCCAGATATAGATCCCTCCCAAACGTTTATTCTAGTGTAAGGCCCTTTTTTGGTAACCTTACTATTACATTAGTACATGGTCCGCCTAAGCACAAGATAAATGAAGCCATGTTTCACAATTTTTCAATAACCTAGGGGCCACTTGTCCACGACACTCTCCGCTAGCTTTGGGATTTCACACGTTGGTTCATCAGTCGAGTGCTCGCACGCGTCGCGTTAACAATTTTAGTTGTATCGTTTGGAATTGTCTCTGAGATGTAAGGTCAGTATTAATGTTCGTGATCTGTTAGTTATTAAAGGTCAGTAATAATATAATAATAGTCACTATTAATGTTTGTGACACTAGTATTGTAATAAATATTGATGTTCTAGTAGAACAAATTTGCCAGAAAAGATTCCAAATAATTCAGTACGGCTAGTTTATAACAATTGTTAATGTATAAGACTAATAAATGTTGTCTCAAGAAGTACCAAATAAATGATGATTTCATATAAAAGTGATGCTTTTTTATATTTTCTAAGTGGATAATTTATGTATTTATTTATTTAAGAATTAATCACTATAAAACGTTGTTTTTGCTTATAAAAATAACAGGAACCGAATGGCAAAACCTTAACCTTTTGCTTATTTGATTCTGTCACCCAACTGGGACTACCCAGTTCTAGTAGGATGGACAGGAGAATTAACAGTTGGAACATATTTTAAACAAATTATTTTGTTCACACTATTTATTTATTGTTTCGCTAGTTATTGTTTCGATAGTACACTATTTATTTATTGTTTCGCAACCATCTGAGAGACGTCACATCAGCATCTATTACCTGGCTAAACCGCGTCAGTACTCAAAAGGTTATATCAGCCATCGGATACGATGCGATGTTAGGTACCTCTACCTCTTCTCACTCTTTCGACCCGTTAACGAAAGACCTGGAACAATACGTACTGCCCGCTTTGTTTATTCTAACTATTAACCCTTCAGGCCTCGGTCCCTCAGCCAATCGACAAGTTGCTGTCCCAAAAAAAATTAGTAAAACTTAGTAAAAAACTTGAATTACGACACTGTCTCACCAAAACATTAATTACTGCCAAACCACTGTACAGTTCGACGCATGTAAAAAGAGCTCTGGGCGACAGTGGAGGGGATATTTCTGCGCATGGGGTATAGTCGCTCACAAAAACACTATGGTATTGTTTAATTAAGTAAAAAAAATAATAATAGTTTTTTTGTAATTTTCGAAATCGAGATTTTCGTACTTCACCAATAATTTTACATCATCTAATATCATAACATACTAACATCATATTTCTTTCCTTTCTATGCAAAACCATCGTGATGCAAAGAAATTTTTGCATGCGACTACTTAAGAGCACCCCCTCCGTCGCGCCGCACCTCATACCGCCAATTTGGCCTAAATTCGGTTACTGCGCAGGTCGGCCGCCCAGAGCTCTTTTTACCTGCGTCGTACTATACCCATAATTAAAATTAAACATATTAATAATAAAACATAATAAAATAAAACAAATTAAATTAAAATAAAATTATAACGGGGCCGTCACGCTGAATCTTGTTGTGGCCGATATCGGCCAATCGGGGCCTGAGGGGTTAATGTTGCCTGTGGAAGTATCCTCTGCTTCTGTCTGTTTGCAACAGTATAATAAAGGTTCACAGTGACTATAAAAGTAAATTATTATCATTGTGATTTATTCCTTTATTATTTCACTTAAATTCAACTCTAATGGAGAGATTTTATTTTGCAAAAGGATGAGCTTATGTTTTGAGATGTATGGATGAAGAGTTATTGTTCACCATTGACAAAGGGACTCCCATTAAACCTACTTAGCGCAGTGGAAAGTTATGCATATCCATACATACATCTCATTTAAATATAAGCACTCCCCAATTCAATCCTGGGAGCCCTTCTCTGCCATGTAAGCAGCTTTTATTATTTTTATTTCTACACCAAAATCCTTTGGCCATTGTTTCAGATTTCTCCACCATGGAATAGAACCCTGTGTATAGTGTTAAGGAAAAGAACTGCTTTTTTATTACAAAAAACTTGTTTTGTAAAATCGTTCAGTACTAGCACTGTGCGTATGCAAGATAGAAGCAAAATGGCATCGAGAAATGTGAAAAGGATTGCCGTTTGTCAGATGACATCCGTAGGAGATAAGATGGCAAATATGGCTGTCGTCGAAGGTTTGGTTGAGAAAGCGACCAAGGAGAATGCCGAGGTAAGATTTTACTATTGCTATGATGTTAATTAATAAAACTTGTTCCTGAAAGGTGTGAAGTGATCGACGCATCGTGCGAGCGAACGTCGGGTGGACTCGATTCTTGTTCTTGTAAAGCAAGTCATAAACAATATTAACACGTTTTTAGTTTCAAGTCGAATCTGTTTTTAAATTTGTTGACAGAGCTTGTACCAGTCACTTCAAATGGTAGGTTATGCCACATGTCTACCACTCTATTTTACAGAATGTTGTTAAGACGATTAGAGTTAAATTTCTCACAGTTGAAGTTTTTGCTATGGTCTCGATGATTTGTGTAGACGTTGAATTTGTAAATATGTTTTAGCCCAGGTTTCTAATTCCTATTCTTCAAGCCCACTGGCGTTTTGGTTGCCCTTCGCTGCACCTTTTCTAGGACATCTACATATTTGCATAACATGGTAAAGGGTAGTTCTCACATATGCCTTGTAGATCTTTTAAAACACATCTCTTATCAGATGTTGGAAAGCCTTCCTTATCAAATAGAGAGTTGACTGTTTTAAAAACCAAAGAAAAATCTATTCCCATAAGTTAAAATATCTAACACTTTCAATTTTGTATCTAAAAATAATAATTTTAAGAAAAGACTTAAGTAATTATCATTTTTCCTAGTTTATTACTGAAAAATGTTTGTATGTTTAAAAAGCTTTATTTCACACACAAAAGAGTACAATGTCAATATCTTCCAACCATACCGCCAGGGTTATTGTGACTAAAGGTTTATGTGGGCAAATTGATTTACAAGTAATAAATGAATACACTTACATAATAGTCATCATAGTATAAAATATAAATCAGTGATTAGTAACGTATACCAACTCGATATTGTAGGGAGGAGTGGAATATAAGAACAAGCAAAGGAGACGGGAGGGGAGGGGGGTATTCATGAGTTGAGTAAATGTCTCTTTAACGATTTTTTAAATCCGCTCAGGTTTTCAAGTTGTCTTATCGGTAGAGTCGGCCCTGCACTGCGAAAGACCTAGACATGAAAGTTGATGAATGCTGAGGTATAGCCAGTAATAGATTTTCCTGAGAGCGCAATGGAAGGCCATGGAATGAAAGCGGAGAGAAGATATTATACAAATAAGTGTATAATCTCTTCTCTCCACTTTCATGTGTTCGTCATTTAGCAATACTGCCCGTTCGTCAAAACTGCAATTTTTTCTTTCTCTCCCCTAAGGTACATTATACTTATTTGTCTATGTTCTCTCTCACTGGACACATCTTCGTAAGGATGCTCACACGGGCAGTGCATCGTTCACTTCACACAAGACCACCCTCAGTCTCAGCAAAGAGATTCTAAAGAGGTATTGAAACTGAATGTTTTCTTCCAGATGATTTTCTTCCCCGAAGCTTGCGACTATGTATGCGATAACAAGAAAGATGTTGTTGCTTTCGCCGAACCCATTATTGGCGGAGGTACAGTAGAAGCCTATAGAAAATTAGCCAAAGACCATAGAGTGTGGCTGTCTATGGGCGGATTACACGAACATGTAAGCGTAAGCGGTCAGAATATTTCTAATCGAGTACATATTCATATACATATAATGAAAATAATAATAATAATTTGTTGAGTTTAGCTCAAATTTGTAAATTTCCTAAAATTAACCCTTTAATTTGCAAAGTAAAACTCGCCCGTACCATTTCAAACGTGAAACTGTCGAGCGTGAAATCAGCGTGAATCGACGGCCTTGAGAAAAACGTCCATAAGTTATAAACCACTATACGGATCATAAAAAGAAGAACTGTAAAATGATCGCATTGAATATGAATTTTTTTAACTGCCCATTAGACATTTTGCCGTAGGTAGGCGATCGTCCCGAGCGGGACGTTACACATTGGAGAGGAAAGAAAATCCTTTTATATTTAGTACTGTTTTACAGAAAACCTTGTTATTTCTGTGGTAGGCACCTATGCAAAATACGGATGCAGCTTATTTGGAAGCTTACAGGTTTAGCCTAACTTGGAAAGGAAATTTTAAATATAAATAAATAAGAAAGTTATATTAAAAATAAATGTATATTATAACTCGTAATAAGCTGCGAGGGAATTAAAACAGGCAACTGCACTATAATTAAAATATAATGGCCTCATCGGTGTCCAGCAGGATCTGATTTGGGATCAGCTTTATTCCTCCTATACTTGACAGATCTATGAGCTAGTATATCATCAAGCTTGAGTCTTTATGCAGACGGTACGAAGGTATATGCAAATTCACTACTTATAAATAGGATAGAAAACGAATTAGAAGCATCTAACTTACGAGGCCCGAGATGACTTGATGTAAGATCCTGATTGCATTGTATGACGTTCCTGGCTTGCAGACTATCTACACCATGAACACCAACACACATTTCTTTGGGCTTCATCTGAGACCCAGCGTGAGATTCAAATCCTATTCATTCAAATCCTAAGAAACATTTCCTCAGCAGTATAGTGGTAAACGAATGGAATGATCTCCATAGTGATGTGATCAGTGCTAAAGTATCAATGACTAACAAAATAAACTGGATTTATTCCACAAAAACTGTAATGCAAGCATAGACTCAGGCTCATTAGCTTAAGCTGCCTGCCTGTTAAATATATAATAATATATACCGTCAGGAGTCCCTCAAGGGTCCTTACTAGGACCACTACTTTTTATTATTTTTATTAATGACATCTCTACCAGTTTTCACCACTCCAAAATCTTACTTTATGCAGATGATATGAAGATCATATGCCCTATCAAGACGCCGGATGATTCTGTTAAACTGCAAGAAGATCTGGATAGATTCCAAACTTATTGTCTCTTAAACAAATTAGACCTTAATGTATCTAAGTGTTATATTTGCTCCTTCACACGTAAGTCTCTACCGTCTCTATATAATTATAAACTTCAAAATAGCACCTTGGCTAGAGTTTCCTCCATTAAAGATTTAGGTGTGACTTTTGATTCTAACCCTTGGAGTAAATGGGTATTTTCATGGATGCATCTGTCTCTTTTGCAGGATTTTTGGCGACATCGACCTTAAAGTACTATAACTACGAAACTACTACACCAATCATAAAAAGAACAACTGCACAATGATTGCATTGAAATTTCGAATATAGAATATTGAAATATCATTTTGTAAAACAGTTAGATAATTATGAATAAATATGAGAACGTCAAAGAAGTGAAAAAACGCGGAACCAGATCTGGTCGTATCATACTCAACGGATAATTGTTTCAGAACCAGATTGGTCGTATCATACTCAAGGGGTTAAGCTGCTTTTTAATGAACATATTGACAACATTGTCAAGAGAGCGTCCAAAGCACTAGGTTTTGTAATTAGAATGTCAGCAGAATTTGAAAAAGTTAAAACCTTCAAAATACTATACTGTGCATTTGTTCGAAGTCATCTCGAATATGCGTCTCAGGTTTGGAACCCATCTTACGATACCTATATAACTCGCATAGAGGGCATTCAAAAACGGTTCCTCAGGTACTTGCAATTCAGAATTAAATCATACATTCCTAGCTATTCAACGCGTTGTAAGAAATTCCATATTCTCCCACTATCCAAAAGAAGGAGCATTGCGGACCTGTCCTATCTTCTAAACATTGCAAATGGAAAGGTTGACTGTCCCGAGTTGCTTGGACGTTTGGGCTTACGTACCCCTGGTGCGCGTCTCAGGCATCCCCTTTACGTGCCCACTGCAAAAACGAATTATAAGAGTAATTCTTATGTCATACGAGCGAGTAGATGTTTTAATGCATTGGCGCGAGAAGTTGATATTGACCTATTCAACACCTCTTCTCGAAATTTGAAACTTATACTTAACAATATGTTTTTTTCTTCTTAGAAATATTAGTGTCTATCTTGTTATAGTTGTTTGTTTATTCACTTGTTGTATCTTTTTATTATGTGTGAAAACTTTTAATTGGCCTTCAGCACTTAATTCTCAATGTGTACCTATATATGTTAAACTAGCTGTAAGTTTTCCTAATAAATGAAAATAAAATAAAATAATGAAAATAAAATAAAATTAAATAATAATAATAATCACCACCGTATCCTAGATACTTATCCTCGGATCTGCTGTTTTATAATCTTTATTTTTATAAAAACACAGTAGCAAACGGCTAAAACAATGTTATAGTACGATTAAAAAAAAGCCGCTTTTTGAATTTTCAGGATAAAGATACTAGATAGTTTACATGTTCTGGCAAAGCCTATAGTGAGCTTTAAGGATCTAATGGGCCCTGTTGCAGTTTGGCCTTTAAGACCCATGTGTTCAGGGTCCGTCATACTCTTGGGTCAACACCCATCTGGCAGCCTCCTCGTAGAGTGCGAGCCAGGGTAGAACTTTGGCCTTCGGGCCAATTTCCACTAAGAGTTAACCTTCAGGCGCTCCTGGACGGCTCTGATCGACAGCCGGGGGAGTCTAAAAACAGTACTGTCTCCTATAGAGCGGGGGTAGTTGTTTATCTTACGGCAACTGCTCTTGAAACGACCAATCGGCTACTCGATACCGGGTGAAGATGCCGTGGCTTGCGACACATTCGGTAGACACCATATCACCGGTACGTAAGGGAGTGGACTGCATAAGCGAACTCGAACCTGTAACCAGTCGGGAGACCGCAGTAATCTGGTTGCAAGTATGGGCGGGAGTCTCGGCCCGCTGGGTGATTAACCTGGTTATCTCGCGGTAAGGCGTTGGCTTCTCACAGGCGTGTGGCGTAACTAGACTGTGGACTGTTTTCGTCCTAAGTTTTCTACGCTCACCTCACGAGAGACAGAACGATCTAATATCGTTAAAACTTTCTGAGGTGACGGGTTCGCCCGTTTTAGTTGGCAAGGCAACTCTAGTAGTGTACTGTTTTACACTTACTAATGTGACTTTTCCGTCATCCTAGAAAGCACTTCATTTGCAGTTGCTTGGTCAACTATTGGAATAACCTTTCAAAGAAGTCAGTGGGGGCGAACTGTGTCAACAAGTTAAAAACTTTTTTTGATAAATGTATTAGTGAAAAGTAACAGGCTAAAACATTATTAAAAATAACGATAAATTAATAATCTATCGAAAACGACAATTTGGTGAAATAGAGTGGTCTGAAAAAAAATATACATACGTACATACACACTGATATACAATAAATTATAAGCAACTCACTCGCACTCTTCATCCTCACCAACACCTTATCTCATCACGCACATCTGCACACAATTTGACTCGGTTCCACTCAGTTTCTAGATTTAGTTACATTAATTTCCTACTTATATACCTTTTTCCATTTAACAACATTTGTTGTTTCTGTTTTAACATTTGTTAACACTGTTTCTGTTTTAACATTTGTTTTTTCTGTTTAATATTCAACTTTCCTCTCTCCTGTTTTAATGACGATAGTTGGCTAGCTGTAAAAACATATTTCTCTCTTTTTTTTTTGGATAACACAACATGTAATTAAACACTGCTTAGTGTTATTTTTATTTTATTTTTTATTTTATTTATTATAAAAGGTACACAAACAATACTCTAATATTACATGGCTATCGCTAACATTTTTACTTTGTTTCTAATTAGGGTATAATATTATATGCGTACTCCGCATGCTTAATTTATAATTGCGTATTATATAATATATTATATGTTATATGCGTTATATGCTTCATATAATTAAATAACTTATTAAATTAATAAAATAATAAACCAGATATAGGCATATCAGCAATTTGCTGCTCGCCAATAATAAAATAATATTAAAAAAATAATTATTTCACTGCGCACTGTTCAGGTTGATCAGATTCTACACAAAGTATTTTTTTTTACAGGATCCTAAGCACCCAGAAAAAGTGTTCAACACGCACATACTAATAAACGACAAAGGAAAAATTGTTCAAACATATCGCAAGTTACACCTTTTCGACGTTGAAATCCCGGAGAAGAAAGTGCGCTTGAAGGAATCGGACTTTGCAAATGCCGGAGAGAATATGGTGACGCCTGTGGATACGCCGGTTGGGAAGATTGGCATGGCTATATGCTACGATATGAGGTGAGATTTTATTGAGATATCACTGTCTGTCTGTATTTATTTATTTTATAAAATTATCCAATATAAAAAAAATAGATTTGGGCAAAAACAAAAGTATAAATAATAATCTTTTTTCCATTTTTCTTTGCGAAGCAGGTAAGATGTGTGTGTTTCATCACCCCACTAAATTGTATATCTGTTCTAGGTTTGTAATACATTGTGACTTCACTTTTCTTTTTTTTCTTTTATTCATTCAGATCGCTTATTAAAAAAGAAAAAAAGTTAAATGTATAAGAAAGTAACTAATAATAAATATAAAAAAGGTAAATAAATGAATCTATAAATAAATAAATAAGTATATCAATAAATGACGTTTGTTAAAAAGGTTCCTTATTATCACATATATAATTCTAAATCTAATTATTTAGTATGCTAATTTTAATTAATTTTAAATATCGCACCTCCGATCAAATACGGTAATAACTTGAAAAATTCCAGTTATGGTGTTTCTATATAAACATATTGCCATTTCTCATTTTACACTCCCAAAAAGAGTTAAAACTGTTTATTGAATCTCTTGTAATGTTGTTTTTAAATTTGTTGTAAAATAAATATTGTTGTTATTTTTGAGTTTTAGTGCACGCCTTTAGTTCACTAATATGTCAATGGCACTAGTGAAGTAACAGGAGAGGACCGCGCAAGAGACCTCAAACTCGTAGCCAGTCGAGAGACCAGAGTAATCTGGTCGCAAGCGGAAGTAAGGGCTAAAGTGTAAGCCCGCTGGGTAACATACCTGGTTATCTCGCGGATAAGGCGTTGGCCTCTTACGGACATGTGGCGGAGCTTGACGGTGGACTGTTTTGTCCAAGTCTTTTGCGCTCACTTCACGGGAGATAGAACGACCAATCGTTAGAACTTCCTGAGGTGATGGGTTCACCCGTTGTAGTTGAAAACTCTATTTGGCTACTTTTTTGCAGGGTGAGCCACTGAAGCGTCAGTAATCACCAAACCGTTGAGGCAAGCGTACCGCTCGAACCGGGTTTTTATTTTTGGGGCGTGTGTTTTGTGCTCTTGTCGACATGGAGATAGACAAACGACGAGTCAACATCAAATTTCTGGTGAAACTTAAGAAACATTATCGGGAATTCATGAAATATTAAAGGCTGTTTATGTAACTGCCCTTTTTAAGTGTAGCGAGCGTTTTATTGAGGGCCGTGATGACTGCAAGGACGATGCAAGTCCAGGATGACCGTCGACTTTCTGTGTTGATGAAAACATTGAACATGTGAGGTCTCTTGTTCTTTCCGATCGTCGATTAACTGTTTGGATGATTGCTGATGAACTAAATTTAGGAAAATCACCTGTACACACAATTTTAACATATTTGGAGTTAAGAAAATTGTGTGCAAATATGGTCCCCAAGTTGCTGACATTCAGCATTGATTGTCTGCCAGTTTCTGACCCGAAATGCGATTACGGTGATTTATCACCCTCCCCTCCCCCCCCCCCCCCCCTATTCACCAGATTTAGCCCTTGCGAGTTATTTTTGCTCCCGAAATGTAAAAAGGTCATGCAGTGGCGGTACTGTGACGACGTTGAGACGATAAATTGTGAAACGACAAAGCAGCTGAAAAGCTCGACTCCTGAAAACTTTCAGGAATGTTTTGAATATTTAAAACGGAGGTGGGGCAAGTGCTTTGCCACAAATAGGGAATAATTTGAAAGATTGATCTACCCTAAATTTTTAAAAAATCAGTGCATATTTATTGGACAGACCTTGTATTGTATATCGTTTTAACTTCTTGGGGTGTCGTTATAACTTCCATTTATTCTGCTTTGGCACAGTCACTGATGATGTACGGCAATACCGGTTGGGGCAGTACAGCTAAACTGCACTTAGACCCACTAATAAAAGTTTAAAAAGCGGTAGTGAACCGTATCGCTACCCATCCGATATACTCTTCAGTGACTTCGAGGTACTTGATATCAGGCAGCTTTACATAAAATCGTTTGTCTTTTATTTTCGCCACAACACAGCTCGGCATTCCAGCCGAGACCACAAAGGAAAAGCAGACCCATGACCCAGGAAAAAGCAGCATAAACTATGCACATTCTAATATTGACCAAGTTGTTACAACTTTAAATGCTGAATTGGTTTCACTAAATGCATGGTTTGAGAGAAACAAGTTATCCCTTAACACGTCCAAAACTGTTTCAATGTTTATATCCTCTCAGCAAAATAAAATACAAAATACTCCACAGGTACATATTGGGAAAAACAACATAGCCGATGTCAGTTCTCACAAATTTCTTGGTTTAGTTTTAGATAATCACTTGAGATGGAATGCACACGGAGAACAATTAAGTGACAAACTTTCTAGTGCCTGTTTTCTGCTGCGCCAAATACGAAAACTGATTAATTCTAAGGACACGAAAACGATTTATTTCGCTTATTTTGAGTCTTTTCTCCGTTACGGTATTCTCTTCTGGGCGCAATGCACCATCGATCTAAGGCAACATATTTTTTCATTGCAAAAACGGGCCATTCGAATTTTAAGTAATCTGGGTTATGTAGAATCATGCCGTGGTCATTTCAGAAGGCTTAAAATCCTCACCCTTCCATCTCTATACGTTTTAGAATGCGTTAAATTGATCACAAAAAACCTAGCTCAGCTGCCGATACATTCAGATACCCATAAACACTTTACCAGGGGGAGAAATAATCTGATTCTTCCTCGTCCAAATCTAGAACTTTTTAAAAGGAATCCGAGCTACGTCGGAATTATATGCTACAATAAGCTACCCTCTAGTATAAAAAATATATGCCGCGAAGGAAAAATGCTCCAATTTAAAAATAAACTCAAATTATATCTAATTGAAAGAGAATTGTACGACATTAACGATCTCTAAAAACTGTCTGCATCTCGACTATATCTCTTTCTGTAATAGGTTTTAAAACGATTTTCAATTTGACTAAAACGTATTAACTATTTTTTATTATTAGGTAGGCACATATTAATTATACCTTGACTATTTTTATTTACAATATAATCACTAAGACATTTTATTTTACTTTTTGACAACCGTCCCTTTTTTTTGTTATTTTTGACATTACATTTATTAATTTTATACTAAAAAAACTTATTTTTATCGGTATTTTAAAGAATAATTTACTCTGTGTTTTTAATCTGGTAAACTAAATGGTGAGACTCGATTTTATTCTACAATAATACCTTCTTCATTCTTACGAGTAACCTTTTACGTTTTGATTAGTAGTAGAAGAATTTGATCATTAAAAAAGAATTCAATGTTATCACGGCCAAATGTAATACTACTGTCTATACAACTATGTATTAGTTTTTAAGACAATAAACAATTTGATTTGATTTGATTTGCAGACCCAGAAGCAAATTCGGACGAACGCTAGGTTTGATTAGAGACATTATTTGTTTCTGGTTCCTAGGATGTATGATGCATTCCTTGCATCATATATCCTAGAAGCTGAGAACCGGTACTGCTTTAAAATTACACCTTTTCTAGTACGCCAGTGCCAGGTGTTTCGGAGTCTGGCCTGCTGACTACCCCAGCATTCTATGGCCAAGGTACTCTCTGATCTGAAAGTATTAGCTTTTACAAAACTTGCACTTTTTTGTTGCCTCTTCCACTATAGAATTTGTAGCTACGTTGTTTTTGACAAGTTAGCATATTGACTGTTTTTTTTTTGCTTCAGATTTCCAGAGTTTAGCACACAACTGGCTATACTGGGATCGGATATTCTTACATTTCCTTCTGCTTTTACCTATGCTACTGGACAAGCTCATTGGGATACGATACTCAGGTAAGAACAAAAGGTATAACCTTTACATTACCCTGCGCTAAGCTACATCCTTTTACCCACATCACAGGGGCTACTTGATTACTTTCTAAAGGTATATTAGATTGCTCAATGCCATAGCACATTTTTGCAACCCTTCTGCATCGGCGACATGCAGGTGGCTGATAGCATTGTCTGGCGAAACTAATAGAAATTTATTTGGCCGTCTGTAGATATTGATAATTATAGTTTACTTTTATAAAGGACTGATTGATTATAAAAAAAAAACAATAATTTAACCAACGATAACAATAGAAACATTCATATATTAGTGCCATATATCGCATTTCCATACAATACAATCAACTACTCCAGTAGATAGGCATTCCTACACTTGGATTCATCACAAAATTAAATGCAAAAAATTTCATTATTAGAAACATAACTATCATGATAGTTGTAATGGCTGTAATATTATATTTAATATTACAGAAGAATAATAATATTACAGGAGAATAATAAATTAAAATAGAAACGCAAATTCTATGTAGAATAATCAAAGTAAATTTATTTTATTGTCAATCCAGCAATATGCATTCATTTTTTTTTAAATGAATAGATGTATAGTAAATTATATGAAAATTATAATGTCAGCTGTTATAATACACTTATGTTTAAACCTTTAAAAAAATAAATAATCATCAACATGGAAAATAAACTCAGAATTTTCAAACTCCTTTATTCCATAAATTGGGTTTCTTACCAAATTATTTACAATTATCTTTTTAAATTGGTTCTTTCCAAGGTTTTTCATTTGCTCTGGAATCTTATTATAATAAAAAAAAATTGGTGAATAACACTGTATTGCACTTTGTTATGTCGTTGTCGGTTTATGTGGAGACTAGCTGACCCGTGCCCACTTCGTTGGGCGGGAAAACTTTTTAGTTGTGATGAAATTATGAGTGTGGTTTGGATAGTACTAAGTGCTATGATTTATTTCCTGACTGCCAAAAGAAGGGTTATATTTTTACTGCATATGTATGTATGTATTTGCATGCCAATTTGACTATATTACCGCTATTTGTGAGTGTCTTCTTGTGAGTGTCTTATTTGTGAGTGTCTTATCTCTTTAACCATTTATGCAGTAAAAATGAAATTATATGCAGTAAAAGGGAAAGTCTTTTATTTTAAACACTTGATAAATTTACTTATTTTGATAATAATTGACCTGACGATTTAAATGATTTTTTAAATATAAAATACTACTGTTTGTTACTTAAATATATAAGTTGTCATATATGGTGTCCGTGTCGCTAAACTTTTTTGTAGGCATGATCAAGCTTTACAGCTTTTCTCTAAAACTTAATCATATATCTCTCATCGTTAAGGCAGCGTTCGTTAGAAACGTTTTCGTTCGACCGTTTTTTCCGACTTACTTTGGAAATCCGACTACCACGAAAAAGTCTTTTCATTTTTCGGATTAATATATAGTCCATGACACTCACAAATAACGTGGATTTCTATTGGTAAAAGAATTTTCAAAATCGGTTCAGTAGATCCAGAGATTACTTCCTACAATGTCACAAACTTTACCTCTTTATAATATTAGTATAGATTGGATTTATTCCTCGTATCGTAATGATGAAAATCACTATTCACCTAAGCCAACTTACCCAATAGAGGCCAACGCCTTACGGCGAGGCACCAGGAATGGTATTCAGCGGGCATGTACCCAGTTTTGGAAGGATATCTCTGTCTATAATTAACCATCAGGATACCTCCAACCTCCCGACTGGTTACGGGTCCAAAGTTGGTTGCGCAACCTCTACCTGCCGTATATTCAGCGGTGATTCAGTTTGAATCTATTGCGGACCAATGATACCTTTTGCCCGGCTCTGAATTCAGGATCAGGTAGCCTAATGGTCATTTCAAGAGTGGTTGATGACAGCTCAGCATCCACCCCCACTGCTTAGGAAACAGTATATTTTCAGTCTCCACACTCTTTTAGTAATTAGTCAGAGTGCACAACCGATTGGCTGATGCCACACGGTGTGCAAACTGTCTAGTAGCGCCAGGAGACAATCCCTTAGGGGTAACCGATCTATGAGTTGCGTGGCCTGAGTCGTGAGAATCCTACCTCGGATAGTCCTCACACGAGGAGGCTAAGGAATAGGAGCTGGATTTGTGAGTTGGATCGACTTGAAAACACAGTGGATTTTATGGCCCAAGCTGCACGAAACCGTTCGCTACCGAACCGTTCGTTAGCGGCTGACATCAGGTGAACATCCACCCCCGCTTCATAGGAAGCCGTATGTCGTTTCCATATCACCCCAGTTATTTTCCAGAGTGCACAGTCGATTGGCTGATGTCGCACAATGCGCAAACTGCCCAACTACGCCCAAAGTACATCACCCAGGCAGGTGCGGACCATGCGTTTGTGGCGCCCTGGGCTAATATTACTTGGGGGCCTGCCTAATTAATCAACTAATTGCCATTTCGACAAAAAACTTTTTTTCATAATAATGTCTAGGTCACTAAAAAGTAAAGTAAAGTAAAAGGTATTTATTTCCAATACAACCATACAATTGTGTAGGAATGACAGTAATTAATCTTAAATTAGTTACTCAATTTAGACAAGAGATGATATACAATATATAGTTTTAAACTTACCAATTTACGAAAACATAGACTATATGATAACAGTTTACAACAAAACAATTAACGGTAAATAATATGTATTAGATTAAATGGGTAGATACGATGCTATGTATTTTCAAAATATTTTAAGAAGTCGTTATGGGCATACATGTTGATTTTAAGCAGATAGACTCGGATGGATCTCTTGAAAATATCGATGTTTTTAATTTCTTTTAATCTTTCGGGCAATTTATTGAAAAGTTTGAGGCCTAAGTATCGACTAGTCGCCTGGAACTTGGCAGTACGTGCTACGAACGGTTGGAGATACAGGGTTTTATTCCTGGTACACAATATAGGAAAGAAAGAGGACAATACACTATTTTATTTGTTTAATATGACAGACACACAAACACAACTGTAAGACATTTAACTTTTCACTAAAAATAGACAAATCGATCAGCGTAAGAAAACGTTGCTACTAAATAACATAATAATACTAATGCTATTGCTACTAAACAGCATTAAACTAAACAACATTAATACTAATTGTAATAATAACTTAATTAGTAGCTTAATTAAGCAAGTATTGATATTAATTGTAAAGCTAGTTAATATAAGTTAAATTTAAACAAATATTCATTACTAGTTACCATTGACAAGGCACTAGCCTCGGTAGGAACTCGGTTCACAATATTGTCCATTGTTTTCAATGGAGGCTGGGTCCCTTTATATCCACGGGGCCCTGGGCTGCAGCCCAAAAAGCCCTTATATAGATCCGCCCCTGCACCCAGGGCAAACTGACCCGACTGCATACTCAGTTGCAGGAGGAACAAGTATCCTTACCAGGTTTGAACTTTTACGAGGAGGCAACCGGATGCGGGCTGAACCGTGAGTCGACCCTAAACAATGAGATGGGTCTTAGTGACCCAACTGCACGAGATCCATTAGCAATCGGTAGCAGTAGCAGTCGGTGCAGTAGAATCCTCTTCAGAAAAGATACGCAAAGTACTCACAAAATTAAGCCCTCTCTTTGTTTTCCAGGTGTCGAGCAATCGAGAACCAATGCTTTGTGGTGGCGGCAGCACAAGTCGGTTATCATAATCCAAAACGAAGGTCTTGGGGTCACGCGGTGATCTTCGATCCGTGGGGCGCTACTCTGGGCACATGCGGGGACAAATCGGATGAACCGAGCTTTGCTATAGCCGACCTCGACTATGATAGACTCAAGGAAGTGCGGAGGAATATGCCTGTGTTTGAACATCGCAGGTAATATTTGCGTTTATTTATTTATTATTATTAGTTTCATTATGTTTAAAACCATCATAAACCATATTCTATTGGATATCCCCGCACAAAATCAATGTCCATATCTGGCCGCAAAGCACCAATCAACTATCTCAAAATATTAATCTGTTCTCCATTTTGGCAACACTCATTTTACAATGCCGTTACATGCCGTTGGTAGCGAACGGTTTCGTGCAGCTTGGGCCACAAGATCCATTTTGTTCTCAGATCGGCTCAACCCACGATTCAGCTCCTATTCAGAAGCCTCCTCTTGTGGAAGGCGACCCCGGGTAATACTCTCACATCTCAGGCCTCACAAGCTGGTGGACCGGTTTCTCGTGGTGGGATTTCATCCTGGCACTACTGGACAGTTTGCACATCGTTCGGCGACGCCAATCGGTTGTGCACTCTGACTAACTGCTGAAGGAGTCTGGAGTCTATGTAAATACACTGTCTCCTAAGGAGCGGGGGTGGATGTAGACCTGCTGTCATGCCACTCTTTAAAGCCACCCGTGTGGTTAACTCCAGACGGAAATAACAACCCCCCCTCCCCCCTCTTCCCCCTTCCATTGGGTTGTTGTTTGGATACTCATAAGAACTTTGTAATATCTATCATTTTATATAAGTAGGTATTTTTATTTTTATTTTTATTTATCTGTAGTTCCTATGTATCTATTATTATAATATATATATTATATTATTATAAATTATATACTAATTTTTTTAAAAGTATGTATGTATATGTATGTATGTATGGATGTATGTATATGTATATTTATGTGTATATGTTTATGTATGTGAGCTGTATTGTTACTTTTATTTAATATTACAACAGTTGGCTGTAAAAAATCGCTAAACGATAAGCCCGCCGTTTGTACTAAGTTAAAATAGAATTTAAGTTTTCTTTACCAATGTAATATATTTTTTCTTTTTTTTAGTACGATAAAGGTGTTTAATTTTTATTTCATTTTATTTCATTTCATTTTTATTTCATTTCGTACCAAAACTGGTAGTAAGGGGCGAGGCTACCCGCTGCTTACCTTTCCCGGTGCCTCGCTGTAAGGTGTTGGCCTCTAACGGGCTTGTTGGCGGAGATAGACATTAGGTTGTCTTGCCTATAAGTCTTCTACGTTCATCTTGCGGCTGAAAGAATGATCACATATTGTTATACCAGCCTGGGGTGACGGGTGTGCCTGTTGTAGTCGATACCGCCCTACTGTAGTGTTGGGCACTGCATTCACTGTAACTATAACTTATTTCGCTCGTTCATTCGTTATTGTGCCCGGGCCTGGTTAGGACACGTCTCTCCAAAAATATGCTGCCTGGATGGCCTTATCGTTTGCCTCTTGTAGGTCCTGGTGTGTGATAGGGATTGACAGTTGCAGGCAGGATCGGAGGTGGTCTTCATTCTGCAGTCTTCTACAGTTGCATATTGGATTCTCTGTGTAGCCCCAGCAAATGAGATTTGCTCGTCATCTTGTCACACCCACCCTCAGACTGTTCAGACTGTTCAGACTACACCAGGTGGTATAGGGAAGATGGGATCGCAGTGTTATATCTTCCTTAACGTCCTCGACATTGGCTGATTGACTGCCATGGAGCGGTTGTGTTCAGCTAATTAACGACTTTCGCGATTTGAGGAGATTTTGGAGTGGTTCTTGTCCATGCTGTAGGTGTATTGGGTCATCTATCACCTTTAGACATTCTGAATCAGCAAGGACATCACGACGTATTTCAGGGGGAGCGATGCCGATGACCAAAATTTTTTTTTTAACGGGAGTAGGTTTAGGGCAGTTAAAGTCAATTATTGCAGCATCGCTCACAGCAGTCAATCACTTTTGCATGTGTTGATCCAATCTACACTGCATATTTCGGGAGCTAACGGGCCCATGATGGGTTGGCCACGAAGACCCATGTGTTCAGGGTCGGTCACACTCACGGGTCAACACCCATCCGACGGCCTCCACGCACGGGGTGCGAACCTGGGTAGGACTCTGGCCCTGGTCAGTTTCCTCTGGGAATCAAACCTCTGGCGCTCCTGGACGGTCTGCGCACCGTGCGGCGCAAGCCAATCGATTGTGCACTCCGACTAACAGTCGGGGGAGTCTGGAAGCTGTATTGTTTCCTATAGAGCGGGGGTGGTTGCGTACCTTACGGCGACTGCTCTTGAAATGACCATTGGCCATCCGATCCCGGGTGTGAAGCGGGCAAAGGACGCCACGGTCCGCGATAGATTCGGTATTCACCGTTTCACCGCTTCGTAAGGGAGAGGACCGCGCAAGCGACCTCGAACTCGGAACCAATCGAGAGACCGGAGAAATCTGGTCACAATTGGTAGTTAGGGCGCGAGTGCCGCCCGCCAGTTAACATAACTGGCTCCTCACGGTAAGGCGTTGGTCTCTAACGGGTTGTGGCGTAGCTAGACGTCGGATTGTTTTGTCCAAAGTCTTCTACGCTCACTGCAGGTCGATAGAACGACTAATCGTTAAAACTTCCTGTGGTGACGGGCTCGCCCGTTGTAGTCGACACCTCAAGATGCATATTTCGCGGTTAAGGCGTTGGCCTCTTACCGGCATGTGGCGGAGCTTGACGGTGGACTGTTTTGTCCAAGTCTTCTGCGCTCACTCCAGGGAGATAGAACGACTAATCGTTAAAACTTCCTGAGGTGACGGGTTCGCCCGTTGTAGTTGACAACTCTAGTTGCATATTTCGCTGCGGAGATGTATAGGCCCAGAGCTGAGGTACTGAGATTAGCTGTGTTGGCTCCCCATGTACTCCCAGCTAGTTACCTGACAATGCTAATTTTTGAAAACACCTTCTATTTCGAGTTATTTTTAACCAACTTCGAAAAAAGGTGGAGGTTATCAAAATATTCGGTTGTATTTTTTTTTTAATGTTTGTTACCTAGAAAATTCCATTTTTATTTGAAAGGATATACTTCCAGATTGGTCCCAGTTTTATCAAAATCCTGTTCTGATGATGGGATTCATGAGGAATTGAGGGAACTTCTCTAATATTATCATATGAAGTTGAAAATATACATGTCGGTTCAGCTCCGATGAACCCATTAGACGATGTCGGGAATTTCACATACTCGTCCTACTCTTCCGCGTACTACAGTCAAACTGTCCTACTTATTTGTATAATCTCTTCTCTCCGCTTTTATCTCATGGCCTTCCATTGCGCTCTCAGGAAAATCTATTACTGGCTATACCTCAGCATTCATCAACTTTCATGTCTAGGTCTTTCGCAGTGCAGGCGGCCCGACTCTGGAATTCCGTGCCTTTACCGATAAGACAACTTGGAAACCTGAGCGGGTTTAAAAAAATCGTTAAAGAGACATTTACTCAACTCATGAATACCCCCCTCCCCTCCCATCTTCTTTGTTTGTCCTTATATTCCACTCCTCCCTTCAATATCGAGTTGGCATACGTTACTAATCACTGTTTGATATTTTATCCTATGATGACTATTATGTAAGTGTATTCATTTACTACTTGTGAATCAATTTGCCCACATAAACCTTTAGTCACAGTAACCCTGGCGGTATGGCCGGAAGATATTGCCACTTGGCAATAGGCCCACCACATTGTACTCTTATGTGTGTGCAATAAAGCTTTTCAAACAAACAATGCATTTTTTTATGGTAAGCATGACCTAACTCTACACCCAGGGTTGGCACCCGACGAGAGGACTCCTCAACAGTCAACAGCACGGACACGAAATTTTGTATACCCATTCAGTTATGATAGCCCATTCTAAGTTTCACCATGACATGGCTACTGCACCCAGGGTTGGCTTCCAACTAGAGAACTTCTCAATTGTCAATAGCACAGACACGAAATTTTGTATATGCATTCAATTAGGATAGCCCGTTTTAAGTTTAACCATGATATGGCTGCTGCACTTATAAAAAAAATTGGAGTCTGTTTTTTTTTGTTTTCTTTTCTATTATGTTACATATGGCTGATTACTAGTTATAACAACTTACATTATATGGCTATTGTCTGCTTTTGAGTAATCATTAATCAATTATGTATACAATTATGCATACAATTAAAAATTACGTCTTATTTATGGCAATGGATTTTTAAATACAATTTAATTTATTCTGTTATATTATTTTCATATGAAATCTATCGTGTTAAATTAAATATCGTGATTGGTTCCTAATGAAATAAATTATTGTTTACAGATCGGATATATACTCTTTGTACCCGTTGGCGCTTCGTAAGACATTGCGCCCAATCCACAGAGACCCAGAAGAAAAACAAGAGTCACAAGCAAATTCTGGTAATACTGTGAAACCTCTATCTATCGTTTTTGAAGGGACTATTGGGAAAGCCTCGCTGGAAAGAGATGGATCGTTTTTTTAAATTATTTGTTGTGTGGAGCTTTTCTAAGATCTTTATGAGCCTTGTAACACTGCGACCATTGCTGATCTATTGTGTTTGCCACCTATTATGGTTCTGCTCTAAGCCTCGTGTCATTTAAGAACCACAACAGGCTTTTGGCGCCATATTGTTTTACCTCCTCAGGTTGGAGGTAATGACCACCCAGGTGGGTGTATCTTTTACGCATCAGCGGGCCACACTCGCACATGAGGTGCAGGGAAGTTTCCTCTGCCCCTTGGCAGAACCTTCACATTTTCGTGTCCCGGAGCTTGAGGTTGTACATGTGTTTGTTCAGGCCATAATGCCCTGTGAGCGCCCTCACCAGTATGCGTAGATTGTTCCTATTTAGCGATAAGACCTCACGGGCAGTCGTACGGTCGCAAGCGCGTTGGAATGATTCAAACCTGGCGTGTTGTTCCAGTGGTTGACGGATTGTTCTAAAGATATTTTTTTGAGCATTAGGTTTGCAAGGCTTTTTGGTACGCCACAGCAAGGTTCTGGGCCGTATAACGTTCCCTTTGCTCCCGTCTTAGCAAGTTTGTCGGCTTTTTCATTTCCCTTGATTCCTGCATGGCGGGGAACCCATCTTTGAATTACCCTGTTCCTTTCGCCCAGGAAATTCAATAGTGATACGCAGTTTTGCACCAGCTTTGAATTAATGGTATTCGAGGCTAGTGCCATAAGAGCTGCTTTGCTATCCGAGTGGATATAGATACGGTGGTTGGCGTAGTTTTTATGGAAGTTGATATCCGCACATTCAATAATGGCGTATACCTCCGCTTAGAATATGGAGGCGTATTTACGTATAATACTGAGTACACTATCAGGGGGGGAGAATTCCCGCTACCCCAGTTGAAACCCCAAACAACGACACGGCTAAAACGACACCGGACCTTGCTTGCCCTATCTGCGGGAAACAATATAAACGATTAGCATGGTTAAAAAAACACATTGCTGGGCACGATGATAGCGACGCTGCACGTCAGTGTCTTAAACCGTCGCAAGGAGTCACGGACAGAGTTGAACCTCACATGTCCCTTGACTCCACATCTGCCCGCAGTTTGTCACCCGACCGGTCTCCTCTACCCGCGCAAATCGTATCCTTCCCTCCTCTAAAATTCCCTTCACTTGCGAAAGAGGACTGGGAATTTCATAATAATAATTTAACTTCTATTCTTGACCACTCTGTGAACCGTAATGCCCCTGCCAGCGCCCAGCTGTCGTCCTTCCAGGTGGCGGTCCATGAATACTTCCCGGGTGTTTACCCAAAATCTACCCATGTCGACCCGGTTCACAGAGAAAACGCATTTAAGGCAAAGCTCCGTAGGCAAAAGCGGCTACTTCGTCGCCAGTTACGTGAAGCCAAGAAAGCCGGGGATAAAGCCCTCTGCCACAACTTCTCGCGCGCGTACCGCTCTATACTAAAACTCATACAGAGCGTAGCAACGCAAAACGACAAGCGCAAGGCAGCATTTCTCAAATCCAAAGAGGAAGCCCGGTTCGACAAAAACCGTTTTAACTACAGCAAAACGGTTTTGTCTGCCGCCAAGGGAAAAATCCAAATCCCGGAAGAAATGGCCACGGAATATTTTTCGACCACGTATGAGGACCCAATGCGGCTCCATAATTACAGCCCTCCGCCGGGCATTACACCTCCGCCCCTGCCTACGGTAGCTTTTGCTTCTCAACCTCCATCTCTAGATGAGATTCTTAATCAAGTAAAGAGGAAGCCGTCGGGCTCTACTCCGGGTCCCGATGGTATTCCCTATTTAGTATACAAAAAATGCCCCTGCCTTCTGCAATATTTAGGATCCATCTTCCGAAATATATGGAATAGCGGTGTAGTCCCACAGAATTTTGGCCGAGCGACAGTCATCTTAATTCCGAAGGTCCCAGTTTGCACCGGACCAAAGGACGCTCGGCCCATTGCTCTCACAGACACTGTGGCCAAAATCTTTTTTAGCATAGTCCACACGAGGATGAGCGAATTCATGCACCGGAATGAGTACCTTGGAGTATCAGTTCAAAAAGGCTTCATGCGTGGCGTCTCGGGCTGCCTCGAGCACAATTCTCTCCTGGCTGCTGCCATCAAGGATGCGAGACAGCACGAACGCCAAATCAATGTATGCTGGCTCGACCTAGAGAATGCCTTTGGGTCAGTCCGACACAGTCTCCTCCACTTTGCACTCCGCTGGTACAACTTCCCACCAGTCGTGCGTGACATTGTAGCCTCCTACTACAACTGTCTGACTTTCCATGTTAAAACGCAAGAATGGACTACCCGCTCTATACCATATTCAATTGGACTATTTCAGGGCTGTTGCCTCTCCCCGACGATTTTTAATATAGTTTTTAATATACTGCTGGAAAGCCTGACCCAGTTTGACAGGAAGTGGGGCTACCGTTTTAAAACAGACGGCCAATACACCTCGTCGTGCCTCGCTTTTGCCGACGACCTAACTTTCATCACCAGAAGCCCCAAGCAGCTTTCCCTGCTATTACAGAAAGTGGAGCTTTTCTGCGACTGGTCAGGCTGTATAAAAGTGAAGCCCTCCAAATGTTTTTGCCTTGGACTCGCCCGCATGGGCACAAAATTTACATCCTATGACCCCAAATTGGTCTATAAGGGCTCTAATATCTCCCTTATAGACCCAAACAATCATTTCAAATTTCTCGGCAGAAAAATCACCCATCAGGGAAAAGACGTCTCGGGCGATCATGTTATAGAGCATTTCAAAAGTTGCCTGGCGAAAATAGATGCCTTGCTAATTTCTGGCCCTCGTAAGGCCTGGATCTATGACAATTATCTAACGTCACATTTGTCATGGCCCTTTCTTATTTACGATTTTACCAAAACCCAACTGTCCCGTCTAGATGCGCTGGTGACAGCTAGTTTAAAATCCTGGCTGTCCTTAGCCAAACCAGCTGACCCCTCGACTCTCTTCAGGTCCAAACATAATTTTGGGCTAGCGCTTAAACTGCCCTCTCTGCTCTACGCCAACTCCAGAATAACCAAAAATTCGATTCTGTGCAATTCCAAAGATCCAGCAATATCGAAGCACGTAATAAGTGGCCGTAGTGATTCAAATGATTTACAAGCCCGCGTAGACTTCCACAAAAAGTTCCTTACTGGAATCAGCCAGAATGGCACTGGTCTGGGGTATGGCAGTACAACCACGAGCGACGTGGACTTGAAGAAGTCTCTTTTGCGGGGAGATTACGACAGCAAGAGTATGGCTCATGCTATTGGCCTTCAATGCCAGAATGATTGGACAACAATTGGGGACTTTTGCATTCCGCCTCCAATGCACTGGAAGGTAATGCTCTATGACTGGACGCCAGAGATGCTGAAATTTTATTTGAATGCCTTTCAGCATACACTTCCAGACCCCAGTAACCTCGCTCGTTGGAGCTTTGCCGAGGATAGTTCTTGTCCCCTCTGTAGCAATACCCCTTGCACAGCTAGACACATTCTAGCTGGCTGCAAGGTGGCCTTAGATCAAGGACGGTACACTTACCGCCATGACAAAGTTCTCGCTGTTATTCGCGAGGTAATTAGTCTCTCAGTGGCTCGAAGCCAACAAGGGTTTGACAGTATCCTCCAAACCCCCAATACAGTTTGTGCGGGATGGCTCTAAAGGCAAAAAACATTTAACTACAAAACCTTTCTCAATAATCGAGAAAGCTACAGATTGGATTCTGGAGGTTGATTCGGTCTCTAAGCAGTATAAATTCCCTGAAAGTCTCGGATGCACAGCCCTCCGTCCAGATATAACTCTTTACTCTCTATCTCGGAAGGTGGCTCTTATTGTAGAATTAACTGTTCCATGGGAATCAAATATCCCAAAAGACCACGAGTACAAATTAAATAAATACCATGATCTCGCAAATGCCGTAACCCGGAACGGCTTCACTGTTCACCTTCACGCGGTGGAAGTTGGCGCTCGTGGCCTGCCAGCTAAATCTCTATTTCACCTCTTTAAAGATCTTGGCCTTTCCAGAAAAATAATCAACTCTTTCTTAGAAAAATTATCTAAAACTGCGATTTGCGCATCTCAAATTCTATGGCTTCGAAGGGGGAGTGAATGGGTGGCAAGGTGAACGCTCACATGTGGCAAGACAGCTGTCCTAAACCTACCACAGCCGGTTCGTAAGTCCGGAATCCACTGCTCACCCCCCAGAAGTGTAAAAAATTGTATTATGATGGGCCCGACTCCGGTCGGTGAATTCCATGGCAGCTCCGTTTGTATTTATTTATATACTGAGTACAATTACAATTTCTGTTTAAGATATGCGTCTAATCTATTTTTAAACATGTTTACATTACACACTTCAACCACTTCAGCAGGTAAACTATTTCACTGGTCCACAATCTGGTTGGTTAGGAAATGTTTCCTGGGATTCATGTGGAATCGTGTTTTCTCCAGCTTAAAATTGTATCCTCGCAGATAATGCTTGTTGTTTCGCTTGAAGATGAATGGCAATTCGGAGCAATTGTAGCATCCGTTGAGAATCTTATATGTCTCAATGAGATCACCCCTGATCCGACGATCCTTGAGTGTAGGCAGTTGCAATCTGCAGAGTCATTCTGCATATGTCAGATTTTTGAACCCCATTGGCATCTTGATCGCTCGGCGCTAGACTTTCTCGAGGAGATCCTCATCTTTCCCAAAGTACGGATTCTATATCTGGAATCCAAACTCTAGCATAGGTCTGATGTAGGTTTTGTATAGTGACATAAATAAGGCTGGTGGGACGTAGTTGCGGATGAGGTAAATAATTGAGTTACCTTTTTTCACGATCTGTGTAATGTGCTCACCCGACTTCAGATCGCTCACTATCGTTATGCCCAGGTCCTTTTGTTTCGTAACACTTTGTAACACTTTTTATCCCTGTATTATCGGCACTATGTGTCTCAGATAACAGGTTTCTCTCTGATTAAGGTTTAAAAGTATAAAGCAGGGGTTCCCAAAGTGTGCGCCGCGGCGCCCTGGTGCGCCGTAGAAAGTAAAGAGGGGCGCCGTGAGTCGATCCTCTATCATTATCCGAAACCACAAATATTCGCGGCCCGAAACATATAGAACATAGGTACATACTCGTCGCCGTCGCTCACTCGCCGAAAAATACCTACGGGCTTGAAAACCTAACGGTTTTCAAGCAAGGGACCCCTCCCACGTCTTTACCCGACGGCGACTGCTTGCTTGCAACACAATATCCGTTTACCAAGTCAGTAGTCAAGCTAGCCGCGCGAAGGGACGGACGTGTCGTCGTGTTGTGTTTCGCTTTATTTGCCGTTAAAAGTTTCACTCAAAATGGACAGATTTTTATTAAATAAACAAGTCGGTAGTTCAAGTGATAGTGATAAAGCATCTACCAGTGGCGGCGGGGAACCAAAGAAGCGAAAATATCGTAAATACGATGATAGCTATTTGGATTTTGGTTTTACTTCAATAGAAGTAAACAATGAAGAAAAACCGCAGTGTGTTCTTTGTTTGAAAATACTTTCATCCGAAAGTATGCTTCCAAGTAAATTAAAGCGACATCTCGATACAATTCATCCAACTATGGCTGAAAAATCGCATGATTTTTTTCACCGGAAACTACAAAATTTAATAAAAACAAAAAACGTGTTCACTCAGCAAGCCACAGTACCTAACAACGCACTGTTAGCATCATTCAAGGTGGCATACAGGGTGGCAAAATGCAAAAAACCTCATACTATTGCAGAAGAGCTTATTCTACCGGCTGCTCTCGACATGGTGAATATTATGGTGGGAGAATCGGCTGGAAAATTAATTTCCAAGGTGCCCTTATCTAACAATACTATTAGTCGAAGAATCCATGACATAGCTGAGGATCTCAATTACCAATTAATTGAAAAAATGCAAAGCAAGGAATTTGGTTTGCAACTCGATGAGGCTACTGACAGTAATAATGATGCACATCTTATTTGCTATGTACGCTTTCTGGCTGACAATATTATTGTCGAAGACCTTTTATTCTGCAAAAGCATTACCAATAGTGCGAAGGCCCAAGACTTGTTTAAAATTCTTGACAATTTTATTGCAGAAAATGGTTTAGATTGGAAAAAGTGTATTGGTGTATGTACTGATGGTGCTCGATCCATGTCTGGCAGGTATGGAGGTATACAAGCGCTTATTCGTGAAAAAGCACCGAATGCTATATGGATCCATTGCATCATCCATAGGGAAGTTCTTGCATCCAAGTCAATGAGCTCTAAACTGAACGAAGTACTAGAATGTGTCATTTGTGCAGTAAACTACATAAAAACTAGGCCTCTAAAGGCCAGACTTTTTAAAAAACTGTGCATAGATATGGGAGCTGAACATACGGCCCTGCTGTATTACTGCAATTCACGATGGCTTTCACGTGGAAATGTCCTATTTCGTGTGTTCGAATTACACGAAGAAATTCGCACTTTTTTACAGGAAGAACGTCATGAAAACGCCAAATATTTTACTGAACCAGATTTTTTGCTAAAACTAGCGTACTTATGCGATATATTTGAGAAACTAAATAATTTGAATCGTTCTTTACAAGGCAAAAACACGCACATTCTGAAACTATCGGAGAAAATTGCGGCGTTTAGGAAGAAACTGCAGTTGTGGATAAAAAAAATGAATGAAGGCAGCGGTCAAGATTGCTTCCCGCAATTGTATAAATATGCGGCAGCTAATGAACTGGTTGTCTCACAAGACCTGATGGCCCTTTTCACGGAACACCTATCGAAGCTCACAGAATGGTTCTCGAAGTACTTTGAAGATGATGATGTCGAAAAATATGCATGGATCCAAGATCCTTTCCATGCACAAGCTCCGCCAGGATTCACAACACAAGAGCAAGAGAGTCTCATTGAACTCTCTTGCGACAACAACCTCAAAACGAGATTCACCAGTTCCGATTTGGTGGAGTTTTGGTTATCGATTCAAAATGAATATCCAAATTTAACTTCGAAAGCTTTAAAAATTTTCATTCCTTTTGCCACATCATATTTATGTGAAGCTGGATTTTCAGCTGTAGCTGTAATCAAGAACAAATATCGATCAAAGATCAATGTGGAGCAAGAAATGAGAGTAGCAGTCTCAAGTCTTATTCCCCGCTTTGAAAAACTGTGCGGAAATCATCAATCTCACCCGTCACATTGAGTTGACTGAGTAACTATGGTATTTCATTTATTTCTTAAGTCTTTTTTGTTGTTCTCTGTTTCAATTCTGAATTCTTATAAATATAATAAAACTAAATTTCATATTGTGGATGTTTTATTTTTGTGCCTATCTACCTAACTACTATTATTAAAGGTACCTATTTCTTTCGACTATAATATATATTATATATATATATATATATATATATATATATATATATATATATATATATATATATATATATATATATATATATATATATATATATATATATATATATATATATATATATATATATATATATATATATATATATATATATATATATATATATATATTCACTATATCTATTCCACATAGCTTACTAAAGTAGGGCGCCGTGACAAAATACTAAACTTGTAAGTGCGCCGAGGGCTGAAAAAGATTGGGAACCCCTGGTATAAAGAATAGTATCCCCATTCGAATCCATCGTCAGAAGACTTGGACAAAACAGTCCACCGTCAAGCTCCGCCACAGGCCCGTAAGAGGCTATCGCCTTATCCGCGAGATAACCAGGTATGTTACCCAGTGGGCTTATACTCACGCCCTTACTTCCAATTGCGACCAGATTACTCTGGTCTCTCGATTGGTTACGAGTTCGAGGTCGCTTGCGCGGTCCTCTCCCTCACGAATCGGTGAAACGGTGTATACCGAATCTATCGCGGACCATGGCATCCTTTGCCCAGCTGTTCACCCAGGATCGGGTAGCCGATAGTCGTTTCGAGAGCAGCCGCCGTAAGGTCTGCAACCGCCCCCGCTCTATAGGAAACAGTACTGCTTCCAGACTCCCACGACTGTTAGTCAGAGTGCACAATCGATTGGCTTACGCCGCACGGTGCGCAGACCGTCCAGGAGCGCCAGAAGGTTGACTCTTAGGGGAAACTAGCCCTAAGGCCAGAGTCCTGCCCAGGCTCGCACTTCATGCGTGGAAGCCTCCGGATGGGTGTTGAACTGTGAGTGTGATGAACCATGAACAGAATGGGTCCTCGAGGCCAACTCAGCAAGGGCCCATTAGCTCCCGTGTGACTGACAGCAGCTGTGCGCGATGAAACAAAACCTTTCCCCTCTCCACCTGAGTGGAAATGTTTTCCAAGTGCCCCCGGAAACAAAAACATCATGTTTGCATACACAAATGTGTATGGCCACCCCCCTTTGTTTCAATGTTTTTGTGTATTGTTTCGATAAAACACATTAAGGAGACCCGGATTGATGTCAGCCACCTTTGAAATAATCTGAGGGTTCCTAGGCAGCAGGGGTGGCCGTTGACCTGAAGTCAGCTACCATTGAAACGATCCATTGGCTACCTGATCCCATGTGATATTGACAGGCAAAGAGCGCCACGATCTTTGATGAATTTAAATTGAATTACTGCTAACATCAGGTAGAGGCAGCCCATGTCACTCCGAATCTGTGACTAGACTAGAGGATTTATTTATTTATTTATTAGTTTCAAATAGTATTCAAGGGCATTACATATTACAGATGAATCCATTTTGCCCTTGAATATTAAAGCTAGAGTGTAAGTCTAAAAATAAATGACTTACATAACTAAATTAATGCTAACATTGAACAAGACAAAAACATAAAAATATAAAACTAAATAAAAGACAGATTATGATAAACATTAGATAGCAGGGAGTTGCCTTTTTAGCTGCCAAAGGATATCTATTTCTGGGGGTAAGGAATTAAGAAGAGCTATAACCCTTCCCACTGGCCTGTCTACAAAAATATTTGTACAGTGGTACGGCACATTAAACAATAGATGCGATCTCCTTGCTGTGTTTTTTACCGGTACGTACAATTCAAACTTACATAGTATCTCTGGCAGATAAATAGTTCCTTGAATTAATTTCTATGCAAATATAATTAGTGAAATATATCGGCGCGTTTCAAGACTGTTGTATCCTACCATTCCTAGCACAAAATCGGACGGAAATAAGTATGGATAAATATTGTATTTTCTGTAATAAATATATCTTAAAAATTTTCTTTGAATACGCTCTACCATCTGATTGTATTTGTTTTCACTTGTACACCAGATGACCGAGCTATATTCAAGTATGCTACGGACTAAACAATTATATAGTAGAAACATTACATGAATATTATTAAGCTGTTTGCATATGCGAATAACAAAACCGACCATTTTGCTAGTTCGATTGCAAATATTTGTAATGTGTGCACGGAAGTTCAACTGCGTATCAAATGTAATTCCCAGATCCCTTACCTCGGTTGACCTTTTTAAAATTGACCCGTTTATTTTGTATGGGAAAAAGCAAGGTAAAAGGATGGAGAAATCCGTCCAAATATAGTAGTGAGGAGGAGGTTAGCTGCTGGGTTCACTTCCCAGCGCCACTCCCAGCGATGGTATACTGTGTTTTCTCTGCGTTTACTCCATGGGAGAAAATATATCTAATATTGTTATATCTTCCTGGCGTGGCGGGTTCGTCCGTCGTAGTTAACAACCTTCAAGTGCTCTTGAAACTAAACTATATTTACTTTGTGTTATAGATGTTATCAGGGAGCTTGCGGCGACTAATGATGCTGATAAAACAAAAGAACCGACATATCCTTTTGGAAACACTATCCGAGTCCTGGAATCGTGCACATTTTATAAATCAGGGCTCTCCTACGCCTTTGTCAATTTGAGGTAAGTTTACATTTTGTGGCGAAATTTTAGGGATCTTTAAAAAGGAGAATGCCTTTTCTTTGGGCCCACCCTCCAGTAACATTAACCGGTTGGAATACAGCCTTCGTCGGCAAAAAACTGCGCCGCAACTTATTGGTTGATTTTTTAAATAAATACTAACAATATCTTTTTTTCATGAATTCCCTCTTGTTACCTAATAATTAATCTTGTTAGTCATGTATATTATATATTTATATATTATATATAGAGGCGGGCCAAAAGGGCTACGCGCAGATCTGTCAAACGACGCAAAATGCCTATAGGCATTTTTGGCGCACAACCAGTTAAGCCATACGTCATATGAAAGATGTTTGTATGTACAGTAGAGCATCGATTATCCGAACGTCGGTCAACCGAACGACCGCTTAACCGAACTGCTGCGGCCGCAGACTCTCGGTTAAAAACAGAACTCGATTGCCATGAATGTGATGAAGAAGACATTCAAGAATGGATGAGGGTTGATGACGCAGATCCAGTGTACCAAATCATGCAGGACAGCGATATTGTAGACCTCGTGACTGATAATGCTGACGCCGCCAGCACCTCATCGACTAGTGAATCAGAAAATGAAGATGAAAAAATACCTACACCTTCTGAAGCATTTACATGTCTAGATACTGTCTTGCGATGGTTTGAAGCTCAAAATGAAAGCGACCAGTATCAGATATCTGTCCTGAAAAAAGTGCGGGAATTAGCTGCTCATAAGCGGGTAGGCTTGCTTCGACAGACCAAAATTAAGGACTTTTTTAAGCGTTAATTCGTTCCTCTTCATGTACGTATGTATTACATACACACATATCTATTTTGTTCACTGGATTACTACTCACTATTGTAATAAATAATATGGTTTTATTAATACAGTTTTTCATACAGTTCGATTATCCAAATAAATCGGTTTTCCGAACACCCTTGTCCCCCAATTAGTTCGGATAATCGACGCTCTACTGTATTATAATTACTTATATGACAGCTCTTCTTAATTCGTTGTGGGTAAAAAGTCATATAAGGCAATAGATGACGATAGTGGATGGTTTTACTTATAGAGTCGCATCAGAGATGCAAGACGAAGCTGGCGGAAGGGCTGCAATTGACTCACGCGGTGGGTTTAATGTAGGCCATCGATCGTAATGTTATTTGGTTTTTGTTTCTTGCTGTATTGCTTTTTTGCTAATTTTTTTATTTTATTTTGTGCAATAAAGAATAAATTGAATTAATATTAACCCCTCCTCTCGCGAAGTAAAAATTCAGCTATCACTTTTGCCCGCGACATTTTCGCGCGTAAAATCGACGCGAGTCGACGACCTTGATACAAACGACCATAACTTGTAAACCACTATACAGATCATAAAAAAAATACTCTAAAATGATCGCATTGAAATTTGACATATAAAAAAATATAACCTGGAAATTGAGGGAGTCAGCCGTTGGTCCAGCAAGGGATGTTAGGGAGTTACCGGGTTAATAAAGAGATAATAATATTTGATAACAGACATTTCTCATCAGAGACCTAATCATTAATATATCTATATATATATATAAAACAAAGTCGGGTTTGTTCGAACACTTATAACTCGAGAACGGCTGGACCGATTTTCATGGTTTTTTATTTGTTGTATTTGTCTCCGTCCCGAATAGCAGAATAACTATAAAAAACAAAAATTGGAACATTAACGAAAAATTAAAATCAAAGAAAAAACATTTTCCCGTACAAAATATAAAACCGTGTTTTTCTCATGGTCAGTTGTACGTGGCATGTTCACGTGTCGGCAAATCATCCGCTTTATTTGTTCTTGCGCCTGATAAAAAAACAAAAAATGTCGTATATCACAAGGTGCTTCAATGAAGAAAATTAAACCGAGTGCATCCCATGCTGTACAATATGTAAATAGTTTAATTCAATCATGTCTTGCTGGCACACGATTGATGTACTTAATTTTTGTACTTTGTGACGCAGGCGCGTCTTTTCCATGTGTAATTCACAGATTTTCCCCATAATTGGACATATTTGTAATTGAAAAGCAGCGTCCGCGTATACAACAACATAACGTCGTTTGACAGCTCGCGCTCGCGGCGACCAAAAACAATATTGTAGAGTTCGGCGGCAGGACTGCCAATCGGAGCAATACCATTTCGCATTGCTGCCAATCACAGCAGTAATAATTTTATTCGAAAAATATAAAATAAATAGTAGATTTTCCATTTTCGTTTATTTAATATAAAAATAAATTAATAATGATGAAAAAGTGGTTTTAGTAAATTTAAACATGCAATAAATAAAATTTGTTCAACGCACTCAATAATTCCTTGCGTAAAAATCCAATATCGCAAATTGTTAGTTTTCCGGGTTACAGCAGTACTCAAAATTAAATATAATAATTTTAGATTTAATTACTATATTTTTTAAATGAAATAATTAATACCGGAAGTCTTATAATGATTTAGCAAACGGAAGAGAGCTCGCAGATTCTGACTTTCTCTAGGTCAAAGTCATTCATTTTCTTTCCATCGTTCGAGAAGCGAACATTTAAAATTAATAATTTATAGTGAGAGTCCCAGAAGTTCCTTCAAAATTTATTAATACATTCTGGAACCCTAATTACTGGGACTCTCTTTTGGATCGAGATCAAGCTCTCTCTTTCGAACACGCAACACACCTTTTCGTAAGGGCAGGCCGAAGACCACCGTACTCGGGACGAGGGGGGAGCGCTGTCCCGCATTTACTGAACGTCGTCGTCGAACGAAGAAGAGGCCCTCCCAACATTCCCGGTTCACCGCTCCATAGCATCCGTATCTTAATCGGATTGCAATTTTATCATTCATTAACGGTTTTAGAATTTTCATTGTCATACCCGCTATAACTTAAGATCGCGAGCCGACCCGCTCTACCGACTCGTTAATCCTTGTAAATTCTGATTTTAATAAATCTACTCATTTTTGACAAACTGCGTTTCTATTTTACAATTAAAGTCAAAATTAAATGACATAAGTGTCACAACTTTTATATTTCTTTTTGTGTTATTATCTTAATAAAGTAGTGAACTTAATATTTATTTTGTATTCATTGTAGTACTTTCATAAAATCATAAATTAAGTTCAGCTAATCTGTAACACGACATTCATTGACTGTTAGGTGGTACGAAGTTCGCCAGGTCAGCTGGTAATTATATATATATATTAAACTTTATTCTACTAATATACTAGAGGTTAGATTTAGTTTTTAAATACAGTAGGACCTCGCTTATCGTCCGAGGTATCGACGGTATCGTTCAATTATCCGAGGTTACCTTTGAGGGTACCTCGAATAATCGAAAACTCGGAACTCGTAACTCGGAACGTAAATCGAGGGGGAAACATGTGGTAAAGTTTAAAATTAATGAAAACAAAGTCAATGAAGTAAAAGAATACATCTATTACTTATTTAAATGTAGTCAATTAAACATGTAATACAATAAATACATACATCTATATATATATATATATATATATATATATATATATATATATATATATATATATATATATATATATATATATATATATATATATATATATATATATATATATATATATATATATATATATATATATATATATATATATATATATATATATATATATATATATATATATATATATATATATATATATATATATATATATATATATATATATATATATATATATATATATATATATAAATATATATATATATATATATATATAAAATATAAGCGATATATAAGCGATAAAGGGATCCCATTAAACCTACAGTGTACCGTCGAAAGTGGTACTCATCCAAGAATACATCTCGTTTAAACAATAAGCATTTCCCAGTCCAGTCCGGGAAAACCTTCCAGCTATGTAAGTGGCTTTTATTATTTTTATTTTTTCATCAAAGTGTCATCCTTTAAACGAATTCTTTTAAAAAAAGATTTTACAAAAAACCAATCAAATATTAACAATATTATACAATTTTATCTTATTTTTTGAACTCTTGTAAATATCATATAGCCTTAAGTATAAACTTCTCGACCAGAAATTACGATTTATATCTTATTTCATGGGAACGAGCAAATGAAGTATTTTATTTTTATTTTCATTTAATAGCTGGCTGATAGCGAGCCCAGCAATCGTATATCGTCCCTTTAAAGAGTGGATATATTCGAATTTCAAATCGAATTTTCGAAATGTCATTCCGCATTTAAGAGACGATTGATTGTGATTTTTTTCATTGTTTTTGCTTAAATTTGTCTTTAATAAAGACATTTTATTTTGGTTTGCAAAAGGATAGGCTTTGTTTTTGAGATGTGGATGAAGGGTGATCGTTCGCTAGCGATAAAGGGATCCCATTAAACCTACAGTGTACCGTCGAAAGTGGTACTCATCCAAGAATACATCTCGTTTAAACAATAAGCATTTCCCAGTCCAGTCCGGGAAAACCTTCCAGCTATGTAAGTGGCTTTTATTATTTTTATTTTTTCATCAAAGTGTCATCCTTTAAACGAATTCTTTTAAAAAAAGATTTTACAAAAAACCAATCAAATATTAACAATATTATACAATTTTATCTTATTTTTTGAACTCTTGTAAATATCATATAGCCTTAAGTATAAACTTCTCGACCAGAAATTACGATTTATATCTTATTTCATGGGAACGAGCAAATGAAGTATTTTATTTTTATTTTCATTTAATAGCTGGCTGATAGCGAGCCCAGCAATCGTATATCGTCCCTTTAAAGAGTGGATATATTCGAATTTCAAATCGAATTTTCGAAATGTCATTCCGCATTTAAGAGACGATTGATTGTGATTTTTTTCATTGTTTTTGCTTAAATTTGTCTTTAATAAAGACATTTTATTTTGGTTTGCAAAAGGATAGGCTTTGTTTTTGAGATGTGGATGAAGGGTGATCGTTCGCTAGCGATAAAGGGATCCCATTAAACCTACAGTGTACCGTCGAAAGTGGTACTCATCCAAGAATACATCTCGTTTAAACAATAAGCATTTCCCAGTCCAGTCCGGGAAAACCTTCCAGCTATGTAAGTGGCTTTTATTATTTTTATTTTTTCATCAAAGTGTCATCCTTTAAACGAATTCTTTTAAAAAAAGATTTTACAAAAAACCAATCAAATATTAACAATATTATACAATTTTATCTTATTTTTTGAACTCTTGTAAATATCATATAGCCTTAAGTATAAACTTCTCGACCAGAAATTACGATTTATATCTTATTTCATGGGAACGAGCAAATGAAGTATTTTATTTTTATTTTCATTTAATAGCTGGCTGATAGCGAGCCCAGCAATCGTATATCGTCCCTTTAAAGAGTGGATATATTCGAATTTCAAATCGAATTTTCGAAATGTCATTCCGCATTTAAGAGACGATTGATTGTGATTTTTTTCATTGTTTTTGCTTAAATTTGTCTTTAATAAAGACATTTTATTTTGGTTTGCAAAAGGATAGGCTTTGTTTTTGAGATGTGGATGAAGGGTGATCGTTCGCTAGCGATAAAGGGATCCCATTAAACCTACAGTGTACCGTCGAAAGTGGTACTCATCCAAGAATACATCTCGTTTAAACAATAAGCATTTCCCAGTCCAGTCCGGGAAAACCTTCCAGCTATGTAAGTGGCTTTTATTATTTTTATTTTTTCATCAAAGTGTCATCCTTTAAACGAATTCTTTTAAAAAAAAAAAAAATAAAAAAAGATTTTACAAAAAACCAATCAAATATTAACAATATTATACAATTTTATCTTATTTTTTGAACTCTTGTAAATATCATATAGCCTTAAGTATAAACTTCTCGACCAGAAATTACGATTTATATCTTATTTCATGGGAACGAGCAAATGAAGTATTTTATTTTTATTTTCATTTAATAGCTGGCTGATAGCGAGCCCAGCAATCGTATATCGTCCCTTTAAAGAGTGGATATATTCGAATTTCAAATCGAATTTTCGAAATGTCATTCCGCATTTAAGAGACGATTGATTGTGATTTTTTTCATTGTTTTTGCTTAAATTTGTCTTTAATAAAGACATTTTATTTTGGTTTGCAAAAGGATAGGCTTTGTTTTTGAGATGTGGATGAAGGGTGATCGTTCGCTAGCGATAAAGGGATCCCATTAAACCTACAGTGTACCGTCGAAAGTGGTACTCATCCAAGAATACATCTCGTTTAAACAATAAGCATTTCCCAGTCCAGTCCGGGAAAACCTTCCAGCTATGTAAGTGGCTTTTATTATTTTTATTTTTTCATCAAAGTGTCATCCTTTAAACGAATTCTTTTATATATATATATATATATATATATATATATATATATATATATATATATATATATATATATATATATATATATATATATATATATATATATATATATATATATATATATATATATATATATATATATATATATATATATATATATATATATATATATATATATATATATAAATGAATGTTTGTCTGTATGTCCGCTATGGACTACTAAACCGCTCGACCGATTTTGATGAAATTTTGAGGGAAATTTTAGATTAGTTCGGAGATGGTTTGTGAAGTTTGGTGCCAATCGGACCAAAGGAAATTTTTTAGTGTCCTCAATAAAACCAAAATTCTTCTTTTTTTAAAGCGGCGAATTTGAATTTCGAATGCGACCGCGAAGACAGGAGTGAGTTCTTTTTTTTTTATAGTCGAATGAATTTTAAAGCAGCGAATTTAAATTTCGAATGCGACTGCGAAGACAATTTTTTCAAAATGAACAAAATCAATAAAATGACTCAAAATGAATTGAATATTTGTGTAATGTCTTTCCTTCAAAGTTATTTTAGTTGGTGGCGTAGCAACGCGCAGGGTACAGCTAGTTAATTATAAAATACAGTACTGTATAGTAAAATTGTAGCAAAGGAGTGACGTTGGGGGGTAAAAACATGGCCTGGCCGTGGCCTTTCGCACTTGGTTAATTGGGGTTTGGATAATCGCAGCCCTACTGTTTAACTAAATTGGCTGGTGGGCCCGGAGTCATACAAATAGTAGCATTCTTCTTTTATCGAAAAATTTGTTTTCGTTCCAGATGTGTTGTTCCTGGACACGTTCTGGTCGCCCCACTGAGGGTAGCCAGTCGTTTAGAAGATTTAACTGACGAAGAAGTCGAAGATTTCTTCCGAACCGTGGTGCAAGTAATGAAGGTATATTTTTGAATTCTGTAGCAGGGAGGGGCGTGGGGGGGGGGGGGGGTACGATGATGATGATGATGTTGATAAGTAGGTGGATGGCCAGTCGTCTGACCACCTGCATTTAGTCCTTCATTAAGGACTATGGTAGCTTACTGCTTATAAAAGGTGGTCCCAACATTCTGAGAGTACACTTTGGAGTTGTCATCTTCTACGGGCGGACCCACCACCCCGAGAAGGTATAGTTAGTTAGTTAGTTTAGTTTATCTGGGCTTTTTCCGTACTTAGCCTCTTGATCGGGCCGTTGTGCGTGGCTCATGTTTTTATTTATGTTACTCCAGCCAACCCAGGCTGTCCCAGAAGGTTAGCAGCCTGTTTGGGTTGCTACAGGCCTCCAGGAGAGATGCTGGAGATTGTAGTATTTTTGCCCGTTGCTCTGCCACGCTCCTGCATTCCATGAGCACATGCTGTGGCGTTTCTTCTTCTGGGCTGTCTGTCACACCAGCGGCGTAGTGAGGCGGGGCGGCGGGGGGCGGGCCGCCCCGGGCGGCAGAGATTAAGGGGGGGGGGCGGCGAAGCCGCCCCTGTTTTATAATTATAAATGTAAATTTGTTAAACATTTTTTTTTTATTTAACAAATTTTTATTAAAAAATAATTCCGAATCTCTGAACACACCCTTCTTAATACCGCCAGCCACTCACTAGATACTAAGGGGCGATACCGTTAAAGGAAGAACAATAGAGGATCAAGAACATACTTACTAGAAAGTTGACAAGTACACGAGTGTGCGACTGAGCGACAGAGACAGAAACTAGAAACTTCGACATATATTAATATATTAGCAGGCCGAGACGCGACGCCAGTCAGATGCTAGGGACTATTATGCTCCTAAAGGGGACTATTATGCTCCTAGCATAATAATCCCTTTAGGAGCATAATATTAGATTTTGACGATGCAATTTCAGACTTCGCTGCTCGCAAAGCCCATAAAATTAACTTATAAATTTAGTGTACTTTTATAAATACTAATAATAACATTCTCCCTAATTTCAAAATTTTGTTTATTATTATTGGTGGCTACTACAACTTTTGATTATGTGGAGGGGTGCAAAATTCATCTCCGCCCCGGGCGCCACTGACCCACGCTACGCCGCTGTGTCACACCTATGGTAAACAGGTGTTTGTTTAGGGGACAGTGGCCTGTAATAGTACCTATGACTTTACGGATTTTGTCCCTTTTTAATCTGGTGAGGTTGCGGGCAAGTTTTTTAGACGCTTCCGCAACCGCATTCTTTGTTTGCCTACATCCTGCGTTTTTTCTCCATTCTGTAAGGTGTGTTTCGTCGGTGTTCCTGCGTAGCCATGTTTTTATTTGGGCCTGGGGTGTGGGCATCGAGGGTTCCGGTCCATATACTATTTTCTTTGATCCCCTTTTGCCCAGTTCGTCTGCCGCGTCGTTGCCCAGTGAGTCGCTGTGCCCTTTAAGCCATTGCAGGGTCACTATTTGACCTTGCAATGGATTGAAGCGCATTGTGGCATTCCAGTACAAGGACAGAGGTTATAGTATTTTTTGCTAGCGCTTGTAGCACGGAGGCACTGTCGGAGACAAATTGGTATGATGGAAATATTGATCCCAGAAGGTATGATGGAAATATTGATCGGGTTTTCAACCGTAAGCTGAACAAAGACTTACGGACAAGACAATCCACTCTCTAGCTCCACCAACGAGCCTGTGAGAGTCCAACGCCTTACCGCGTGGTACTGGGAAGTGAACTCAGCGGGCGCCCTCACTAACAACCTTTGACTCCCGACTGGTTACGGCTTTGAAGTCGCTTGCCGACCTCTACCTGCTGTATATTCAGTGGTGGTTCAGTTTGGATCTAACGCGTACCATTGCTATGTTTTCCCTGACTGAACGCTATTGTCAAAAAACTGCTTTTAGGCGCCATTTTTCCAATATGGCTGCGCGAGTGGCAAAGATACGTGGGGGCAAAGTTGAAATTCGGAAAGAGCACATCTATAAAATTACCCATTTTCAAAACTCCCGGAAAACTTTCCAGGTAACCTATTTTTTTAGAACCAAATGACTACTACTTGGAAAGTTTCCGAAAATAACTTGTTATTCCTAGTGTGAGTTCCTTATGGTTCAGTTTTTTCCTCTTGACCTGTGCTTTATCAACTGGAGCAGAGGTTTTGAAGAGTAAATGCATTAACATTGTGAATTTGTCATGTCTTCAGGTTATGGAAAAAGTGCACAATGCCAAATCTTCGACTGTTACTGTTCAGGATGGGCCAGATGCAGGACGAACGGTTGAGGTAAGTACAATTTTGTTGTTTGGAAAGTCAATTGCGTTGTTTGTAAAGTCAGATGATTTTCTGAAAGTGTATAAATATTTTATTTAATTATATATCTATTCTTCATTTTGGTCCCATGCCTTTTGTTATCTTTCTGGCAGTAGTCTGATCTTCGCTGGCATAAAATTGATCCAAGCGATTTTTGACGTCCTCATGTTAAGTAAAGGTTTGGCCATCTAAAAAATATTGTAGGAACCTTCTTCTTCTTATAGTGCCTCTCCTACAGGAGGTTGGCTGTCAGCTCTGTGAATTTTTCCCTGTCTTGGGCCAAGTGAAATAGTTCTACGTTTGAGATGTTTGACCACTCTTGGATGTTGCGGACCCAAGACTTTTATCTTCTTCCAGCTTGTCGTTTACCGCAAACAAAATTTCCCCATAATAATGAGCTGAAGCAGTTGGTATCGCTCATGTCTCAGCACGTGGCCCAGGTACGCCACTTTCCTTTGCTTGATTATGGGTAAAAGTTTCCGATCTCTAACCGACAAGTTGGAGTACTCTAACATTGGGAACTCTCTGGATCCAGTTAATGCGGAGCATTCTACGGTAGCACCACATCTCAAATGCTTCGAGACGCTTCTGGGTGTCAGCTTTCAGGGTCCAAGCTTCGCTACCATAAAACACCACAGGCTACACATAGCAATGGAGAATTTGTATTCGGAGCTCAATGTCAAGTTTCCGAACGCATATTACCTTTTCCATTTTCTTAAAGGATGCTCGGGTGATTTCAATTCGGGTACAAATTTCTTGTTCGCAGTCCCATTCTTCGTTTACCCATGAACAGAGGTATTTGTACTGTCGGACCTGCTCTAAATCCGAATCTGATAGTTTGATTCTGTGGTTTAGGTCTTTGTTCTTTGATATGACTAAAAATTTGGTCTTCGAGACATTTAGTGTTAGCCCTACATTCTGACTGCATTCATGTACTATGTCTAATATGAGTTGCAAGTCTTGTTCTGTTGAGGCTAGCAAAACGGTGTCTTCTGCGTATCTTAGGTTGTTAATAACTTTACCATTAATCTTAACACCAATCTCCAGGCCGTCTAAAGCTTCTGTTATTATGGCTTTAGAGTATAGGTTGAAGAGTAAGGGCAACAGAATGCATTCCTGTCGAACACTGCGGCAAATGTGAACTTGTTCGGTTTTTGAGTTTTGTACTCTTATTGTGGCCTTTTGGTTCCAGTACAAGTTTCTGATGATCGGAGGTCTTTGACAACTAAGCCGGCATAATTCAAGCGCTCCATAAGAATATCATGTCTAATGCGATCAAAGGCTTGTAGGGACCAGAACAAGTAATAATCCGAAGGTGCCAGATCTGGAGAATTTGGTGGGTGTGGTAGTACATCCCATTCATAAATAAAAATAAAATAAAATACAAACGGAGCTGCCATGGAATTCACCGATCGAAGTCGGGCCCATCATATAGTGTTATTTCTGGGGGTGAGCAGTGGATTCCGGACTAACGACCGGTTGTGGTAGGTTTAGGACAGCTGTCTTGCCACATGTGAGCGTTCACCTTACCACCCATTCACTCCCCCTTCGACACCATAGAAGTTGAGATGCGGAAATCACGGTTTTAGATAATTTTTCTGAGAAGGAGTTGATTATTTTCCTGGAGAGACCAAGATCTTTAAAAAGGTGAAACAGAGATTTAGCTGGCAGGTGAACAGTGAAGCCGTTCCTGGTGATGGCATTTGCGAGATCATGGTATTTACTTAATTTGTACTCGTGGTCTTTTGGGATATTTGATTCCCATGGAACAGTTAATTCTACGATAAGGGCCATCTTCCGAGATAGAGAGCAAAGAGTTATATCTGAACGCAGGGCTATGCATCCGAGACTTTCAGGGAATTTATACTGCTTAGAGACTGAATCGACCTCCAGAATCCAATCTGAACCAGAGCCTTCTTGATTATTTTTATTTATTTATTTATTTATTGGTCCACAAAAAAAATTACACCGTTGGCACTTAACATAGATTGTGTTGCTCCTAACTAGGCAGAGCCTGTTCTAAGGAGAACACCAATACAAATGATTAAAAAATACATAACTTCCAAACTAAAAATAAAAAATTTGAATCAAGTTAAAATGAAATTCTCACTACACCAAGATAATATTAGGACTATAGACAAGTAATACTAAATAATAATAATAATAATATATAATAGCAATAATAAATAATCATTTATAATAATAACTAATAATATATAAGAATTAATAAAAATACGTACCTATATAAAATAAATAGAAAATAAATATATTTATTTATTTTAAAATTGTGATGAATGTTTTCTCCGTCTCTCTCCTACCAAGGTTTATTAACCATGATGTAAGGTGATATTTTTGTTGTTTGCTGCTAATTTCCAATATGTTCTCTTTACTCATGATATTAACCATTCTTGGAGCAAGAAAGCTGTAATGACGTTGTCCAAAAGACGTTAGACGTTTCGGAACTTCAAAGTTTCCCTTATAACGATTTGATCTCTCCCTGTTTTCCGGAGAAACACAATATTCGTCCTCCTTATGATTCGCTTCAAAATGGATTGATGTTTAAAAACATGATAATAAACATGATTATCTTGATGTTTGAGAAGCAAATCACAGACGTCAATGCGACAGAGCAAATTTCATTGTGAGAACATATGTCGAGGGTTGGACAGCCTTAACTCTACAGTGCAGTGGTCCAAGGAATGGCTGCTTTCTCTCAATGCAGATAAATGCACTGTCCTACATATCGGATCTCGAAATCCACGGCTAGCATATACGATTGAGGGGAAAACAGTACAGCCAGTTATGACTCAGAAAGACCTCGGCATCACTATCTCCTGGGACCTCAAATGGGAAACCCACATAATCGAAATAGTTAAGAGAGCAAACTCACTTCTATATTTAATAAGAAAAGCTTTTCCACTATCACCAGTGAACTTTTCCTCAAGCTCTATAAAACCTACATTCGCCCGCTCCTAGAATACTCCTACCAGGTATGGAATCCTTACTTTTGGAAGGATATAGAGCACCTGGAAAGAGTTCAGAGAAGAGCAACAAAGTTGGTGCTATCGCTGAGGAGCAAACCATACGAAGTACGACTGAAAGAACTTCGCCTGACAACATTAGAGGAACGTAGGCAGCGAGGAGACTTAATAGAAATCTACAAAATGTTTCACGGTTATTACAGTGTGCCCAAACTCGAGAGCATGTATACCCTGAACACCAATAAGCAACTGCGTGGACACTCGTTGAAGCTAAATAAGACAACTGCAGCATCGAATCCCAGGATTTTTTTTTTGACAAATCGTGTAGTGGATGCTTGGAATGCGTTGCCAGAGGATGTGATCAGTGCTATCTCTGTCAATAGCTTTAAAAACAAACTGGACATTTTCCTTAGTGCAAAACAGTCACAAGTTTAAAAACAAGTGCATGTGATATACACGCATCAGCCTTAAGCTGCTAGTGTATAATATAATAATAATAAATGAAAAGCTCTGCGAGCCTATCCGACCGACCGCCGCTGCCGGCTGCCGCGCCACCATTTTCGCCGGTGACCTCTTTTTGCTACCAGTTGATGCACTATTACGAGATGAATTGTTCCCCGCCCGGGACAATATCCCGGAATTCCTTTGTGAAACTAGCTCGCATACGTACGGGATCGGGACCCGGGATGGACGTCAGTCGCTAGCAATTAGCGACTCTGATCGGATCTTCGCCGTTCGCCGTGGCTGCAAACGATAATTGATATAGGATAGACGCAGGCAAAGTTAGGCGCTGTGAGAGTGGCCACCCTTCACAAGACTCCAATTGATTGTGAACGAAGGGTGGTTCTCATCAGGAAGTTTTCTCCGTTATTAAAAGTCGTGGATGTTGAAGTTGAAGTATTTATTCAGAGGTCTGTAGTAGGTTGCCAGTTCGTAACGCCTTGATTGCTATTTCGCCGTTGTGTAGGTAGTGTGGACGCGAGGTGAAGCCGTGGTTGTGTATCCGAAGTGTGAAGCGCCGCGATAGATTCGAAGATAATGATAGCCGCGTATACTATGCGTGATTTGTTGACTCGAAGTGAAGTGTAGAGCGCGAGTACTTGTTAATGCGCGGTTATTGCCCTCCAGGGAATGATCTTGATCGATCGAAATGTACTGCGTTTTATATCGTGTGCAGTGATGCAATAGTTGTGAGTGGGGTGAGAAATAAGTGTGTTATTTTCGTGTCGATCAGAAGAAATGACATTAGTCATCGCTTGACTGTGCATAAAATGCCGAATTTAGTTGGAAATCAACTGCAGCTGACTCGTGTAGATTTGAGCGAGTTTGTGGTTTCGATTCTGTAGAAATTACTTTTTTGTTGTGGGTATGTTGGACTGAAGCTCCAACAGCGCCATGGGAATGAACAGGAAGTTGGGATTTCAGTTATGCTGTATAACGTGCCGAATGAGAGGATTAAATCAAAAGGCGGCGGCGAGAAGGATAAACATTTAATTTATTTTATTGATTAGGTAATTTTATTTATTTATTTATCTATTTATTTATTAGTTACATATACATTCAAATGCAAGAGCACAAAAGAAATATAATTGACAACCATCATATTATTCCACCATCAATTAGAGACATATGAGATCCCATTTGTCGAGTTTTGAAATTAAACCAAGGAGTTTCACGTAATTTTATCAATTACGTTAATTGTATCCTAACGGAAAATGGTGACCCAGCTAGGAATTGAATTTGGAACCTTACAATGCAAGATCTGGCGGCCTAACCGCTCCAGGCCAGATCTTAATTTATCTTTATTTATTATTATATATTTAACAGGCAGTTCACTGGCAGATTAAACTGATGAGCGTGAGTCCAAGCTTGCATTACAGTTTTCGTGGAATAAGTCCAGTTTGTTTTTGAAGTCATTGACACGTTTGGCACTGATCTCTTCACTAGGGAGAGCATTGCATTCGTTTACCACTCTACTGCTGAGGAAATGTTTCTTGGGATTTTCGCTGGAGTTTCAGCGAAAGCCCACACAGATGTGTATTGGTGTTCATGGTGTAGATAGTCTGCAACTCAGGAACGTCATACGATGCAGTCAGGATCTTATATGTCTTGATTGTCACCCCATACCCTGCGTTGCTGCAGAGTGGTCAAACCGAGAGCCGCCAACTTTTCCTTGTATGTCATATGATTCAAAAGGTCCAGTCCTTATCTATACTAATCTATACTAATATTATAAAGAGGTAAAGTTTGTGAGGTTGTAGGAAATAATCTCTGGATCTACTGAACCGACTTAGAAAATTCTTTTACCAATAGAAAGCCACGTTATTTGTGAGTGTCATAGGCTATATATTAATCCGAAAAATGAAAAGACTTTTTCGTGGTAGTTGGATTTGCAAAGTAAGTTGGAGATAAAACGGTTGAATGAAAACGTTTCTTACGAACGCTGCTTTAACGATGAGAGATATATGATTGAGTTGTAGAGAAAAGTTGTAGAGCTTGGTAATGCCTACAAAAAAGTCAGCGACAGCATAGGTCTAAATTTTATATTTAAGTCACAAAAAGTAGTTTTTTATTTTTTTTAAATAATTTTAATCGTTAGGTCATGTTTATTGGTCATATTATCAACAATTATGAATTCATATCAAAATAATTAAATTTATCGTCTCAAGTATTTAAAACAAAAGACTTTTCCCCTTTACTGCATATAATTTCCCTTTTACTGCATAAATGGTTAAAGAGATAAGACACTCACAAATAAGACACTCACAAGAAGACACTCACAAATAACGGTAATATAGTCAAATTGGCATGCAAATACATACACACATATGCAGTAAAATATAACCCTTCTTTTCGCAGGAAATAAATCATAGCACTCAGTACTAACCGAACCACACTCATAATTTCATCACAAGTAAAAATGTTTACCGCCCAACGAAGTGGGTTCGGGTCAGCTAGTATAATATAAAGTTAATCGACAATTTTAAGATTACGACGATATGTTTTAGGGTTTTGCATGGTGTCACCTCTAAACTGGTTTTTTTCCTATTTCAGCATATCCACTGTCACATAATGCCGCGCAAACCGAACGATTTCAAGGAAAATGACTTGATTTACCTGGAGTTAGCGAGACACGACCGTCGCACCGAAGGACAACCCATGAAACCAGCGAGAACCCTACAGGAAATGCAAAAAGAGGCCGCTGAACTGAGGAAAGCTTTCGATTTATGATACATCGACATGTTTTTTTGTTATTAGAGTTACTGAAAATATGTACTGTGAAATTGGGTTTCCATTAGGTTCGCGCATCAACTCTGCTCTTCATCATCAACTGCATATCACTACTGAATTCCCTGGGCGAAAAGAACATTGTAATTCTAAGATGGGTTCCCGGCCATGCAGGAATCGGGGGAAATGTAAAAGCCGACGAACTTGCTAAGACGGGAGCAAAGTTTATACGGCCCTGAACCTTGCTGTGGCGTACCAAAAAGCCTTGCAAACCTAATGCTCAAACAAATATGTTTAGAACAATCCGTCAACCACTGGAACAACACGCCAGGGTTGAATCAATCAAAAGCGCTAATTAAGTCTTATGACCCTAAGACGGCCCGTGAGGCCTTATCGCTAAATAGGAACAACCTACGCACACTGGCGAGGGCGGTCACGGGGCATTGTGACCTTAACAAACACATGTACAACATCAATCTCCGAGACACGAAAATGTACAGGTTCTGCCAAGGGGCAGAGGAAACTCCCCTGTACCTCATGTGCGAGTGTGGCCCGCTGATGCGTAAAAGATACACCCACTTGGGTGGTCATTACCTCCAACCTGAGGAGATAAAACAACCTGGTGCCAAAAGCCTGTTGCGGCTCTTAAATGACACGAGGCTTAGCGCAGAACTATAGTAGGTGGCGAACTCAATAGATCAGCAATGGTCGCCGTGTTACAAGGCTCATAAAGACCTTAGAAAAGCCCCACAATTAAAAAAAAAAAAAAAAACTTTGCTCCAGTAGTGGATACGTTCGCGCTTCTGGAGCGTGCAACGTTCCACGCGGTGGCGGTAAATGCTGCAAACACAATGTGGAGTGCAGTGTGTTCGTGGACGCGAGCAAAGTGAGACGTTCAGTAAATGCAAATCCATCGCTATGGAGTCAGCCGAAGAGAAATGTCTAGCTCTAATCGAGAAGTACCAAAATTATACAGTGCTGTGGGATCCGAAGAATGACAAATTTATAAATGAATTCTGGAGACGACATGTTTGCTAAACATTCGAATGAAAACTGCTGAGCACTCGTTGTTCTTCAGTTGATGTGAACTGTCTCTATTTGAACCGTCGCAGATGAGCGGAGCAGAGTTGATATGGGAACCTAATGGATACCTTAGGCACTTTTGATCGTTCCATGATTTGGTTGTACATCAAATACTATCGCTTTGATCAGAGGTGTGTGTTAAATTTGAGTTAAGGTAGGCGTCTACGTACACCTTGCTAAATTTTGACCTGGGGTTAGAAGAGATTAATGTAGGGTTTCCATACATTCTCTTTTTATCGGACAAGAAACTCTACAAGCCTTCAATACACACCTAGGCCAGGCGATTAAAATGACGCCCATTAAACAGAGCGTGGCCAAATTATTATACTCAATCATACAGTCTGGACATTAAGAGTAGAAATGAATTCCACGTTAGGGAAAAATATTTTGATGTGGCAACAATAACCCTTATGACAGCTGATTTTTTCATCTTGGTTCAGTACAAATTGCGTTTATTTTTCATTAATTCTCGTTATTCATATTCTTTTGCGTTAAAAATGAACAAAACTATTAGAAGCGGAGCTAGAGTTGTCGTTTTCAGTGTCCCAAAATGAACTTCTAGGTACATTTTAACCCCTCCAATGTGTAACGTCCCGCTCGGGGCAATCGCCTACCTACGGCAAAATGTCTAATAGGCAGTTAAAAAAATTCATACTCAATGCAATCATTTTACAGTTCTTCTTTTTATGATCCGTATAGTGGTTTATAACTTATGGACGTTTTTCTCAAGGCAGTCGATTCACGCCGATTTCACGCTCGACGGTTTCACGTTCGAAACGGTACGGGCGAGCTTTTACTTCACAAATTAAAGGGTTAAGGTTATGTTTTGCCTAACATTTCGTATAGTTTAACCAAAAATTGTTGTTACCTAACTGTCTCAATCGTAGTCAAAATTAACCCTTGGAGTAAATGGGTATTTTCATGGATGCATCTGTCTCTTTTGCAGGATTTTCGGCGACATCGACCTTAAAGTACTATAACTACGAAACTACTACACCAATCATAAAAAGAACAACTGCACAATGATTGCATTGAAATTTCGAATATAGAATATTGAAACATCAATTTGTAAAACAATTAGATAATTATGAATAAATATGAGAACGTCAAAGAAGTGAAAAAAACGCGGAACCAGATCTGGTCGTATCATACTCAACGGATAATTGTTTCAGAACCAGATTTGGTCGTATCATACTCAAGGGGTTAATGATTATTTAACGGAGGCACGAGTAACGTTTTTGTTCATTTTTAAATTCACAATCATTCAAACGTCGATGTTACGTGATAGAATCAGTAAAGAAGCATAAATACATAGTCTGAGCACAGTACACCTCTCGGGAGACGGCACTGAGACATGTTCCTAAATTATTTAGTCTTACTATTCTCACGTATATGTTGGCATATGTTGCATTTTTTTCCAAAATGTAAGGTCTACTCTTTCTGGTCAGACTAGAGTTGTCAACTACAACGGGCGAACCCGTCACCTCAGGAAGTTTTAATGATTAGTCGTTCTATCTCCCTGAAGTGAACGCAGAAGACTTGCACAAGCTCCACCACATGCCCGTAAGAGGCCAACACCTTAACCGCTAGATAGCCAGGAGTGTTACCCAGCGGGCTTACACTCACGCCCTTACTTTCAATTGTGACCAGATTACTCCAGTCTCTCGATTGGTTACGAGTTCGAGGTCGCTTGCGCGGTCCTCTCCCTTACGAAGCGGTGAAAAGGTGTATACCGAATCTAACGCGGACCACAGCATCCTTTACCCGGCTGTTCACCCAGGATCGGGTAGCCGATGGTCGTTTCGAGAGCAGTCGCCGTAAGGTCCGCAACCACCCCCGCTCTATAGGAAACAGTACTGCTTCCAGACTCCCCCGACTGTTAGTCAGAGTGCACAGTCGATTGGCTTACGCCGCACGGTGCGCAGACCGTCCAGGAGCGCCAGAAGGTTGATTACTAGGGGAAACTAGCCCTAAGGTAAGAGTCCTGCCCGGGCTCGCACTTCATGCGTGGAGGCCGCCGGATGTGGGTGTTGACCCGTGAGTGTGACCATCCCTGAACAGAATGGGTCTTCGTGGCCAACTTAGCAAGGGCCCATAAGCTCCCAATGTCAGACTGTACATTTCAGTTATATTTTAATTTGCTATAATTTTTGTATAATAAAAATTTGTACTGAAATGTTTGCTTGAGTATAATAATTTGGCCACCCCCTTTAAAAAACTGGTGACATACTGGTTGATAACCTCGACGAGGGAGGAGTTAGTTTTTAGTAAGCAGCTTTGTTAATTAAAATAGGTACATCAATATTTCATTTCTTATGATGATTATTTCTATAACTTTATAACTGTATAACTTTATATCTCACATATATGTTCTACTTAATTTAATAAGTAAAGTTTTTGTGAAATATTGGACTCGAATGCGTTTCTTCGTGAACTAAAATAAGATCTTAGTTCAACCGAACGAGACAGAGCAATAGTGTTAGATTTAGCTGCTTTAGAATTAGGTGCGTAATTTTAATGCTGAAAAGTGACAACCATTCATTTCACATTCCGCTCTGACGTACTACTCTGTCTCGTTGACATGAACTAATTTCCGATTTTAGTTCAAGAGAAACGCAATCGAGCCCATTTTATACTTATAATATTTATCACATGTACACTATTGCCAAATCGCCCAATATTGCAGCAGCCTTCTATATGGTGGTCCGATACTTGACACTGAGCCTCTACCTCTAAAGTATCAATCGTCATCTTGGACTCAACTATAAAATGAAAACTGATACTCAGGTATGACAAGTATCGGCCAGTACCGAAGTATTGACCAATACTCGACTATAAATTTAGGTGTTAAGCCGTCGCAAGGAGTCTCGGACAGAGATGAACCTCACTGGGACTTTCATAATAATAGTTTAGCCCCCCCCCATTCTCAACCACTCTGTGAATCGGACAGCCTCTGCTGTCTACAAAAATTTCTCAGGCGTGTACTATCAATTACGCTATGTCGATCCGGTTCAGAGAAAATGCCTTCAAGGCAAAGCTCCACGAGCAAAAAAGGCTAGTTCGTCGCCAGCTATGCGACGACAAAAAAGGCGGAGATAAACCCGTCTGCTACAGCTTCTCATGCGCTCTCGTACCGCTCAGTCCATAAACTTATACAGAGCGTAGCAAAGCAGAACGATTCAGAGGAAGTCCTCTTCGACAAAAACCGCTATAGATACAGTAAGAGATTCTTGTCCGCTGCCAAGGGCACAATTCAAATCCCGGAAGAAATGGTCACAAACGGTTTGACGGATGGATACTGTTGCCAAACGGCTAGTCAATTTCCTAGATCTTTTTTTAGAATCATTAATATTAAATACAATTTTGTAGGTGTTAGATATTGTAAGGTATGGGGGATGATTTTTCGGTTTTTAACAGTATTGACTGGAAAATGTCCCAGTCAGCACTGTGGCAGTTTTGTCCAACCGTTATGGTTTATACCCAGCATTGCTCACTTTACACCTTTTAGGATTGCTCACTTTACCACTTTACACTTTACACCTTTTAGCCGAGCACCCTCTAACTTGTAACAAAAATATTCTGTTTCATGCATTGTTTTAAGACTGCGCCGATCATAATTCACGGGCGCTAAATAGGTATTTAATGCAGCACACCGGTTGGCGCCAATTGGCGCGACGATATGCCGCCCCGAATATCGTCGCTTAAACAAAAGTACCGTGTAAGTCAAAATTAGATATTTTTCAGGAGAAGCAGAAAACTGATACATTGTTAACTATTTCGTCGTATATTATATTTATATTTAACTATATCACAGTAATTGAGATAAACGATGTCATATTTATTTGAATACAGCTCTCTGATTGTGCATTTTCAACGCGGTTATGAGCTCAGGGACCGTCCACATATTACGTAATCACGTTTTTGGGATTTTCTACCCCCCCTCCCACATGTTAACAAACGTAATCAGCGGCCTTACCCCCCCCCCCCTAAGATTACGTAATCAACCGAATATGTAGAAAATGTGAAAAGATTTATTTAAAATTTACTAATGAATTTGTGTATCTTTTATTGCAATGCTGATATGCCTACTCATATATGGTTGTTGGTAAATTCAATGACATTAAACTGTCAAATGTATTTATAGGTTATAAATTATTCTTTCGAGAAAACATTATTATTAGAACAAAACCAAAGAAATAATCCTTAAAAAAAATATCCATACAAATAACATACAAGATGCACAGAAAAGTAATTTTTGTTACAAGATAGAGAGAGAAAATTGCAATGAAAATCTCCATCGCAGATGGAGGGATAAAAATACATAGGAAGGGATAAAAATAAGTGACGTTTAATGTGATGTCATTTTGTATATAAATAATATATTTATAGATATTTTAATTTTAACGCTTTTATTAAAGAGTAAAAATGGTCTAATGACAAAAACTAAATAAGTTTTTTGATTTCTCCTTGAAACCTTGAATGAAACTTCAGTTTACTACAGCTGATGGTTTTTAGTATCCGGTCCATTATAGCTTTAACCCCTAGAGCCCCGATTGGCCGATATCGGCCAAAACACGAGTCAGCGTGAAGGCCCCGTTTTAATTTAATTTTAATTTAATTTGTTTTATTTTATTTTATTATGTTTTATTTTAATTATGGATACAGTGGTTCGGCAGTAATTAATGTTTTGGTGTGACAGTGTCATAATTATTTTTTTTTACTAATTTTTACTAAAAAAAATTGGGACATCAACTTGTCAATCGGCTGAGGGGCCGAGGCCTGAAGGGTTAAACGTTGACCTTTATATTTGAGAACCATTATAGCTTTAAATGTTGACCTTCATTTTTGAATCGCTCCATATTAACCCTTCAGGCCTCGGCCCCTCAGCCGATTGACAAGTTGATGTCCTAAAAAATTTTAGTAAAAATTAGTAAAAAAAATAAATTATGACACTGTCTCACCAAAACATTAATTACTGCCAAACCACTGTATCCATAATTAAAATAAAACATATTAACATAATAAAACATAATAAATTAAATTAAAATAAAATTAAAACGGGGCAGTCACGCTGAATCGTGTTTTGGCCGATATCGTCCAATCGGGGCTCTAGGGGTTAAAGGGGTCTAAGTTGCATTTTTGGATGATAGGAGTTTGTATGCTATTTGGTTGCAAAGCCATTATCTATCACATATTCGAACTACAACATGAGTCTACAAAGTTGCAGCCGTTCAAATATATTTGTATTTATATTATGTTTCTTGCTAAAGGAATACAAGTTCATAGAAAAATATAGATTTACTGTTAAATGTATATCCTATATTCTGACAAAATGCTATTTGGATCGAAGTCAAAGTCTGTTTTATTTTAATATGGGTACAGTGGTTGGCAGTAATTAATCTTTTGGTGAGACAGTGTCATAATTCATTTATTTTACAAATTTTTACAAAAAATTTTTGTGACATCAACTTGTCAATCGGCTGAGGGGACGAGGCCTGAAAGGTTAATGCTGACATTGAGACAGTTAAATATTCTAGGCGGTATAAAGGTGTAATGTCGCTGACCAAAATATGTCTTCATTTTAGGTACCGGAATATTATGCCCAAAGGTTTGTCCGGTTACTTTAGCACTGATGTGAAAAGGTGAAAATAAGATGAGTAAATTAATATTATACTTAAATATTGTTAAATCGTTAGGACAGTAAACTAATATTTTATTTAAATTTTGTCCCATTTACATAAATAAAAAAACGTCCCGTGAATGAGGGTATACAGTTTTTTCCAAGCCCTGAAAAGTTGGCTTGTTGGCATTTACAAGGTTTCACATAATATATAGCGACAATTTGTTTTAATTCATCATATACAGCTTTATATTATTAGATGTCAAAATTCATAAGTAGAGCCCCGATTTTCCGCGAGCAGATGATCTGCAGTGCGGATTATCCGTGAGTGCCGTGAAAATGATTTTGAAGTGTTTGTGTTATCAAGAAGCAAATGAGTGAATGTTTTTTTTTAAAAAGACTTTTTTGTAAGTATTCTATTTTCTTTCCTGTTATTTAGGGATTTATACTTTGGGCAAAGGTTTATTCAATACTGTACATACATATTTAGTCTTTTTGGTATTTTTTGGAGTTATCCTCGATTTTCACTATCCGTGGTGGGCTTGCCACTCTATTCTGCAGATAATCGGGGCTTACAGTACTTTATCAACTATGGTACAGGCCAAAGGAACGTTCCGATTGGGTAATAAACCGAACTGTCAACAAGGATGCGGCTAACGTCGATATTGCTTATCGATGAATTACGCTTGCTCGATGAAACAGCATTATACATCTGCATTTATTATAGTACCGATTGTTTTATTTATTAATATTTTCGGTTTAAGTATTATTTTAGAACTAGAGTAATTAAATAATGGCCTAATTATGCGATGTGAGTTATTAAATGAGTACTTGATAGATAACTGATCATCATAAGTCATTATTAATTTCTAAACAGTCATTAGTAAAATGTTATCGTGGCATTTTGTAACGAGTCCCACACATGTATATTATAAAATGCTGCACGGATAAAACATCATTACTTGCATATCAGTTGAGCAATGGAGACCATATTTTCTAACCTGGAGCTATTGAAGTTGAAGGGTGATATTAACATGCAGACTCGGTGCCTTATACATAACATTTTGTCATTTTTTTACGAATTGAAAAGTGACCCGACAAAAGTTTCGTTGCTCAATCTCAATAATATAATAATCTGATAGATAATCTGCAAAGGTTGCAACTCGCATCCCTACAAGCAGGTAGTAAAAAAGGCTGGGCCAGCCTAATGATTTATTGCCTCACCGGAACGTTTCTTTGGCCCGTACTATAGCAACATTTATCGAAACTGATGACAAATTACAATATTTATGCTGAAAATAACATTACTTTTCCAAAATAATTATTTATATTTTTATTTTATGGAAAGATATTTTTTTATATAAAGATATTATTTTTATATAAACATAATAATTTTTTTCTCGATATTCCATTTAAACGATCTATGTGGAGCAATTAAAAAAAGTTGACAAATATAACATATTTTTGAATTTCAAACCAAAAACAGTAAAAACATTCATCCAAGTCCTTCTTGTCTATAAAACAGCATAATAAAAAATACAGATTTACAGTCATTTTGTCATAGGAAATTGTTTTTTATGATTTACTCAAATGAGTGTGTTGTAGATTTGGATCCCTTTCATTTAGGACGTGATATATGTGGAATAAAATAATTTTCTATAGTGTGCTGTGTTCGCTCTCCAACGGTGGACATAAAAAGTGTCTGATGTTCCTCGGCATGATGATTCCTTCCTGTTTTCCTGCCAAGTCTGAGGCGTATTTCAAAAATTCTCTAGCGACATCTTCATCAACGGGCGCTCCAATCCCAGCGACAGGGTAGACAGTGATCACTTTCTGCGGATTAAAATATAATATATTGCAATCTGGCTATAAAGTAGCTGGCTTTAAGAGCGGTGTCATTTACTTCGGGCAAAGCTGACACCCCAGGGAGTTATAACGACATCAAGCTGTTCTGTTTCCCATGGAGTGATCATAAAGACTTTTCGGACAAAACAATCCAGTCAAGCTATGCCAACAGCCCGTAAGAGCTTAACCCTTCGATTAGCGGCGTAATTTCCAATTTATTGGAATTTCTTGCAATATCCCCGCGCTCGACAAAAAAAAAACTATAACTATGGACCTACTATGGCAATCATAAAAAGAATAACTGTGCAATGATCGCATTGAAATTTCGTATTATTTCGTAATATCTAAAAATATTTAGATATTAGCTCATAAATCCAATAAAATTTTTGATGATTTCTCGAAAAAAAAAAGTTTGACAATGGAATTTTATCAGAAATATTTGCGAAATGACGCGCGAAATTATTCTAGCGGCCGTCTATGTATCTATGGTTGGTCAGTTGATAGCTCTAGTACCTATTATATATATATTTTTGACCTTCAACTCTCAGAAATGACAGGTGACTGCCAAGATTTACACCCGCCGCTTAAGGGGTTAAGCGCATAGTGCTCAGCATAATAAATTTTTAAATTTAAAAAGATTTATTTTTTTAATTTTTCAATTTTTTCACAATTTTTTATCTAAAGTTGCTTATTGGCTCCTACCCCCTTGAAGGATGCCGGTTAATGAAAACTCATCCTGTATAACATCCTGAGGTGGAAGGCTCGCCCTCGGCAATGACTAAACTGTATATAGGTGAGTTATAATCAGTGATGCATGCGATACGATACCGATACCGATATATCGGCGATACTTTGAATTTGCCGATATATCGGTATCGGCGATATTTTAACAGCCCTTACAACTACGCAAATTTCGCGCTTCAAAAAAGTGGTATAATTTTTGACGGATACATAATTTAGGAATGCTCTGTTTACAAAAACCTAATAAATGTTAATTTTGACTACTTAAATATTTTAAGTACTACAATTTCAGTTGTTAATAAAAAATAAAACTTAACATACTTTTTTATATTTTTATACGTGTATCGGTATCGGTATCGTATCGGCAAAAAGGCGTATCGATGCATCCCTGGTTATAATTGACCAGCACATTGAAATGACTGCATCAGTTTGAAAAATTCAAAAAAGTTCTATTTTTGAAAAAAAAAAAAATGCATTAAGCGCACTGCGCCATCTAGCAGTAGGTAAAATATTGCACATAAAAAATATTTATTCGCGAAATTTTACCTGTCGCTAGATGGCGCAGCGTGCTCAACTCTTGCCAAACGTTTATTCAAAATTTACACTGTTCAAACTTTAAAAAAAATATATATATTTTTTGCATTTTTTTAATTAAAATTGTTTTGTTTGTTCGTATTGATTCACCCACTGCAAGGATACCGGTTAATTAACACTCACCTGTACATAATGGACATCTGTATACATACCTCAACTGATTCTTTCTCGGAAGAATCCACCACAGTTTCAATGGTAATCTTTTGAAGTGCCTCTGACATGGAGGAGTTTTCCGTATTACTTTTGGTTTTTGTTGAACCTTCAGAATTCTAAAAAGAAGGTAAAGTAACATCTTCTTAGGATATTCAAGCTTAATAATATTTTATAATAAGTAATAGAAGAACATTGCGGTTATTATCTATACTAATATTATAAAGAAGTAAAGTTTGTGAGGTTGTAGGAAGTAATCTCTGGATCTACTGAACTGATTTTGAAAATTCTTTTACCAATAGAAAGCCACGTTATTTATGAGATTCATAGACTATATATTAATCTGAAAAATGGAAAGACTTTTTCGTGGTAGTTGGATTTGCAAAGTAAGTCGGAGAAAAATGGTTTATAACTAACGCTGCCCTTACGATGAGAGATATATATGATTAAGTTCTACAAGAAGGTTGTAGAGCTTGATAATGCCTATAAAATAATCAGCGACAGCATATGTCTATTTTTTATATTTCAGTCACAAAAAGTAGTATTTTATATTAAAAAAATAATTTAAATCGTTAGGTCAAGTTTATTGGTCATATTATCAACAATTATGAATTCTTATCAAAATAAGTAAATTTATCGTCTCAAGAGTTTAAAACAAAAGACTTTTCCCTTTTCTGCATATAATTTCCCTTTTACTGCATAAATGGTTAAAGGGATAAGACACTCACAAATAAGACACTCACAAGAAGACACTCACAAATAACGGTAATATAGTCAAATTGGCATGCAAATACATACATACATATGCAGTAAAAATATAACCCTTCTTTTGGCAGTCAGGAAATAAATCATAGCACTCAATACTAACCGAACCACACTCATAATTTCATCACAAGTAAAAAGTTTTACCGCCCAACGAAGTTGGCACGGGTCAGCTAGTTTGTTATAAATGAGACATATATGTAATAAAGTTTCGATAATCATCAGTGGCTGCGTTAGGCATTGGCGACGTCGGCGACCGCTGTCGGCCTTGCGCCTGAGGGTGCCTTGAAAAAATTTTTACAAGTCAATAGCTTAGTTATATAAGTAACCTCTGTCCTTGTACTGGAATGCCACAATGCGCTTCAATCCATTTCAGGGTCAAATAGAGTGACCCTGCAATGGATTAAAGGGCACAGCGACTCACTGGGCAACGACGCGGCAGACGAACTGGCCAAAAGGGGATCAAAGAAAATAGTATATGGACCGGAACCCCTGATGCTCATACCCCAGGCCCAAATAAAAACATGGCTACGCAGGAACACCGATGAAACCCACCCTACAGAATGGAAAAAACGCAGGATGCAGGCAAACAAAGAACGCGGTTCCGGAAGTGCCTAAAAAACTTGCCCGCAACCTCACCAGATTAAAAAGGGACAAAATGCGTAAAGTCATAGGTACTATGACAGGCCACTGTCCCCTAAACAAACACGTGTTTACCATAGGTGTGACAGACAGCCCTCTATGCAGAGGATGCATGGAGGAAAAAGAAACGCCACAGCATGTGCTCATGGAATGCAGGAGCGTGGCAGAGCAACGAGCAAGAATACTACAATCTCCAGCATCTGTCCCGGAGGCCTGTAGCAACCTAAACAGGCTGCTAACCTTCTGGGACAGCCTGGGTTGGCTGGAGTAACATAAATAGAAACATTAGCCACGCACAACGGCCCAATCAAGGGGCCAAGTGCAGGAAATAGCCCAGGAAAACTAACTATCTAACTATGATGAATTAAAACAAATTGTCGCTATATATTATTATGTGAAACCTTGTAAATGCCAACAAGCCAACTTTTCAGGGCATGGAAAAAACTGTATACCTTCGTTCACAGGACGTTTTTTTAGTTATGTAAATGGGACAAAATTTAAATAAAATATTACTTTACTGTCCTAACGATTTAACAATATTTAAATAAAATATTATTTTACTCATCTTTTTTTCACCTTTTCACATCAGCGCTAAAGTAAAAAGACATACCATTGGGCATAATATTCCGGTACCTAAAATGAAGACATATTTTGGCAATATCCAGCATCTGTCCCGGAGGCCTGTAGCAACCCAAACAGGCTGCTAACCTTCTGGGACATCCCGGGTTGGCTGGAGTAACATAAATAGAAACACGAGCCACACACAACGGCCCAATCAAGAGGCTAAGTGCGGGGAAAAAGCCCAGATAAACTAACTTGTTCCTGTTCAAAAGTTGCTTATTTAGTCGTATTGATTCACTCCCTTTAGGGATGCCGGTTAATTAAACTCATCCTGTATATACAGTAGGGCCGCGGTTATCTGAGCCCCGATTAACCGAGTTCCGGGTTAACCGAGTTCGAAAAGTCCACGGCCAGGCCATGTTTTTACCCCCCAATGTCACTCCTCTGTTTCAATTTTACTATACAGTACTGTATTTTATACATTGTATATGTATGTATTGTATTATATTTGTAACTGACTACATTTAAATATGTAATAGATGTATTATTTTACTTCTAAGACTATGTTTTCATTCATTTTAAATTTTACCGTATATTTCCCCCTAATTTACGATGGAGTCCGTGTTATCCGAGTTTTTGATTATCCATGATACCTCGGATAGGCGAGGTCCTACTGTATTTTGAATAAATAAGTGTATTTTTGCCCTCCAAATATTGAATACTTATTAAACAGGGAGAAAAGCTGAAAGAAAACCTTACCCTTTTGGTTTCTCCAGCAGTGCTATCTAGAAGTTCGTTGGCGGTAGAATTCAAGCCAGCAGATGGTTCGAATTCTCCCGTGTTGTCTAACGTTTCATTATCCGATCGTGAATCATCAATGGCTCCACTATTTAAATTTAAGTGTAATACATCCACCTTAGTATCCGTAGTAGAAGCTTCGGTTTCAGAGCTAATATTCAGAATTGGTACAACCGGATCGTTCTGCACCTGCAAGAAGACAGATGTATGTAGATAAATGTGTTATTATAGAACATACAATATTTATTCATATTTGTAAGAGTCAGTCAAATGAAAACAAGACAGACGATATAACGAGCTATGCGCGGAAGTTAGTAACGCAGGTAGGTGTGTGTATAGTAGGGCCCTCTATTGGGAATCAGGAAAGTATAGCGCAAATGTTCACAGCTGTGCGTGCCTTTTGCTTGTTAGACGATTTCGAAGTAAGGTCAGCGAGTCGTGTGCGCGTCCGACTTCACTATGGAGGCTGGAACGGTATCACATTGTATTTAGAATGACTTTCTTAAATAAGGCGGTATTTAATTTTTCTTTGCGCATATTCTAACCAAAATTTCACAACATGATTTCGGTCCACCAAGGCATATGTGTTACCGAATGTCAAGTCCGAAATGACATCCGATGACAGCCAACAAGGCATATGTATGTGTACCAAATTTCAAGACCGAAATCACGTCGTGAAATTTTGGTTGGAATATCTCGTATACAAGGGACACAAATAATATATTTTTTTTTCTCCATATTTAAGAAAATACTACATCAGTTTTGGAAAAATACTATTTTAATACTACGGAAAATACTACAAATATACTATATATATATATATATATATATATATATATATATATATATATATATATATATATATATATATATATATATATATATATATATATATATATATATATATATATATATATATATATATATATATATATATATATATATATATATATATATATATATATATATATATATATATACTACAAATATACCACAAATTGGCGCGCAGAGGGAGAGGGTGTTGCTGGAGTGTTGGCGGGTGGGGGAAGCGTTGTCTACTTACGGGAAAGTCTTGGGGTGACACAACCCATTTTTGAAATAGCCCCCAGATGCATAGGTACTTACCCGCATCAAATGCCCAGGATGGATATTAAGACCGGCTAATGGACACACGAAGCTCAAATCGCTCAAAATCTCAATTTGAAGCACCGAGAGATCATGTTTTATAAGGAGGTTTTTCTCGTCGGCTTGGTTATGAAAAGATTAAAAATTTGAATCATTCTTTATTTGAATGTTGGCGTCTCTGTCGTGCTGCATAGCTCTGTCACTCTTGCGCGATGGCTCTCTCACCGGAACACCTCTTCTCACCACATCTCTTCTACTACTACTAGGACCACTATTGTTTACTATATATTTAAACAATATCAACCATTGCTTCAACCTTTGTAAATTCCTCCTTTTTGCTGATGATATGAAGGTGTATGCACTGGTAAGGACATTGGACGATTATATATCATTTCAAAAAGATAGACTGTCTCTTTACTGCTCGACAAACCGATTACACATCAATGCTTCTAAGTGTGCAAATGTTAGTTTTACAAGGAATACTAAGTCGCTAAATTTTAGCTACAATTTAAATGGACTTCCCATCCCAAGAAAATCTGTTATAAAGGACTTGGGTCTTATTCTAGACAATAAATAAAATTTCATTTCACACATTGACACAATAACTGCCAAAGCATACAGTATGCTGGGCTTTATTCTCAGACTAGCCAAGCAGTTTAATCATAATAGGTCCCTTATAATTTTATATTATGCTTATGTCAGCTGCTTATGTCAGCAGTCACCTCGAATACGCTTCGCAAATTTGGTCTCCTTGTTACAATATTCACATCAAAAGGATCGAACGCATTCAAAACATGTTCTTAAAAAACTTAAATTATCGGTCTTATGTAACTTTTTCAGATTATAACGAAGCTGGTGACTATCATGGGCTTGTACCATTAGAAATGAGAAGAGTTAGTTCAGATGTAATATTCCTATACAAGATATTAAATGGCTTTATCGACTGTTCTGAATTGCTTCAGCTTATAAATTTCCATGTACCCCCGCGGCCTTCCCGCCAATTCAACTTATTTCATCTACCTCTAGTAAGCACAAACTACGCCCAAAATAATTACATTTATCGAGTATCTCATTTCTGCAATACCAAGCTTAGCGAAATTGACCTGTTTAATACAACTGCGACTGCGCTCAAGACTCTTATTCCGGGTCTTCTGAAAGGCAATATTCAAGGACGAGTGAAATAATTATATTATATTTTTCCTTTTCTTCTTTCTTTTCTTTCTTCAATATTAAAATAAACCATAAAATTTCCCTAATAATAAGATAATAAAAGAAAATATTATTAACTCGACTGATGTGATGTCCATCATTGGATGCAAGTCTACCCGCGGCGGAATGTGAGCGATCCAATATTGGATATGAAATCCAATATAAACTATCACCAGAAGTGACGGCTGAATTTTTTGCCCCGCGATAAGAGGGGTTAAAACAGCAATGGATCAAGGGACACAGTAACTCAAGAGGAAACGATGCTGCGGATGAACTAGCCCGTAAGGGCTCAGACACACCGGCATACGGACCCGAACCTGTCGTGCCCCTACCATACTCGCACATAAACAACCAACTTGACAACCACTACAAACAACTACATCAAACACACTGGAAAGAGATAGACACCTGCAGACAAACCAAAGAAATAGTAATGGAATACAACCACAAACTTACCAAAACACTTCTAAGGACAAAAAGGCCCCAACGACGCAAACTAGTGGGACTGATAACAGGACACAACACACTAAACAAACACCTCTTCAAAATGGGCGGAACGAATAACCCTATGTGCAGAGCATGCATGGAGGCGGAAGAAACCACAAAACACATTCTGCTAGATTGTAAACAGGTAGAAGTATACAGGACAAAACACCTTGGGACCCCAGGCACCCTGCGCGAGGCGGCAGGAAACCTGAAAGCCCTGCTGGCTTTCGTCGAGGAGCTGGGGTGGGTGGAATAGCGCTACCCCCGTTACACGCAAAATAGGCACACTGGATGTCGACTTGCGAAGGAACGCCCAGTATAACTAACTAACTAACTAAAGAGGGGTTAAAACAAAATTTATAACTTTAATTCCCCTCCACTTCCTCTTATCCCATTCCTAGGCGACTGTATATTTTTACGATCTTCAAGTGGAAACTTTTAACTGGCATTGTAGTCTATAAATAAAATTCAGATATTTCTCCTGTAATAGCTGTAAGTTTCCTTAATAATAATAAAATAAAAAATAAAATAAAAATAATCTCCTAATGTATTTGCACATGACCATTTTTTAAAGGTAGATAAATATCACTTACACAAGTATATGTATCATTGCTGTCCTGATGAGTATCACCGGTTGACAACGTTGAATTTACTACTTCAGTACCTGAAACAAACCAATTCAACCCGGCATTAGATTACTTTGGATCAGCGGTTCCTAAAGTAGGGTCTGCAAACTGCTTCAAAATTATTTTTAATTAATAATTAATTTAAATTAAATTATGTTCATATTAATATTCATTTTACAAGTATTAGAGTATACAAGTCATAATAAGGTAAGCAATCTTTTTAATGTAATTATAACATGAAACGTAAGAAATGTTAGAATTTGTAATAAAATAGTCAAATCAGAAAAATATTAATAAATAAATGAAACAAAACAATCCTGCATTTTATTCATTACGAAGATAAGAAATGATAAAATGAATACAAATTCCTTTTTAATACAATACAAGACAAAAAGAAATAGAATTTTCAAATATCCTGATAGTCATTTATAATACCTTAACTATCAAATTTCCTGATAGTTGTAGTATTATAAATGTTGCACGTTGCGAGCTCTCTAGTGTTCGTTGCACTAGAGCTCGCTGCCTTGGAACAATTCCTGGCACTTAGTTGAGCAGCAGCAGGACACATAAGCCAATGTTCATATCGGCAGTGTTCATTAAAAAAATATATCACCAACAGCGGAGACGGTAGACGTCTACTGTTAAACATAGGCCTCCCCCATAGAACGCCATGTCGAATAGTTTTGAGCCGCCTTCATCCGCCAACTTCCTGCGACCGCAGCATTATCCATCTTGATGGGGGGCGTCCAACACAGCGTCTGCCGGTTCGTGGTTGTCATTTAAGGGCCTTTTTTCCCTAGCGGTTCTGCGAGATATATGGCCAGACCATTGCGATTTCAAGTTGCTGATTTTACAAGCTATATTAGTCACCTTGGTTCTTCTGCGGATTTCCCCATTTTGGATCCTGTCACGGAGTGAATCTCGAAGCATAACTCTCTCCATGGCTCGTTGCGCGACTTTGAGCTTGTGTATGAGGCCAATAGTTAGCGACCACGTCTCAGTGCCGTAATGTAATCTATAATGTAATCTATGTCTCAAATGTAATCTATACTAATATTAAAAAATGGCTTGACGACATAGGTCGTTCAAGGACAGAGAAAGAACTGCTGCAAGTCATATCTTAAAAAAATATATATATATATATTTCTGCATAACTTTACTATTATACTATATAATATGATATAAGATAAATAAATACAAACGGAGCTGCCATGGAATTCACCGACCGGAGTCGGGCCCATCATAATACTATTTTTTACACTTCTGGGGGGTGAGCAGTGGATTCCGGACTTACGAACCGGCTGTGGTAGGTTTAGGACAGCTGTCTTGCCACATGTGAGCGTTCACCTTGCCACCCATTCACTCCCCCTTCGAAGCCATAGAATTTGAGATGCGCAAATCGCAGTTTTAGATAATTTTTCTAAGAAAGAGTTGATTATTTTTCTGGAAAGGCCAAGATCTTTAAAGAGGTGAAATAGAGATTTAGCTGGCAGGCCACGAGCGCCAACTTCCACCGCGTGAAGGTGAACAGTGAAGCCGTTCCGGGTTACGGCATTTGCAAGATCATGGTATTTATTTAATTTGTACTCGTGGTCTTTTGGGATATTTGATTCCCATGGAACAGTTAATTCTACAATAAGAGCCACCTTCCGAGATAGAGAGTAAAGAGTTATATCTGGACGGAGGGCTGTGCATCCGAGACTTTCAGGGAATTTATACTGCTTAGAGACCGAATCAACCTCCAGAGTCCAATCTGTAGCTTTCTCGATTATTGAGAAAGGTTTTGTAGTTAAATGTTTTTTGCCTTTAGAGCCATCCCGCACAAACTGTATTGGGGGTTTGGAGGATACTGTCAAACCCTTGTTGGCACGAGCCACTGAGAGACTAATTACCTCGCGAATAACAGCGAGAACTTTGTCATGGCGGTAAGTGTACCGTCCTTGATCTAAGGCCACCTTGCAGCCAGCTAGAATGTGTCTAGCTGTGCAAGGGGTATTGCTACAGAGGGGACAAGAACTATCCTCGGCAAAGCTCCAACGAGCGAGGTTACTGGGGTCTGGAAGTGTATGCTGAAAGGCATTCAAATAAAATTTCAGCATCTCTGGCGTCCAGTCATAGAGCATTACCTTCCAGTGCATTGGAGGCGGAATGCAAAAGTCACCAATTGTTGTCCAGTCGTTCTGGCATTGAAGGCCAATAGCATGAGCCATACTCTTGCTGTCGTAATCTCCCCGCAAAAGAGACTTCTTCAAGTCCACGTCGCTCGTGGTTGTACTGCCATACCCCAGACCAGTGCCATTCTGGCTGATTCCAGTAAAGAACCTTTTGTGGAAGTCTACGCGGGCTTGTAGTTCATTTGAATCACTACAGCCACTTATTACGTGCTTCGATATTGCCGGATCTTTGGAATTGCACAGAATCGAATTTTTGGTTATTCTGGAGTTGGCGTAGAGCAGAGAGGGCAGTTTAAGCGCTAGCCCAAAATTTTGTTTGGACCTGAAGAGAGTCGAGGGGTCAGCTGGTTTGGCTAAGGACAGCCAGGATTTTAAACTAGCTGTCACCAGTGCATCTAGACGGGACAGTTGGGTTTTGGTAAAATCGTAAATAAGAAAGGGCCATGACAAATGTGACGTTAGATAATTGTCATAGATCCAGGCCTTACGAGGGCCAGAAATTAGCAAGGCATCTATTTTCGCCAGGCAACTTTTGAAATGCTCTATAACATGATCGCCCGAGACGTCTTTTCCCTGATGGGTGATTTTTCTGCCGAGGAATTTGAAATGATTGTTTGGGTCTATAAGGGAGATATTAGAGCCCTTATAGACCAATTTGGGGTCATAGGATGTAAATTTTGTGCCCATGCGGGCGAGTCCAAGGCAAAAACATTTGGAGGGCTTCACTTTTATACAGCCTGACCAGTCGCAGAAAAGCTCCACTTTCTGTAATAGCAGGGAAAGCTGCTTGGGGCTTCTGGTGATGAAAGTTAGGTCGTCGGCAAAAACGAGGCACGACGAGGTGTTTTGGCCGTCTGTTTTAAAACGGTAGCCCCACTTCCTGTCAAACTGGCTCAGGCTTTCCAGAAGTATATTAAAAACTATATTAAAAATCGTCGGGGAGAGGCAACAGCCCTGAAATAGTCCAATTGAATATGGTATAGAGCGGGTAGTCCATTCTTGCGTTTTAACATGGAAAGTCAGACAGTTGTAGTAGGAGGCTACAATGTCACGCACGACTGGTGGGAAGTTGTACCAGCGGAGTGCAAAGTGGAGGAGACTGTGTCGGACTGACCCAAAGGCATTCTATAGGTCGAGCCAGCATACATTGATTTGGCGTTCGTGCTGTCTCGCATCCTTGATGGCAGCAGCCAGGAGAGAGTTGTGCTCGAGGCAGCCCGAGACAACAAAATGTACTATATTGTAATATAATGCAAAAGAATAATACTATAATATATTTAGATCGTTATATTTATATATTTGTGTATGTATGTATATGTATGTGTGTATGTGTATATGTATCTATATGAGTACCTACGTCAGTTAGGCTTCTCCACCTAAGTCAGAAAGTAAGTCGTATGCCCAGATACAGGCTATATTTGGCCTAGTTGGGTATACGCTGAGCATGGTCATGTGAATGTGGGCCGTTGTTTCTTCGCACCCACGGAGCAGCTAACCCGTGTTCGCACCATTACTTGTTATGACCATTTTTATGCGTTTTATAATTATGTTTGATACAAATAAATAAATAAATAAATAAAAGAGGTAAAGTTTGTAAGGTTGTAGCAAGTAATCGCTGGATCTACTGAACCGATTTTAAAAATTCTTTTACCAACAGAAAGCCACGTTATTTGTGAGTGTTATAGGCTATATATTAATCCGGAAAAAAGACTTTTTCGTGGTAGTCGGATTTGCTATATGATATATGATTAAGTTCTAGAGAAAAGTTGTGGAGCTTGGTAATGCCTAAAAAAGTCAGCGACAGCATATATCTAACTTTTATATTTAAGTCACAAAAAGTAGTATTTTATATTAAAAAAATAATTTAAATCGTTAGGTCATGTTTATTGGTCATACTATCAACAATTATGAATTCTTATCAAAATAAGTAAATTTATCGTCTCAAGTGTTTAAAACAAAAGACTTTTCCCTTTTACTGCATATAATTTCCCTTTTACTGCATAAATGGTTAAAGAGATAAGACACTCACAAATAAGACACTCACAAGAAGACACTCACAAATAACGGTAATATAGTCAAATTGTCATGCAAATACATACTTGCATATGCAGTAAAAATATAACCCTTCTTTTGGCAGTCAGGAAATAAATCATAGAACTCAGTACTAACCGAACCACACTCATAATTTCATCACAAGTAAAAAGTTTTACCGCCCAACGTAGTGGGCACGGGTCAGCTAGTTAAATATAAATTGATATGAATATTATTGAGAGACATACGCTTATAAATATGGTAGTAAAGAAATAAATGACATAGGAAGAGCCTGCAAAGTGAAGGTTAAAGTTAAAAGAAATACCTTCTCTTAGACCATTGATGTAAGTATACTCTTTGGACGCATCAAGTGGTGCTAAGAACTTGTAGATATGGACAAAATCACCGTAGGATATTCCAGCGTTTCCTCCATCTGGTTCCCTTGTAAGGAGTTCGCAGACCAGAATCATTGTCTGAGTCAGGCTCTGTAGAAAGAAAACCGAGGTTAAAAAGAAGATCTCATGGTCTTTTAGCAAATATATGTATACTGATACTAATGTAATGCTACCCGGTAATGCTCAGGTATCTGCTTGTTTCCCCTCCCACTCTTACCCTCTCTTCCCCCCCTCCATACCTATGTAGCCTATGTTACTCAGCGTTCCTTCAGCTATCTCTATACAAAAAATCACATTGGTTCATTGGTCTTTTTCAACTCTATTTTGTATTTACAAAATTTTCATGGCGATCGGTTGAGCGGTATAGTATAGTTTATGTGCTGCAGTGCCATCTAGTGGCGAGTTTCAACAAAGTAGACAGTGCAAAAAAGTGCAGGTTCTGCCAAGGGGCAGAGGAAACTCCCCAGCACCTCATGTGCGAGTGTGGCCCGCTGATGCATAAAAGATACACCCACTTGGGTGGTCACTACCTCCAACCTGAGGAGGTAAAACAATCTGGCGCAAAAAGCCTGCTGCGGTTCTTAAATGACACGAGGCTTAGCGCAGAACTATAGTAGGTGGCGAACACAATAGATCAGCAATGGTCGCAGTGTTACAAGGCTCATAAAGACCTTAGAAAAGCCCCACTCAACAAATAAAAAAATAAATAGTGCAAAAATATTATCGGCTCTCAAATACCTATGTATACCTATTTTCATGGCGATCGGTTAAACAGTTGGGCGGTGTCGACTACAACAGGTGAACCCATCATCCCAGGCTGGTATAACGATATGTGATCGTTCTTTCAGCCGTGGGATGAGCGTAGAAGACTTTGGGACGGCACAAACCTACCGTCCAGCAAAGCCTTGAACCCGTCAAGAGTCCATCGCCTTATGGCGAGGCACTAGGAAGGTAACCTCGTCCCCTAGCTACACCAGTTTTGGCAGGATATCTCCGTCTGGAATTACCTTTCAGGATACCACCTTCCTCCCGACTAGTTCAGGAACCGAAGTTGCTTTCGCATCTACCTGCCGTAATTCAGCGGTGATTCAGTTTGAATCTATCGCGGACCAAAGGCAACTTTTGCCCGGCTTTGAATTTAGGATCAGGTAGCCTGATGGTCATTTCAAGAGTGGTTGATGACAGATCCAGCGCAACGACAGATCGAGGACGACATCCACCCCAGCTGTTTAGGAGACAGTATATTTCCATAGTTTCCAGAATCCTTCAGCAGCTAGTCAGGTGCACAACCGATTGGCGTCGCCGAACGGTGCACAAACCGTCCAGTAGCGCCGGGAGGCAATCTTCTAGGACAAACCGATCCACCAGTTGTGAGGCCTGAGACGCGAGAGTCTTACCCGAAGTAGCCACACGAGGAGGCTTCTAAATCGTGAGTTGGACCGATCCGAGAAAAAAGTGGACCTTATGGCCAAAGCTGCACGAAACCATTCGCTACCAAACCATTCGCTACCCAACCATTCGCTACCAAATTCTATACTGATCAGTTGAACGAACAGAATTTGATTTGCTGCAGTGCCATCTACCGGCAAGTTACTACAAAGTGGATAGTGCGACAATATTATCTGTTCTCAAATACCTATGTATACCTTTTTTCATGGCGATCAGTCGAACTGTATAGCAGTTGGTGAACGGTTTCATGCAGCTTGGGCCACAAGGTCCATTTTGTTCTCGGATCGGTTTAAGTCACGATTCAGTTCCTATTCAGAAGCCTCCTCGAGTGGAAGGCTACCCCGGGTAAGACTCCAGTGTCTCAGGCCTCAGAGCTGGTGGACCGGTTTCTCCCAGCGGTATTGCATCCCGGCGCCACTGGACGATTTGCGCACCGGTCGGCGTAGTCAATCGGCTGTGCATTCTGACTAATTTCTGAAAGGGTCTGGAGACTATGGTAATATACTGTTTCCTAAGCAACGGGGGTGGATGTTGACCTGTTGTCATGCCACTCTTCAAATGACCTTGGGCCACTCGATCCCGTGTGGCACTACGGGCAAAGAACACCCAGGTCAGCGATAATTCAAACTGATTTACCGCTGTAATACAACAGGTAGAGGTTGTGTAAGCGACTTCGGACCCGTAACCAGTCGGGAGGACGAAGGTATCCTGAAGGTTAATTCCAGACGGAGATATCCTGCCAAAACTGGTAGTCAGGGGTCGGGGCTGCCCGCTGGGTACATTTCCCGGTGCCTCGCCGTAAGGCGATGGCCTCTGACGGGCAGATAGCGGAGGTTGACGGTGGGTTGTTTTGTCCTAAGTCTTCTGCGTTCATCTCACGGAAGACAGAACGTACATTTTGTTAAAACTCCCTGAGGTGCGGGGTTCACCCGTTGTAGTTGACAACTCTAGTTGTATAGCAGTTGATGCGCTGCAGCACCATTTAGTGGGGTGTTACAACAAAGCGGATAGCATGAAAACCTTCTCCATGTAAAATACATATATGTGCCAATCTTCATGGTGATCTGTCAAGTGGTGTCAAAGTCTTTTAAGCTCGGACATACACCAAACAGATTAACCAACATCCATTATTATAAATAGAGATATTTGATATGTCGCTGTGGCGGTTTGACGTTTATGCACACCAAGTATGGTGGGGCACACAGTTATACAACCTTACACAACAGTATTGCCATCTTCAGTAATTCTTTTCTGAAAACCGAAATTCGGGGCGATCAAGATCGAGGCATAGACAGCGCTATAATCTGAGTAGCAACAACGGGAATACGCCGCGGAACGCCAGCTGTCAATGACTGACAGCCGATGGGTTCATCCTGGAAAACGGTATTTGCGGCTATACTGAAATCACGGGTGCCACCAATCTTACACGGTAAAATCCGATTTTAAATTATTTTATAAAGCTCATCCTTATCATCATCAGCGGGTAGAAGTCCACTGTTGGACATAAGCTCTCCCATTGAGCCGCCTCCATCCACCTACTTCCTGCGACCGCGGCAATGTCGTTGGTCCATCTTGTGGGGGGTCGTTCTATGCTGGGTCTGCCGGTTTGTGGTCGCCATTCCAGAACCTTTTTTTACCAACGTTTGTCGGTTCCGTGAGCTATTTGGTCTGCCCATTGCCATTTGACGTTGCTAATTGTACGATCTATGCCAATGACTGGTCCTTCTGCGGATTTCCTCGTTTTGGATCCTATCACACAGTAAAAATCCATGGCTCGTTGGGCATCTTTGAGCTTGTGTAGGAAGGCCAATATAAGGGAATCAACCTTCTGGCGCTCCTGGACGGTCTGCGCACCGTGCGGCGTAAGCCAATCGACTGTGCACTCTGACTAACAGTCGGGGTAGTCTGGAAGCAGTACTGTTTCCTATAGAGCGGGGGTGGTTGCGGACCTTACGGCGACCGCTCTTGAAACGACCATCGGCTACCCGATCCTGGGTGAACAGCCGGGCATAGGATGCCGTGGTCCGCGATAGATTAGGTGTACACCGTTTCACCGCTTCGTAAGGGAGAGGACCACGCAAGCGACCTCGAAATCGTAACCAATCGAGAGACTGGAGTAATCTGGTCGCAATTGGAAGTAAGGACGTGAGTGTAAGCCCGCTGGGTGACACTCCTGGCTATCTCGCGGTTAAGGCGTTGGCCTCTTATGGGTTTGTGGCGGAGCTAGACGGTGAACTGTTTTTGTCTTCTGCGCTCACTCCAGGGAGATAGAACGACTAATCGTTAAAACTTCCTGAGGTGACGGGCTCGCCCGCTGTAGTTGGACAACTCTAGTTGATTATACTTTCGTCTTGAGGCTATGCGGAATTCGTCACGAGTAAATATGGCGAAGTTTCCCGAACGCTGCCCATCTGAGTTGGATTCATCGGCAGACCACCTTGTCGAAGTTGCGTCTGCCTAGCTGGTTCGTCTGACCAAAATAAACATACTGGTCGACAGCTTCAATTGAAAAGCCCACCTTCTTTAAATGTCCAGCTGCTACACCGGCAAATTGGAGGACATCGATGTTATCAGTGTTGTAGGAACCAGCTAAGCATAAAATCCTGTCCAACTCGCATAGCTGGAGACAAATGCCCTTCCACCTCGCTTCCAGCATAGTCTTTGGTATTTTACGGCCATCGCTGCATTTAGTGAACTGAAAATATCACAATCTTTGTAAATATATTGTTGACTCCGATGACGTCGGAAATAAATTGAAAAAATCTTCGCTTAATAACACACCCCTAAATATCATCATTGATTATACAGCATGATTTATAATTAATCAGCATCCTATAAGTGGGTGAATCAGTACCAGCAAATAGACAAAAATGTCGCAAAATGAAAAAATATATTTTTGAAAAATAAAATATTTGTAAAAAAAATATTAGTTTTTTTAAATTATTTTTTTATAGTCTATATATAAAACAAAGTTGGGTTTGTTCGAACACTTATAACTCAAGAACAGCTGGACCGATTTTCATGATTTTTGATTTTATGTATTTGTCTCCGTCCCGAATAGCAGAATAACTAAAAACAATGGAAAATTAAAGAAAAAATAAAATAAAAGAAAAACATTTTTACATACAAAATGATCATGGGTTTCGTAAGTGATATATCGATATCGACAAGATATATCCACAATTATTACATAGTTTAATTCAATCATGTCATGATGACACGCGATTGATATACTTAATTTTTGTACTTTTACATTTCTTTTTGTGTTATTATCTTAATAAAGTAGTGAACTTAATATTTATTTTGTATTCATTGTATTACTTTCATAAAATCATAAATTAAGTTCAGCTAATCTGTAACACGACATTCATTAACCGTTAGGCGGTACGAAGTATGCCAGGTAAGCTAGTGTTACATAAAAAGCACTAAATGCCCTGCACTATTTAGCGGTATGTAAAATAACGCAAATATTGCTTATTCGGGATATTTTACCTACTGATAGATGGTGCAGCGCACTCAACGCTTCTCAAACATCTATTCACAAAGTGCATTGTTCAAATTTACAAAAATTAAAAAATATATATTTTTTTTTGTACAAAATTTTCATCAAGTTGCTTACTGGCTCGTACTGATTCACCCACTTTATGGATGCCTATTAATTAAAACTCATCCTGTAAAATAAAAAAATACAAAAATACAAACGGAGCTGCCATGGAATTCACCGACCAATAATCGGGCCCATCATATATAATTATTACACTTCTGGGAGGTAAACAGTGGATTCCGGACTAACGACCGGCTGTGGTAGATTTAGGACAGCTGTCTTGCCACATGTGAGCGTTCACCTTACCACCCATTCACTCCCCCTTCGAAGCCATAGAATTTGAGATGGAGAAATCGCGGTTTTAGATATTTTTTCTAGAAAGGAGTTGATTATTTTCCTGGAGAGACCAAGATCTTTAAAAAGGTGAAACAAAGATTTAGAGCGCCTACTTCCACCGCGTGAAGGTGAACAGTGAAACCGTTCCGGGTGACGGTATTTGCGAGATCATGGTATTTGTTTAATTTGTACTCGTGATCTTTTGGGATATTTGATTCCCATGGAACAGTTAATTCTACGATAAGGACCATCTTTCGAGATAGAGAGTAAAGAGTTATATCTGGATGCAGGGCTGTGCATCCGAGACTTTCAATAAATTTCAATTTCTAGCATATTAGATTAATCAACGTATTTCCTTTTAGGCGATTCTTTTCGGCAATTTGCCAAAAAGAATTTAAGCACAAAATGTAATGAGTAACATTAACCCAGTTGTTACTAAAACTTTTTTTTATCTTGTATCACAGTAGTTTTTTAGTATTATTATCTTGATGCATAAAGTAAACATGGAAAAATACCAAAAAAAACAGAGTTTTCAGGAAAGCTCGGAAAATGCGGATCGTTTTAACGATCAGTAGTAATAGGCAGGTAGGTTAACGCTCATATAACTACCACTTTATCGATTGTATCCTATTTTAAATTAAAGAAACACAGTTATTACAATGAACAAGGCTTTATTATCTATCTATATAATATATATCTATCTAGGTCATACATTTATAAAAAACGTACATAAAATAAAATTAAATTACAAGCTTATTTGTGAACACTTACCGTTTTGAAGACATAGTGAGAGTTAATTACGCTAATAGGAATTAAAATAGAAAAGCACTTCAAAATTATGATCATAAGATAATTATCTATGCACCGAAACACTGTCACTGCAGCGATTGGTAAACAATAAGCAAAAGTTATCTGCTCGTTAATATTTTTAAATTGAGGGTATTCCCCATACTTTTTTTGATCTTTATAACGATTGGTCGTTGTAAATGGGTTAAAGGTAATGGCACTCATATTAAAAACATAGATTAATCTACTGTTACTATATTCAATATGGCGACTTTCGTGGTATAACAGTATGGCAGCGCACTGTAGATGGCGCTCTAAACAATACTGCATAAAATAATAATATACATAAGAAACACATTTTTGGTGTACAGGTTTCAATACGTAATCATTACGGACGTTACGTCCAGATAGATGGGAGAGTAAATGGGTAGTAAGGTAAACGCTCTTATGTGGCAAGGCAGCTGTCCTAAACCTACCACAGCCGGTCGTTAGTCCAGAATCCACTGCTCACCCACCAAAAGTGTAAAAAATTGTGTTATGATGGGCCCGACTCCGGTCGGTGAATTCCATGCCAGCTCCGTTTGTATTTTATTTTATTTTTATTTATAGATGGCATTCCATCTCCTCGTATTATCATTGATTATATTGGTATTACTTCTGTGATATAATCAGCCTATATCAGGAAATGCAAAATATGGCTTTGATAATTGAATGTGAATTATTGGTTAAATTATTGGGTTTTTGTAATTATTCAGCGTTTTATAAAAATAATTCATTGTCAATGTTATTCTTTATGGCCGAATAATTCCTATTAATTTGCCTGTCAATGCTATCAGCGCCACCTGCATTTTGCCGTGTCGGAAGACTTGCCAAATCATTTTATGGAGTTGCGCAATCATATAAGGGATATATATCTGATTTCAAACATTTTGAACTTTGTAAAAAATTGGTTGTCTTTGTATTGCAGGTATGGGACAGATGATATCAATACGCTTACAATGTTCGTTAATGCCCGTGCCACACTAACGGGAAACGCCGTTAATAACGGCGATGTTGGGCGTTTTTGCTGCAGCAACACCCAAATTATCGCGATAATTAACGGCATTTCCCGTTAGTGTGGCCCGGGCATAAGAGATTGTTTTATTGTCATTAGTAACATCATTGATTATATATGGTACTAGATTGCTCAGTCATAGTACGTTTTGGCAACTCTTCTGAACTGGCGACATGCAGGTGGCGCTGGTAGCAATGTCGAAGCTAATAGCTATTTATTTGGTCATCTAAAATAACATTGATAAGTGCTTTTTTTTTGTAAAGGTCTATTGTAAAAATCCAATGATTTTACCAATAATATCATTCCATTATTAATGCCAAATATCGCATTTGTATATAGGCTAATTACATAATAGAAATTACGGCAAGACTGAACATAAAGTGGGTAATTATTACGTGACTCACCCCAATACTTTCCCGAAAAGCAGACAACCCCACCACGCACCGAACCCCTAATCCCCCCTTCAACCCGCTCCTCCACTTCCTCCTCCCCCTTCTTCCTCCCCCTCCCCCACCTCTTCTCCCCCTCATCCACCCCTCTCTCTCCCCTTTACCCCTCACCCATCCCTTTCTCCCCACACCCTCCCTCTCTCCTCCCACTCTCGCCCGCAGCATCGACAATCTCAAACGCTCCACTCCATTGTCTATAATGTAAGGGTAGACATCTTACCTCCTTTATTAACATTCTTAGATACCCAAAACTTAGACCCCCATCCGTGTTGTAAAGTGGGTACTCCAATCTCAGTTTGACTGGAGGCAAACGCCCTTCGGCTAGAGCCCGGAAGTACTCCGCAGACCATCTTAAAAGATCATATGGTTGCGTCTTGATGGCAGCTGAGAAAGAGAAAAAAAACCTATTATATTCATAAATACAAACGGAGCTGCCTTGGAATTCACTGACCACATATAGAGTTGTTAACTACAACGGGCGAACCCGTCACCATTGATTTTACTATAAAAATCAATGCCGTCACCTCACCCCGGGCCCCGGGGGCCCCCAACATGACCTGACCTGACCTGGCGACCTGAGTAGTATGTTCAAAATATTACAACCGGAGAAACTCCTGTCTTCTTTAAACGAGATATAGTAATCGCTTCCGGCAAACTGTCGGCTAAATACAGGAAAGACATCTCAGTTATTCTTTATGACCAATTAAAGGCTCTAAAAACATGCTTAAAATCTGAATGTCAAAATATTCATTCCATTAAGGAACTCATTGAATTATTGCTGATAAAATTCAATAGTCTTGCATCAAGTTTTCCGGAGGTAATAACAGCATGCTTTTTATTCTTGACCCTTCCATTTACAACTGCAACTGCTGAAAGAAGTTTTTCAAAATTAAAACTGATAAAAAATTACCTAAGAACTTCGATGGGAGATGAACGCCTGTCAGACCTGTCACTATTGTCCATAGCGGCAGAAACTTTAGAAAAACTAAATTCATCACCAGCTAAAAATGATTAAATAAATCAGTTTGCCGAAAAAAAGGCAAGGAGAGTGTATATTTAATTTGATTTGTTTGTAAAAATTTTGGAAAAAGTGACAGATAGATAATTATGATGAATAAATATTTCTTTTAATTTTATGCAAACATTTTTTTTTGTGAGAAATCTTTACCCTTCCTAAGGGCCCCCAAACAAATTTTTATACGGGGCCCCGCCAAGGCACGCTACGCCACTGCTTCCAAGGGATGGACCTCGGGTGCTACTGGGTGGCTTGCGCATCGTGCGGCGTTAGCAAATCTACTGTGCACTCAGGCGAATAACCAGGCGAGTCTAGAAACGTTCTGATCATTTCCTAAGCAGCGAGGTAGGTTTTTGACCTGATGTCAGTTACTCTTGACAGTTGGTCAGGGTCAACGACCCGTTGACCATCCGATCCTGTGTGAATTTGACGGGCAAAGGGTGCCAAGGTTCGTCATAAATTCTAACTGAATTACCGCTGGCAACATCAGGTAAAGGCTGCGCAAGCAACTTCAGACCTGCAACCAGACTAAAGGACAGAGAAATCCGGTTAAATCTGGTAGAGGAGCGCCAGCAAAATCTCTGTTACATTCTTTAACCACTGGAATACTAATCCCACCGATCGGTGGTTTTTCCATTGCTGCAACTGCGGTTGGCCGATCTCCGTTGTATAATCCTGTACCAACCTCCTAATTCCACATCCCGCAGTGCCGATAAATTATTACGTGTGTATCGCGTCGTCATTGGACACACACACACGCATAAGCGAGTCGTGAACACCGCCGCGCGGTCGCTTTGTTCGTTCGAGTTGAGTCCTACCCGCCGTCGAATCATTGTCGCAAAATGGTCGAAAAACTCTCGCGCAAATTGGTGCATGCTGCAAATTGGTGTGTGCTATTTGAAGGATTGCGCGTGCGGTCCAGCATCTTCGCGGTCCAAGTTTGTGGAATCAAAGGGGAGCCAAGCAGCTCGTCATTTCGTCAGGTGCACTGATCGACCGCCGAAAAGGTTGGTGATTTGTTGGCATTTGTTCCATCGTTATGAAACGCCCATTGATCCCATAAATCCAACACAGTCCTAATATCTCTTTGTTTATCATACCAGCCGGATACTACAGGAAATAGTTTAGAAAAGCGTGTTCTATAACTGGGCTGAAAAATCGTCAGTCAGCTAGAACACACCGCTACATCCGTATTTATGCAATTATGTAATTATATGCAAATAAAGTCGCCTTCATTGAATAAGCCACCATTATACATTGTATGCGTGTACTAACACCCCCATACAAAGAAATTTTCAAGGGTTGAAAACATCCCGTCGTGAGTTTCATTCCCATGGCTAGCTTCCTAAGGGTTAAAGATTTTGGGTCTCTCCAGGCTCCAATCAACTCCTTCCTAGGAAAAATATCTAAAACTTCTATTTTCGCATCTCTAATCCTATGTCTTTGAAGGGGGAGTGAATGGGTGGTAAGGTGCATGCTCACATGTGGTAAGACAACTGTCCTAAACCTACCACAGATTACTAATAGATTTAATAATAATAATGATAATAATAATAATAAAACGCTTTATTTTTAAGGGCTCTCTAGATAATCAAGCATGTCAAGCATCGCGTCGCGGGCGGCGAGGGCATCGTGAAATGCAGGAAATATGCAAATATTTTTAATTTTTTTTATTAAAAATGCCTAATTTTGTAGTTTTATACCAGAGAGTCAGGTTAATTAGATGTAATTGATTGATGAATGACGTGATTCCCTGGTACAAACTACAAAATTAAGCATTTTTGGTAAATAATAAAAAAATATATTTGCATATTTCCTGGCGGTCTACGATCCCTCCCCAGCACGCGACGCGATGCTTGACAAGTAGGTATGCTTGATCGTCTAGAGAGCCCCTTAAGATTTATTAGATTACCATTAAAGGAAGTGAAATCTTCTTGCATCACATGCATTACTGGTTTCTTGTCGATTTTTATAATAGGCAGGGTAAGAAATCTACTGGGAAGAAACTATCCATCTCGCTCTTTTGCTCGCGCTGTACAGAGAGGGAGAGAACCGAGAATAAATTGAAAACCATGTGTAGTTGCTGATCACGAACCTTTTGCATAGGACTTCAAGATAAAAGGAAGCGTCGGCGGCACGTTGATCTGCTGAACGCAATACACTTGCTCGTCCAATTGCGACATTCTCATATAAAAACCAAATATTCGAAAGCTTTGTGAAAACAAATTGTATGTTTTGTAAAATTCGTTACCATAGAAACGAATAAAGCACACTCTGTTGATCGATTTCGACATTCCACTTTATAGTTGACGGGGATACTGCAAGATGTCACTATTATATTAATATATATTTTTTCTAATTAATTTACAGTTGCATTAATCAATTCAGTGATTAAAAATTACCGAGAGACATGATATTGTGTATTGCTGTGCAGATTATTTTTGTACTATTCAATTAATTAAAAAAATATATAGGTAAAAATACATTTGACAGGAAGTAGTTTCATTTAAATTCGCTAGATGGCATGCGTACGAATCTAATAATACAATTGAAAAATCGTATTTATTTGAATATTTAAAGGTATGAAACGAATCGAAAGTAAAAAAATCATGAATTAGGTTGCAGATCTACTTGCATTAGATGTAATATTCCAGCGATCTAGGACAGATATTTAGAATGATATTTGATAGCAAGTGGTTTCATTTTACTTCGCTAGATGACGCGCGTAAGCTTATAAAAATTACATTTAGAACGTTACTTAATATTTAGATTACTTAAAAATCGTAATAAATGTATATTATTATGCTAAGGTGTCACACGAAAGTATCATTTATACGAATTATGAAGTATTAATTCTATTGCATTAGATTCCGAAGTAGTTCTTCGTCTATCTGGTAGATTGCGCGCATTTCTATTGTCGATTCGCCTATCGATAAATGTGTCACGTGGTACAGAAATGTCAGACCAAAAAATACAACAAACAGGTTGTTGTCGGAATCGGAGTGTATTCGTGACGTTTTATTCTAGATAATTTTACAAATGGCTGCTGGAAGTGTCGCTTTACATTGCTCCTGATAACATTCCGGCCCGCGCTGACTGCGTTGAACAGTGATATTTAATCGATCTATCGAGTAGAATGATCGTGTGCGCGAGAGTAGATCTCGCCGCGTCCGCCCAGCAAAAACAATGGAAATAATTGCCTTTTCCACGGTCAAAACCCGGTAAAAGTGAGTGTTTTACTGTGAAGACATAATGTGAACCCGCCCCGAGAAACAATCGGGAGACGTTCTCCAAAAAATGTGGACTTTCACGGATTTTTCGCTGTTTTGAACGGGACATGGATGTTCTGAATATAGACCCGTCCTTCCTGGCCGCCCTGGGTGAGTATTCAAATCGATTTTTATCGTTTTTTAAAGCTTCTGCTATGTTAATTAGTTAATTATCGATATGTTGCGTTTCGGTCGCGTTTTTTAGGCGTATTTACGTAGTAAACGCTCTAATTTACGAGTTACAGGCTTTTATTGCCGTTTTATAACGGGTTTAGCGATTTATCGCTATTTGAAAATATTCCTTTTTCGAATCGGCTGTCAAAAAGTGACAGATAATATCAAAAACGTTAAAACATCCCCCGGGCTGTCAAAACATCCCGCGTGAAACGTCAAAATCATATGTTTTTCTCTAAAATACTCTCCGAGTACAAAAAGTTTATATTTTTATCTTCTTTTGCATTAACGGTGCTAGAAATCTGGTTCTTACGTCCAGAGGACTGGTTTTTAGGTCGTCTTGCGTCTATATGAAGCCCACTGATTTAGGAAATAGGATTATCGTATTAGGCGCGATAAAATTTCGCGTGTATGGCATCTCTAATCCTATGGCTTCAAAGGGGGAGTGAATGGGTGGTAAGGTGCATGCTCACATGTGGTAAGACAACTGTCCTTAACCTACCACAGATTACTGGTAGATTTAATAATAATAATAATAAACGCTTTATTTCTAAGGGCTCTCTAGACGATGAAGCATGCTTGTCAAGCATCGCGTCGCAGGCGGGGAGGGCATCGTAAAACGCAGGAAATATGCAAATATTTTTAAAAATATTTAAAAAATGCCTAATTTTGTAGTTTTATACCGACTCAGGTTAATTAGATGTAATTGATTGATGAATGACGTGATTCCCTGGTACTAAATTTGTTAAAAAATCGGTTGTGTTACTCCAAGTACACTTTCCCGGCAAGTAGCCAAGGACTGATTTCATCTGAATATTAATTTCATATATAAAATCGAAGACCACCTTCTCTCGGCCAGCGGACGAACCCGGTTGGATTCCATTGCGACGCCTCAGGCGGCGCGGTTTGTTTCGCGGTTAAGGGTGTGTTTACCAACCGCCCACAGCTGGCGTTAATATTTAATAAAATGTATGGCGGAATTTAAATATTATTAGTGTAACTTGTATATGAGATATTCCAACCGAAATTTCACTATGTGATTTCGCCCTACATTTCGAGATTGATATATGACTAGTACGGCCCCCTGGTGGGCCGATTTCAACCACAATCTTTTCAACTCTAGCCATCTCGAAATAATGCCTACTGTCCGCGCGCAAGCTCCGAGGAGTCGGGGGCTGGGAAAGCGGGCGAATGACGTCGTTTCATTCCCCCCACTCTCCCAGTTCTAGTACTGGAGGAGTACTAGTACTGGGAGAGTGCGAGGTATGAAGCAATGGTCGGGAGCGGCGTCATCCGCCCGCTTTCCCAGCCCCCGATTCCTCGGAGCTTACGCGCGGACTGTAATTTCAGCTCAGACACAGAGACAGACCTCATTCTATAAATTGTCTTTATCGTCTCAGGGGGGCTGAAAATGAATATTTTTGTCTTTATCTCTAATCCGCGTTCACAATACAATCCCTACTCCTCCCCCTGTTGGTGGAGGGACGGGGGGGTGGGGAGGGTAAAGTCGGCGTAGTATTTAATTTAATTTAATTTGTAATTCACAATAATCAACACTAAAGTTGATAATTACAGTGAGCGGTCATTGACATATTTATATATTTATTTATTTTACACTAGCTGTTGCCCGCGGCTTCGATCGATTTGTTAATTTAAATAGGTTGCCATTTTTGCCCTTTTAAACGCTAGCTTTAGATATATAGTGCAAGACGTCCCCCCTCAGATGCAACGCCACCTATCTCGTCTAAGTAGGTACGCATCTTGTTGGTCGCCACGCGGTACTAATATCATGATATCTCTATAACTATACCACCTAAACACTTACAGTAAATGGCAAATTTTATCTCTATTTAACACAGGTGATAATGAAATAATTTTATTTGAAAAATATTCTCAGTTTATAGCTAATGTCTTCAACAAACTCTGCATACTTATTGTTCTTACTTTTTTGAGACAATAAAGCAGTTATTGATTGTAATTAAATATAAAAGTTGCATAAATGCTGTGGTCGACTTTTTTATAGATCTCTCTGAGGTCGATGTTTTTGTCATATATATTGTTTTCACATTATATCAAACCGTTTCTTCCAAGGGCGGTCCCAGGGGGGGGGGGGGGGTCAAGGGGGTCATGACCGCGTATATGGAATATATACCTTCACACAACGCTCAAGACCTCAGAGACCGTGTTGCCGTCGGGTATGTTTTCCAATCCAGAAATCTAAAATTAATTCATTAAAGCGTACCTCTACCTAACATTTGTGACGTCTCTGGCAGAGTTGACATCGGGTATACTTTCAGATTTAGTATTTCGCGCGTAGCTATTTTAAAAAATACCCGATCGCAACGACGCGGCGAGCGGCAACAATTAATTTTTTGTCACTTACTATTTTAATCGTTCTTTCCTTTTCACCCCGTTGGATGACGCAACATTTTTGCATCATCGTGTCACCAAGTGCACGTCAGTACGGTTTAAATTGTGAATACCAACTATTTTATGTAATAAATGTTTTTATCCTCTTTTCTTGTGGTGTAATTTATCTCAATCCTAACATATAAAATTAAACGTCCCTTTGTATGTCTGTCTCTTTATTAGTAAGCGTAAAAAAAAGTGGAGAGACACTGAAATGGGTATACATTATAGTATAGCAAAATGGAGTGTCCTACATGAAAGTATACCCCAGAAAAATGTTACGGTCGGGTATATTTTGAAATCCTTAACACAGGCATATGCATTTTTATTGTATACCCGAACTCAACACTATAGAGCGTTGTGTGAAGGTATATATTCCATATACGCGGTCATGACCCCCCCCCCCCAAATCTTAAATATATGGCTTATAATAAGCTCATTATGCAAATACACTTGTTTCCATAAATAAATTTTTGTATAATAAAGGGGAACTTTGTTTTATTAACAAACCGTTAAACCAATCTCATGGCCCATAACAGCGACCCCCCCCCCCTCAAACCTGTGACCCCCCCCAAAATGTAAGGCTAGGACCGCCCTTGGTTTCTTCAGCATACGCCGATAAATTTCTCATTTTCTCCGACTCACCACTCATTTTTTCCGACTTGATTTACAAATATCGTGATTTCTTATTGAAAATAAATATCTATTACAATAAAATATAGCCTATAGCACTCGTCGATAATAGAGCTTTCCATTAGTGAAAGAATTTAGTAGTTTCGGATGAGTAGTTTCGGAGATCCTCTACATACAAACTTACAAACATTACTTCTTTATAATATTAGTATAGACTAGACTTTACCTGTGATGAAATTATGAGTGTGGTTCGGTTAGTACTGAGTGCTATGATTTATTTCCTGACTGCCAAAAAAGGGTTATATTTTTACTGCATATGTATTATGTATTTGCATGCCAATTAGACTATAATACTGTTATTTGTGAGTGTCTTCTTGTGAGTGTCTTATTTGTGAGCGTATTATCTCTTTAACTATTTATGCAGTAAAAGGGAAACTATATGCAGTAAAAGGGAAAAGTATTAAAATTTTTGTTTTAAACGCTTGAGACGATAAATTTACTTATTTTGATAATAATTCATAATTGTTGATAACATGAGCAATAAACATGACCTAACGATTTAAATATTTTTTTTAATTTGAAAAACAACTTTTTGTGACTTTAGTATAAAAGTTAGACATATGCTGTCGCTGACTTTTTTGTAGGCATTATCAAGCTCTACAACTTTTCTCTAGAACTTAATCATATATCTCTCATCGTTAAGGCAGCGTTAGTTAGAAACGATTTCGTTCGACCGTTTTTTCCGACTTACTTTGGAAATCCGACTACCACGAAAAAGTCTTTTCATTTTTCGGATTAATATATAGCCTATGACACTCACAAATAACGTGGCTTTCTATTGGTAAAATAATGTTTAAAATCGGTTCAGCAGATCCAGAGGTTACTACCTACAACGTCACAAACTTTACCTCTTTATAATATTAGTATAGATTATATATTACATTATGACAACCATGCAATATCTGCTAATTAGAATTTTTGATATTTTAAAATATATTTGATAATGTTGAAGAAACAATTTGAATAGTCAAAGAAGTCTATGATATACTTACTTACCCATGAGATTTTTTGTATATTATCTTTGGGAGCTAAAAAGACATTTTTTGTATATATTATCTTTGAAAGCTAAAAAAGGCTCACAGGTATCATCATCTTTGTTTAACTTAGTTTTATTTTTTAATGTTTTTTTAAAAAATGTTAGCATTAGTTTACTTTTGTTAGTCAGTTTTTATGGCCTTGTACATTCTAGAATTACTATTCAATGGCGAATTGGATTCGTCTGTGGGGGCGTATAAGTATTACGTAACGCAATTTTCGAAGATTTTTAACCCCCCTCCCTCTATGTAACGCGCCGTAACGTTTTTCTGTATACTCCCCCTCCCTAAACGTTACGTAACACCCAAGTGACCATTTTTACCTAAAAATCACAATTATGTTGCGCAAAGTACCGGAAAGTCGTTAAAATACCTTTGTTATTGTTTTAATCGCGTTTGCCGAAATCTTTACTAATATTATAAAGAGGTAAAGTTTGTGAGGTTGTAGGAAGTAATCTCCGGATCTACTGAACCGATTTTGAAAATTCTTTTACCAATAGAAAGCCACATTATTTGGGAGTGTCATAGGCTATATATTAATCCGAAAAATGAAAAGACTTTTTCGTGGTAGGTAGTTGGATTTGCAAAGTAAGTCGGAGAAAAAACGGTCGAATGAAAACGTTTCTTACGAACGCTGCTTTAACGATAAGAGATATATGATTAAGTTCTAGAGAAAAATTGTCGAGCTTGGCATTGCCTACAAAAAAGTCAGCGACAGCATATGTCTAAATTTTATAATTAAGTCACAAAAAGTAGTTTTTGATATTAAAAAAAATAATTTAAATCGTTAGGTCATGTTTATTGGTCATACTATCAACAATTATGAATTCATATCAAAATAAGTAAATTTATCGTCTCAAGTGTCTAAAACAAAAGACTTTTCCCTTATACGGCATATAATTTCCCTTTTACTGCATAAATGGTTAAAGAGATAAAACACTCGCAAATAAGACACTCACAAGAAGACACTCACAAATAACGGTAATATAGTCAAATTGGCATGCAAATACATACATACATATGCAGTAAAAATATAACCCTTCTTTTGGCAGTCAGGAAATAAATCATAGGACTCAGTACTAACCGAACCACACTCATACATCACAAGTAAAAAATTTTACCGCCCAACGAAGTGGGCACGGGTCAGCTAGTAATGAATAAAACTAGAGATTTCTATTTTTAAAATATGTTATAATGGGCCTAAATTTGTCCCAATAAACTTTTACTACTAATCTTACATTAAATTATGCCGTTTTCCTGACTTGGCCCTGCCCTTACATACCTTTTTGGCTTCATCCACCATTGTTCTTCTCATGCATTCTCCTTATGCTGGATGATGTTTTTATTTAAAATAAAATTAGTAAAAGCTACTTAAAAAGCAGCGAAGGAAATCCCAGCTTGGATCGGGAAATGCTAATATTTGAATGAGATATACTTACGGATGTGCACGACTTTCGACGGTGCAATGTAAGTTTAAAGGTCCTTTTGCAGTCGACTAACGATCACTATTCATCCATATATCTCAAAAATCAAGCTAATCCTTTTGCAACACAAAATGCCTCCAATTGAGACGAATTAAAGCGAAAAAATCAAAAAGTAAACAAATTGAAACTTACATTGCACCGTCGAAAGTCGTGCACATCCGTAAGTATATCTCATTCAAATATAAGCATTTCCCAATACAAGCTGGGATTTCCTTCGCTACTTTTTAAGTAGCTTTTACTAATTTTATTTTAAATAAAAACATCATCCTATATATATATATATATATATAGGTATATATATATATATATATATATATATATATATATATATATATATATATATATATATATAGATATATATATATATATATATATATATATATATATATATATATATATATATATATATATATATATATATATATATATATATATATATATATATATATATATATATATATATATATATATATATATATATATATATATATATATATATTTATATATATATATAAAACAAAATCGGTATTTAAATAAAGGTTTAGAATCGACAAGATATATACACAATATTCGGACCACAATTATTACATAGTTTAATTCATGTGATGCCGACACGCGATTGATATACCTACTTACTTTTACGTTTCTTTTTGTGTTCTAAAGTAGTGAACTTAATATTTATTTTGTATTCATTGTATTACTTCCATAAAATCATAAATTAAGTTCTGTAACACGACATTCATTGACCGTTAGGCGGTACGAAGTTCGCCTGGTCAGCTAGTAAATAAATAAATGAAACCCAAGCATAGTCTTAAACCTCTTTTATTGCCTGTAATCTCCGGGTCTCTGATAGTACCGGACAATAGTTTTTTGATAGTATAGATAGTCAATTATAGTGATACAGATAGGGACTTATTTTAATATAAATATATAAAATTACTCAAATTAAAATTGGACTTGAATAATAATCGAACATTATTTTATTATTCAATGTTAAATTAGAGAACAAATATATATTTACACGATTGCCCACAAAAAGTAGTGTGTAATGTATTCAGGGTTCATCTATGTATGTTTTCAGTTTCTTTATTCCACCATAACTTCTAAACGCTTGAACCTATATAGAAGTGTGAGATATTGTTAGAATCGTTATGCAATGGCGAGTCTGGACATATTAGCTGTCCAAATATCAAGTAAGTCGTTGTCGAAATGTCCAAATGTCTATAAAAATCGCATAAATGTATCGTGTTTAGTGTCATATGAAAGGTCTAATTGAGTTCATTCCGGAAATATACGTTTATCTATATGGATAAATACATAAATGACCAATATTTCATAAATAAGGCGTAATAAAAATAATTATAAATGCAATGGTTTTTTATTCTTTTTAATATAACTACTTGTTTACTCTAAATGTCCAGCTAGTAAGGATTAACCCATATATATGCCCGGAACTATTTTGGGATACGTTTATGTTGATTATTGATTACAGTATTGATTACTTTTAATATATATTTTTTTGGTAACTAGGTATTTTAGGGTGTTCGAAAACGAAACAATGGGCAAATATCCTATATTCGTTATAGGTAATTCAAACAAAGATGTTATAATGAGCTTATTTATTATTTATTATTATTTTCACATGCAATCTACTAATTCTATCTACAATCAACTAATTCTAAAAACACAAATAAGCCCATAATTTACCCAAATTTACTACAAAACTATGATACCTACTTGTACAAAGCTTTACTAAACTTTATTGAATACTTTTTTTTTCGGGAATCGATATGATTTTTGCACGATGCGAAGACGACACAACTGGCACTGTTTGCTGTTTCAATCAAAAGTGTCAATTCTGCTAAATCTTCTTGAATTTGGGAGATTGTTCCATACTCTTGCGATAGATGGCAGGTTTGTGGATTTTACTGAGCTCACAAAGAATTTCCGATGCTTTTACAAAAGTACTAATTTTTGTTTCGTTTTCGAATCACTGGGCATATATGGGTTAATAACTATTAGTGTACAAAATGAAATTTATTATTTTCTTTTAGTACGGTTTTTTAATGAAATATTTGTGGTTTATGGAATCAATATGGAATAGATGTTTATTTCCGAAATGTACTCAATCAGACCTTTTATTTATATTTCAATCAGCACATGATATGTTTATGTGAATTTATTGACATTTGGGCATTAAGACGACTGATTACTTGATATTTGGACAGTTAAGGTGATGATGATGAGATGATGATGATGTCCTCCTCATCGTGATCCGACGACGGCGACCTCTTCGTCGACAGGACTTCTTCGAATATGCGCGCGGAAGTGACTCGTGAATCCCAGTTTGTTTTTGAAGGTCCGATTACAACGACTACAGTAGAGTTCACCGCAGTCGTTGTAAGTATATGTGTAATTGGGCTTCGGACGAGTTTTGCGGTGTTTGGCGGTTCGAGTCGAGGTTTTCAAGCCGGGTTTCCTCAAACTCTTCCTCAAGCCGGGCTTCCTCAAGGTATGTATGTACCCTATGACACTCGAGATGGCATACAAATTCTAACAATACCACACACTTCTAAATCGGTTAAAGCGTTTATAAGTTATGATGGAATTAAGAAACGGAAAACATAGGTACATAAATGAACGCTGAACACGTTACACTACTTTTTTGTTGGGCATTCGTGTAATTATTTGCTAAGCTACCATTTTTAAATAGTTACATCTTTAGACTTGAGACGGAACGCAGAGAGAATCTTTTTTACATCAGTTTTGTGCGTGTTACTATTATAAGCAGTAAACAATAATTGAATGCAAATTGCTTAAAATGTAAATATATAATAATGTACATAAAGGGGACTGGCTATGTTCTGGATATGCTTTAATGTAACAGATCGGTAACCTTTTTTTCCTCTCGCAATTTTTATTAGGTATTTATTTAGTAAGGGCTAAAACACATTAGAAGCATATAATACCATTGATTATTATGATATTAGCATAATCACCTCCATAGTACGTTTTGGCAACCCTTCTGAAACGGCGAAACGCAGTTGGAGGTAATAGCATTGACCGCCAAACTAATAACAATTTATTGTAAGTATGTATAATAATAGTTTTGAATAATAATATTTTATATAATAATATATTATAATAATCTATTTTCTTTATTAAAAATGAATGGTTTTTGACAATGGACTGATTAATTAGAATAACCCAACAATTTAAGTAATGATAACAATAAAAACATTCAAATATCACAATAAAAACATTCAAGTGCCATCTATCGTTTTTTATATAGGCTGATTTAACAGAAATAATACGGAGAGATAGAATGCTATCTATCTTTTGTATATGCATTTATTTATAATAGCCCGTTCTAAGTTTCACCATGACATGGCTGCTGCACGCAGGATTGGCTTCCGGCGAGGGGACTCCTCAACGATCAACAGCACAGACACTAAATGTTGTATATGCATTCAATTACTACAGCTTGTTCTAAGTTTCACCAAGACAGAACTGCGGCGTCAACTACACCGAACTAGAGTTGTCAACTACAACGGACGAGCCCGTCACCTCAGGAAGTTTTAACGATTAGATGTTCCATCTCCCTGGAGTGAGCGCAGAAGACTTGGACAGAACAGTCCACCGTCAAGCTCCGCCACTTACCCGTAAGAGGCCAACGCCTTACCCGCGAGATAGCCAGGAGTGTTACCCAGCGGGCTTACACTCACGCCCTTACTTCCAGTTGCGACCAGATTACTCCAGTCTCTCGATTGGTTACGAGTTCGAGGTCGCTTGCGCGTTTCTCTCCCTTACGAAGCGGTGAAACGGTGTATACCGAATCTGTCGCGGACCACGGTATCCTTTGCCCGGCTGTTCACCCGGGATCGGGTAGCCGGTGGTCGTTTCAAGAGCAGTCGCCGTAAGGTCCGCAACCACCCTCGCTCTATAGGAAACAGTACTGCTTCCAGACTCCCCCGACTGTTAGTCAGAGTGCACAGTCGATTGGCTTACCCCGCACGGTGCGCAGACCGTTCAGGAGCGCCAGAAGGTTGATTCCTAGGGGAAACTAACCATAAGGCTAGAGTCCTACCCAGGCTCGCACTTCATGCGTGGAGGCCGTCGGATGGGTGTTGACCCGTGAGTGTGACCAACCCTGAACAGAATGGGTCTTCGTGACCAACTCAGCAAGGGCCCCTTAGCCCCCGGAGAACTGCGGCAGCCAGGGTTGGCTTCTAACGAGGGAACTCCTCAACGGTCAACAGCACAGACATGAAATTTTGTATACGCATTAAATTATGATAGCCCGTTCTAAGTTTCTCCATGACATTGCTGCTGCACCAAGAAAAAATGGAGTGGTTTTTTTTTGGTAAAATTTTGTATTGTGCGAGTTACTATTTTAAGCAGTACATAAACAATAATAGAATGTAAACTGCTTAAAATGTAAATATATAATAAATGTACATAAAAGGGACCGGCGATGTTCTTGGATGTGCTTTATTGGCGGTAACGGATCGGTCCTTTGTTTGCCCTGCCGATATTTCGTTTAGGGTTAAAATATATTAGGAGCATATAACATAGTAGGAGCTTCTCCAGCTTTCAAGTAGCGCGAAGGCGAGAACAACGCCCACACGTCGACGAAATAAGTAAATATTCGAAATTTGAAAATGCGGCCCGGTGACCGGCTGAAGAGTCGGTGTTCTTGCGTCACATGCATTCTTGATACTTTCTTTTTGATTTCTTTGAGCGTCTATATATTTTGTTTAGATGTTGTTAGGACACTTTCACGCTACAAAGTCATCTCGAAATCATTTGACGTTCTTCTAATACGCAGAGAAATATGAACAAAAACGAGGTGATTTCAACCATTTGGCTTATGATTTTTTAATTGCGCGTCTTAAGATAACACCTACGTCCCTGTGTCAATTTTTGAGTCAGTAAGTTGATGAACCAGAGTGTCTTTCTTAACTATATTTTAAATTTCATGTTAAGTCTTAGATTTCAAAAATATTTCAATTTTGCTGAATTCTAATGTAAAAATACTCTGAAACAGTTTTAATTAATAAAAACGTTCTTCGACTCTTAGATTCTATCTTTCAAATTAGATTCAAAGACGAAAGAAATTCTAATAGTACTGAAAACTTGGTGGGTTTACGACCCCTGCCTCCATGCCATATCGTGCCACGCAGCTGTTAATCTTAAATTTACGCGCGCATAGCTGCTCAAACGGCCGAAACTTATTTCTGCCGTCTATTTTCTTTGAGGCCTTAAATATTCATCAGGAAATTTAGTCGCAGTAGTCATTTATTACGACCAGCAGCAGGCTCGACCGCCATCGGCGCATCTGCATCAGATAGTCAATTGATGAAAATCAAACCAAAATTATTTTCAATTGTTCAAAACCTTCAATCGAGACGGAGATATCCTTCCAAACTGGAGTCAGGGGGCGAGGCTGCCCGCTGGTTACCTTCCCGGTGCCTCGACATAAGGCGTTGGCCTCTGACGGGCAGGCGGCGTAGCTAGACTGTGATTTGTTTTCCGTCTCAAGTCTTCTGCGCTCACCTCACTGGAGACAGAACGATCAATATCGTTACAACTTCCTAAGGTGACGGGTTCGCCCGTTGTAGTTGCCAGCTCTAGTTGTTTAAAACCTTATAGGAGCTAACGGGCCCTGTTGCAGTTTGGCCACTAAGACCCATGTCTAGAGTCGGCCAAACGCACGGGTCAACACCCACCCGGCGGCCTCCACGAAGGAGTGAGAGTCCGGGTGCGAGGAGTGCGAGCTCTGGCCCCCTAGAAGTTATCTTCGCCGCTCCTGGACGGTTCGCGCACCGTGGGGCGTCAGCCAATCGATTGTGCATTCCGACCGACAGCCGGGGGAGTCTGGAAACAGTACTGATTCCTATAGAGCGGGGGTAGTCGTTAACCTTGAAGCAACTGCTCTTGAAACGACCAATCGGCTATCCGATTCCGGGTGAAAGCCGGGCAAAGGATGCCGTGGTCCGCGATAGATTAGGTAGACACCGTATCACCGCTACGTAAGGGAGAGAACCGCGCAAGTGACCTCAAACCTGTAACCAGTCGTCAGACCGGTGTAATCTGTTTGCAACTTGAAATAAGGGCGCGAGTATCGGCCCGCTGCCTGATCAATCTGGTTATCTCGCGGTAAGGGGTTGGTCTCTTACGGGCCAGTGGTGGAACTAGGCAGTGGATTGTATTCGTCCCAAGTCTTCTAGAAACAACAAAAAACTCAAAGTTTTCCTGAAACAACAAAGTTTGTCAAGAGTTAAAATCTGATCATTATTCTTTGATATCAGTTTGATTAACATTTGAAAGATAACAATATTTTTTGTAATAGCACAAAAAACTATTTTTGAGATTGAATTGCAAATGTTTTTACCCTTGTAGAAATGACTGCATCTGCTTGCACGGCGAGATTAATTTTGTCTGAAACCAAAAAAAAAAACAAAATAAGATATACCTACATTTTTTCATTCGTATTTTCTAGGTGAACTAAAAAAAATTACTAAAAGTTATCATTTATATAATTTTTCAGAGATTTAAAGAAATTAAATCGATTTTCGCCCCAAAGTTTTGTGTTTTACTACCAAAAATATATTTTTTAAAAACCTTTATTTTTTAGTTCATATAGAAGAAAATTTAGTAATTTTTTTTTGGAACGTAATATCTGTCAAGTATTTTTGTCACGCGCAATACTGAAAATCGCCTTTGAAATTTTGTTTAAAGAAAAGTAGCAATTTTTTTAACTCTTACTGAAATCTAAGACTGTCAGCTATTCCAGAGGTAAAATAGTTATTAATAGATTTCAACTTTGAACTTTCCTTTATTTTTTAAAGTCAACTTTATGCATTCATAGATATATATTGTAATGGTAGAGTGAGTATACTGAGAGTTATGAATTGACCATGATTCACGATTAATCAAAATATTTATATTTTTATCTTCGAGGCGGGCGAAGTATATCGGTCATTAATATTGGACCTTTACCTATGTACCTATTTGCTGTTTTTGCACGCTGGCCACTTTGCACTTGGATAACTTGGGTTCGAGTGCGAATTTCAAATTCAAATATTTTTTTATTAAAGGCCATGTTATATTTTTTTTAAGAATCAGCTGTTTATTTGTCTTTCCATCGTTTGTTTTTGCTCAAATATTTTCGTTTGTGCAACCACGGTAAATTGGAAAATTTGCATTATCTTCAAATATGAGATCCTGTGCCGGTGATTTCTATTACAGCTTCTTGCAGTCTGTCTATACAGTTACCGTAAATGTGTACTATTAAGAACTGCAAGCAATTATGGAGGAACTCGTGATTAAATAACCGAGCCTGGTCAATCGCTCATGGCCACTGCTTCTGCATGACAACGTATAACCACAGATTTGACTGCAAACAGTCGTAAAGTTGCAGGAGTTGCGGCTGGAGACTCTTGATCACCCACCGTACTTGCCAGACCTTGCTATAATAGAGCTTTTTTTTTCATAATTAGGATAGCTTTTTACAAGGGGAAAAAACAATCTTTGAAGAGTCGGTGAAATCGTCTTCAAAGCATTCATAGGTTCCTGTCCACGAGAGTTTTACAGCAGAGGAATTAAGCAACTCCCATTAAAATGACAAATCTGCGTCGATAACAGGGGTCAATATTTCAATTAATCTATATATACAGGGTGTTCGGCAGACGGTTGTACATACGATTATGACGGACAAGTGAGGCCCTCACCTACATGCTTGGCCCCAAAAATTTAACCTAGGCCTCACAATTTTTTTTTAATGATTTTTTTTGTAATATGCCAAAATTTTTCATTTCCATGGCTTTAAACTCCATTAACTTCATTTAAAACTGATAAAACAGTCAAAAATTTTTTTTATTCGTATCTAAATTAGTAGCAGATTAATAATGAAAAAAAAATTGGCTCATATAATTACCATTAAAAGAAAATTTGCCCTAAAGTACAAAAACACTTTAAAAATAATCTTAAATGTCAATTTCGCATTGCATTGAAAAAAAAAGAGGTAGAGCGCTTCAAATTTAATCAAAACATCTCTAGGTTATGCCCTTTCTATTGGTATGCAATTTACGTATTTTATTTCAAAATAACAGGAGGTATTTATCATTTCACCAAAACTGACGTAAATTGCTGAAGAAAAAAAAACAGGGCTATTTTTTTTAATGGTGGTTGTCTGAACCATTTTTTTTTATTATTCTGCTAGTAATTTAGATACGAATAAAAAAAATGTTGACTGTTTTATCAGTTTTAAATGAAGTTAATGGAGTTTAAAGCCATGGAAATGAAAAAATTTCGCCATATTACAAAAAAATCATTAAAAAAAATCGTGAGGCCTAGGTTAAATTTTTGGGGCCAAGCATGTAGGTGAGGGCCTCACTTTTCCGTCATAATCGTATGTACAACCGTCTGCCGAACACCCTGTATATAAATTAATAGTTAAAAAAAAAACACTAAAAACACGCTTTTGGGCTATGATACGATATTCACATACACACGGCTATGATACGATATTACATCATGGAATGCCAGTGCCTATCTTCCGGCTTCATCATCAGACCTTGAAACCTAATCGTGGTCAAAGTTCATTCCAAGACTTTTCTAACAAGTCCAAACACAGCTATGATACGATGTTCCATCATGAAGTTCCAGTTCATATCTTCCGACTCCATCATCAGATCAGTTCGACAGTACCATATTATTGGTTTGTCATCAGAACTACATACAGCTGCCAATTTTCATGACGCTACGATCTTTGAAAGATGGTTAAATTAGTTACCTTAGATTCCATTACATAGTTAGTTACATACAGGTCGACCGTGTTAATTCGAACACGTATAACCCGAGAACGGCTGACCGATTTTCATGGTTTTTGATTTGTTGTATTGGTCTCTTTCCCGAATGGCAGAATAACTATTAAAAACATTATAAAATTAAGGAAAAAATAAAATAAAAGAAAAAACATTTTCCCATACAAAATGTTCATGGGTTTCGTAACTGTCAAACATTTAATGTTCATCCCGTCGATACGGTAAACTCTCCCCTCAAATTAAAGAAAGTATTTAAATAAAGGTTTCGAATCGACAAGATATACCTATCCACAATATTCGGAACACAATTATTACATAGTTTAATTCAATCATGTCTTGCTGACACGCGATTGATATACTTAATTTTTGTACTTTTATATTTCTTTTTGTGTTATTATCTTAATAAAGTAGTGAACTTAATATTTCTTTTGTATTCATTGTACCTATTACTTCCATAAAATCAGAAATTACGTTCAGCCAATCTGTAACACTACATTCATTGACCGTTAGGCGGTACGAAGTTCGCCGGGTCAGCTAGTTAAATATATATTTTTTATACAAAGTTTTAGGCCTTAAATTTCCTTTATAGAACAGATACTTCATAGGTAAGGACCTAATATTTATGTAAGTATACAAGATACGTAGGTACGCGTTACAAACAGGTCATCCCTAGTTTTGCTGCTATATAAACGCTTTGCTGTAAAATATCAATAACTCTATAACGTGACATGGCGTTTTTTCAGGGGTGAGTCTTGATTGGTTGGTAGGAGGGGCTTCTGTGCTGGGGGCGTGGCCTAATCACTGCGCATGCTCACAAAACCCCGATAAAAATCTACCTGATAATTTACTATCATATACCTACGTATAGTTCATACTGACTATTTCTGGAGGCAGCTAACGGCTCTGTGCAGCTTGGGCCTATGGCGGTTTCACTAAATATGTACTATTTTTCAGCCACACTTCTCTATATGTCTTCTTTAACCGGTCGGAAGCCAGCCATCGCGCGCTTTTGTAAATAAATAGGTACTAACAATATCGTTTTCTCATGAATTCCCTCTTGTTACCTAGTAGTTAATCTTGTTAGTCATGTATATTATATATTTATGTAATACTAGATGACCCGGTGAACTTCGTACCACCTAAAATTGATTTGATTGTAACTCTTCATAAGCGTTTATTAATCCTAATCAACCTTCCAAATCCAATTAATTGAAATCTTTAATATGGCTGAACCATGTACGGTTTGAGTTTCGTTTGATGATTAAATGTTTTTTTTTTTACTTTTTCGGCTTTTGTTTTGTTTTGATCTTTCGAGTGTTTCTACTTTTCCGACTTTTTCGACCTTTTGACGTTTTCGACTTTTTTAACTTTTTGTTTATCGAAATTTTACACATTGTATGGAATGAATAACAGTTATGGATGGCGCAGCTGTCAAACAATAGGATTGCCGCGAACGCCATCTATTGAAAGTGGCCTATTTCCCAAAATGACCAATATCGATTTTTTCGATTTTCAATTGTATCTTTGAGTTTTTCCTAAATATTTTTTTTGGTGAACCACCCCTGAATCAAGGCAAACAAAACACCAAATAAAATATTAAAAGCGCTTAATAAGCGCTTTGGAATGATTCAACCCTGGCGACTTGTCGAGATACTATTAGCACAGTATAATAAAGTAAGTAATAATTTGAAAGTACCTAATTTGAAAAATATAAAAATGAGGAGTATTCTGGATCGCAGGACGCTAACCATATTGTATTTTGTATTATGTGAAACCCTTATTAACTATGGTATAATTGGGTGGGGTGGGTGCTGCAAAACCCTCCTGACGCCACTTCTAACAGCGCAAAAATGTATTTTAAAAATCATGCATCGCAAACCATATCAATATTCTTCTAATGAACTCTTTAAAGAGGCTCAAGTCTTGGATGCTAGGTTATTATTTATTAAAACTGCACTACGTTGGGGTTTCGTGGCCAAACAAAATAAATCTTTTATTATTACGCACACGAAACCCACTATTAAATTTTTATAGACAACTCCTGAGTGATAATTTGAATGTACCTAGGATGAAGACGACTTTCGGACAGCGACACTACTCTTTCATAGCTACAAGACTTTGCAATAAATTAAGCAGTGACATAAAAACCAGCCCCAATTGTCATTTGTTTAAAAGCAAAATAAATAAATGGCTGTTGCAAGAAGTTGAAGTTGACTTAACATATATTGTGTTTATATGTATGTATGTGTGTATATGTGTATTTAGTACTAGTATGTATTGAATGTATTTAGTATTTCTATTTCCTATATAATATTGCAATTTTTATGAAAATTTTATTATTTTATATATTTATTATTATTATCTATATATTTTATTAATAATTATTATTATTGTGTTTGGTTGGTTCATCGACCCTCGTTTTGAATGTAAAAATATAAATTGCTTGCCCTGGAACAGGTATATCCCAGTTGGGCAGCACTAGCCAGTGAATGAAAGAGGAAAGGTTTTGCCATTTGTTTTAATATTATAATTAGTGTAAATGGTTAATTTGATAATTCCAATAAAATAAAATAAATAAAATAACCGACGCTAGGTGCCGTTCGGCGTTATGGGACTTTTCCCTACAATAGTCTTCAGTGATGGTTGTGAACTCTGTTTATAGCTATATCTCTTGTTATAAATCAGGAGAATGCACTTAGAGCATATCGAGCATTTAAACTGCGTCGGTTTCAGAGTAGGTACTATTAAAATTGATCGAACTACGGCATTCAGTTATATAATAAAAAGTTAATACTATATAATTTTATAATTGTCCTGTTAACATTTTGTTAAACGTTAAGCAGACGACTTATGAATTATGACCTTAGCGTTGACCGTACCATTATATAATTAATATAATAAGCACTGTGTGTTGTTTGATTTAAAATGTAGAGTTATGTGATGCGCTGCATTGTTGAAGTAATGTGAATGATGCATTTTCATTGGTTTTAAAAAAATCGGCTGTCACGCTATATTCGTGGAAAATGGGTCATTCTCGTTGTATCCGCCATCATTTGCTGCCATTGGCTTTGCGAAGAAACATAGCTGACATCTCATATTTAACACTTAATATTTAAAATTTATTACTTATTATCTACTGTTTGCACTTGTACTTATTCATACCAACGCACCTGTCTCAACTTCAAATATCGTACTGGTAAATTTGTTAAATACGTGGACACCCATCAACATAATGTATTTATTTTTACTATGATCCTCCTTCCCTTCCTGGTCCCTCCCTTCCTATCCTCTTTCTTTTCTCGTTTTTTTCTTACTCTTATCACTTAAATAATCTTGATGTTCATTTAGTGGAAAATTGTCTCTGGTGTAATTTTTATATATATCTTGTTTGGCTACTTACTTTTATACACTGTTATTTTCCTGAATAAAAGAAAATAAAATAAAATCTCACTTTTACTACGAATTTTAAATGGCTCGATTGATTGTCCTGAACGACTGATTGTCCTTGAATCTAAAATATCTCTCCGCACTCCTAGCCGGGCACTTAGAAATAGGGTACTCCTTCTTGTACCTGGCTTTAAAACCAAATACAGGCGTAACTCTTATTTTATAAGGGTATGATATTGACACATTTTTCACGAATATAGATACTATAAGGAGCAGGTTGTAGGGCGATTTTGTGATGACCAGGCTTAGCATTTTCTTCTTTTATTACAGTTGTCAACATGTTTTCTACTGTACAATTTAGTATCTTCTTGTTTTATATCTTCTTTATGCTTAATATCAGTTCTAAATTCACGTTATTATTATTGTCATTATCAGTGGTAACTTGTAAATGGCTCTAAGCTTCCTATTTTTGTTCACTACACAATTATTGGCTGTAAGTTATCCTTGAGAAAATAAGAAAAATAATTTAAAAAAATGGTGGAATTTAAATATTATTAGTATAGCTTGCATATGAGATGTTTCAACCGAAATTTCACAGTGTGATTTAGACCCAACAAGGCATCTATGTACCAAATTTCAGGTCTCTAAGCCCAATGCTTCGAGATTGAAATATGACTAGTGTGCCCCTGGTGGACCGATTTCAACCACAACCTTTTCAACTCTTGCCATGACCAAATGATGCCTGCATCCCATATTTCAGCTCAACTTGGGTTGTCAGTCTGGAAGCAGTCGGGGGACATTTAATATTTACGCGGCGACAGGCGAGGGTTGAAAACCCCGCCCACCACTCGGGCAGTTCTAACGACGTGGGTCGTTTTATCTGCCCAGGATGTCATGCAACGACAACCTCACGCGTGCCGGAAGGGTAGCGCGTGAGGGGTGAGCGAACGGAGACCTTAGGAAGGATTCTCCGGGCTTCAGCCCCCGCCGGCACCCCGTAAACCGGGGGACAACTTGCGGTGTCAACTACAACGGGCGAGCCCGTCACCACAGAACGTTTTAACGATTTTTTCGTTCTGTCGCCCTGCAGTGAACGTAGAAGACTTTGGACAGAACAATCCAACGTCCAGCTACGTCACAACCCGCAAGAAGCCAACGCCTTTACCGCGAGATAGCCAGTAATGTTACCTGGCGGGCCGACACTCGCGCCCTTGCTTCCAATTGTGACCAGATTTCTCCGGTCTCTCGATTGGTTCCGAGTTCGAGTTCGCTTGCGCGGTCCTCTCCCTTACGAAGCGGTGAAACGGTGTGCACCGAATCTATCGCGGACCAAGGCGTCCTTTGCCCGGCTGTTCACCCAGGATCGGATGGCCAATGGTCAATTCAAGAGCAGTCGCCATAAGGTACACAACCACCCCCGCTCTATAGGAAACAATACAGTTCCCAGACTCTCCCGACTGGATAAACCTTACGGCGACTGCTCTTGAAACGATCATCGGCCATCCGGTGAACAGCCTGGCAAAGGACGCTGTGGTCCGCGATAGATTCGGTAAACACCGTTTCACCGGTTCGTAAGGGAGAGGACCGCGCAAGCCACCTCGAACTCGTAACCAATCGAGAGACCGGAGTAATCTTGTCACAATTGGACGTAAGGGCGTGAGTGTCGGCCCGCCGGGTAACATTCCTGGCTATCTCGCGGTTAAGGCGTTGGCCTCTTACGGGCTTGTGACGTAGCTAGATAGTGGACTGTTTTGTCCTCAAGTCTTCTACGCTCACTCCAGGGAGATAGAACGACTAATCGTTAAAACTTCCTGAGGTGACGGGCTCGCCCGTTGTAGTCGACAACCCTTGTTGTGGATTATGGATTAAAGCTTGCCTAGAAGCAACGAAACCCCAATAAACGACCCCCCATCAGGTGTGTCTAAATATTACAGTGTCGCATGGATAAACCACGTTGTGCTACGCTTCAACGGTCAATAAATGAATCGATTTGGGCGAAAACCACTTGGGCGTAACATCACCTGGGCTGCGTAGTATTGGGGTGGTGAATGTTTATCCTGGATACGATATTGGTCATTGCTAGTTACCAGCAAATGTGCTACATCAAATCAAATCAAATCAAATTGTTTATTGTCTTAAAAACTAATACATAGTTGTATAGACAGTAGGATTACATTTGGCCGTGATAACATTGAATTCTTTTTTAATGATCAAATTCTTCTACTACTAATCAAAACGTAAAAGGTTACTCGTAAGAATGAAGAAGGTATTATTGTAGAATAAAATCGAGTCTCACCATTTAGTTTACCAGATTAAAAACACAGAGTAAATTCTAGGGTCGGCGGACCCAAACACATAAGTCAAAATGTCAAGATTTTCAGGAAAGGAATAAAACGTCATATAAAAAAATTATGATGAGAATTTAATCAACATTTTAAGGGAAAACAAAGTTCACACTCACTATTAACTTGTACTTACATATATTTAACATTTAAATTATAAGAACAGCTATTTTAATGACTTATGTGATAAGGGATACTAATGGATCTAAGACTTATGTTAATGAGAACCAGAACATGTTAAAGAAAGTTTGAATAAGATAAATATACATATTTTGTTACTCTTCTTCGCTATCAACTAAATCTGGATCGATATTGGGGATATTATATTTTGTAGGTAAATCTAAATAAAATTTATGAAACACATCAGGTATTAAAGTTAAAAGTGAAATTAAGTCATCTTTTTTTTCGTTAGATATTGGCAAAGGCAATTGTGATATAACTGCAATACTATCTGGTATGGTGCAACCTCGGCGTCTCAAATTTAGTGTGTCAAAATCTGGTTCTTTATCTAAGGAGTCTTTGTATGATATCACTCCAAATTTTTCATCATACCGAAGCCACCGTTTATCCAACCACTTGAATGGTTTGCCTTTGTCATCTTTGTTTCTTAAAACTAAAGGCCCCTTTAGCAATGACGAAAACTCCAGAAAGTCGGTGTTTTTCATTTCAATAACTTGAAATTTTTTACTACTGGATTTGATCAGTTGAATCCAGTCGTGAGGATGATAAATCTGTAATTCAGTCTTCTTTTTTTTCTTTTCAATGATACCATGATCTGTATCCACTTCTAAATGACTATGACCTGGTACCATGAACTTGTGCTCAATAACTTCCAAGCTCAACTTCTGTAAGGCCCAGGTGAACATTGAGCTCACATGCGAATTTCTGTTCTGCCCTCCACAAGTGTCTGAGTAGAATATCACGCGTTTAGTGCCTGCAGGCAGATTCGTCCTGAGATGCATACACAGACATGAAGCGATTTGATTTGCTCCTCGAGCAGCTATTCTTTCATACCAGATATAGCACACTGCTTTCCCTGTCTTATTATCGTGGATAGTCAGATTAAATGTCCACAACTGGCGTTTGTAAAAAGCTACAGATGAGCTTAGTGCAGGAGTTGGTAGACATTGTTGTAAATCAAATGTGTACACTTGTACAGTATTGTCATTTTTATATTTTTCCGTGTCATCTTTCTTCTGTGAGTAAGCTTGATCAGCTGAAATTTTATGTAGGTCGTGTTGTGAAATAAGTTCAGTTTTTTTCTGTTCGTCCTGGGCGAGTTGAATTTGCATTTTAAACTTGTCACATGTATAGCATGTGTCCACACGTGGTTTTTTAAAGCATAATCCTAACTTGTGAAATTCCTGACTGTAAATTTTAATTGACGGCGGATTTGTGGAGTTTTCACAAAATAATTCGTACATTTTATTTATGGTTAAATGGGACGGTAGATACTTTTTAGATGTTGTCTTCCTTGTGTAGTGACTTTCATAGGAAGGAAAAGATAATATGTGATTTCTAATGGCTTCTCTTTTTTCGTTCGGTATTTTGTGTTTTGGTACCCTCTTGCCACGCATATCATCCATTTGAGTACCACCAACTGAAGAACGTTTTTTCAACGCAACAGTTTTAATGAAATTGTCGCTTTCGTCTAATGTTTTTAATAAACATCCCCGGCAAACCGGTTCACGCTTGCCATGAATAACAAAAAAATATTTGTAAGTCATCAGGCGAAATTTTTGGCTTTCAGGATCATTGGTGCGTTGCCTTTGAGTAGCTTTTTCTTGGATTTCCATTAACGATGCCATGTACGAAGATCTTTTTTCATATGAGCCCATTTGCCAGTATTCCTCGAACAATGCTTCTCTGTCATTCAAACTTATTCGCTCCTTGCATTTCATGCGACATGAACCAAGTTCTTTTAACATTTTACCGGCAATGGCCTTCCCTTTAAGGGTTTTGTATGATAATCCAGAATTCCTTTTAAGTTTCTTTTCCCTCTTTATAACCCGAATACTTTTCTTAGGTGACTGGACTGGAGTGGCAATCGACGTTCCATTATTCGCCGATTCATCTTCTGAACTTGAAGAAAGACCTCGGTGGCTCGGTTGTTGGTATGGAGGATCTTGAACAGAATCATCGCTTGAAAAATCTATGTCCATAGGCGGCATAAACCCTTCGGAAGAAACCCCTGTCGATGTTGATGGAATGGGTTCTTGATTCACTAACGATTGGCTCGAAGTCAAGGGTTGGCTCGTTGGTTCTTCATTCGACTGACCTTTAACAAATTATAACTGTTCACATCTCACGAATACCGAGTACCTACTTTATACAATAATTCCAAAACTTAATTAAATAAATTAAAGAGCAGCTAAATTGAGTAGGTAGAAACTATACCTAAGTTGTGGAACTTAAGTTTCAAATCATTTTAAGTTAACTGTGGTGATACATACCTTCAATGTTGATGTCTCGTCTCAACGCCAAATCGACGAGTTTTTTTCCTCTGTATGAATCCATCGCAGCATTTATTTCTATACACAACACAATTCTTAGCACGTTACTTCACTTTGGGAATATCAGAACACTACTAACCTTTTTTTAATGTTACCCCAAACATTTCACTAGATTTCAACGCAATAAATAACTTTCGAGCGTGCCACTCAAGTGCAAGGTAATAAATATTATTCTCAAGTGTCTACCCTCTAATCGTCAATCATTAGATAACATGATGCTCTAATCGTACCAAACAACTTAAGTCATAATACGCGAAACAAAAAATAACTCTTCAGCTGATCCTTTCCACATAAGTATAGTTAGGTTATTTATAACGTCGCATGTTTGAAAATAACGTAAAGGTTGATAGAGTACGCTACTTAGAATCAGAAATAACCCGATCTCCGTGACTTATGTGCCTTAGTCGGTCGACGTATCGAAAAATATCTAGTTGTTAGGTGTAAGAAAAAAAAAACGCCTTTTTTGACTTATGTGCTTTAGTCCGCCGACCCTAGAATTATTCTTTAAAATACCGATAAAAATAAGTTTTTTTAGTATAAAATTAATAAATGTAATGTCAAAAATAACAAAAAAAAGTGACGGTTGTCAAAAAGTAAAATAAAATGTTTTAGTGATTATATTGTAAATAAAAAAAGTGACGCTTGTCAAAAAGTAAAATAAAATGTCTTAGTGATTATATTGTAAATAAAAATAGTCAAGGTATAATTAATATGTGCCTACCTAATAATAAAAAATAGTTAATACGTTTTAGTCAAATTGAAAATCGTTTTAAAACCTATTACAGAAAGAGATATAGTCGAGATGCAGACAGTTTTTAGAGATCGTTAATGTCGTACAATTCTCTTTCAATTAGATATAATTTGAGTTTATTTTTAAATTGGAGCATTTTTCCTTCGCGGCATATATTTTTTATACTAGAGGGTAGCTTATTGTAGCATATAATTCCGACGTAGCTCGGATTCCTTTTAAAAAGTTCTAGATTTGGACGAGGAAGAATCAGATTATTTCTCCCCCTGGTAAAGTGTTTATGGGTATCTGAATGTATCGGCAGCTGAGCTAGGTTTTTTGTGATCAATTTAACGCATTCTAAAACGTATAGAGATGGAAGGGTGAGGATTTTAAGCCTTCTGAAATGACCACGGCATGATTCTACATAACCCAGATTACTTAAAATTCGAATGGCCCGTTTTTGCAATGAAAAAATATGTTGCCTTAGATCGATGGTGCATTGCGCCCAGAAGAGAATACATCTTATCCCATCTTCAATTTATCATCCGTTTGGAGTCATAGCAGCTTATTACACTATTACCTTAACCCATATATGCCCAGAACTATTTTGCGATTTTGATTTTGGTTATTTTCAGATATGTTTATGTTGATATGTCTCCATACCAGTATTTACCAGTTTTAGTATATATTTTTTTGTTAACTGGGTATTTTAGAGCTGTTTGAAAACGAACCAATGGGCTAATATCCTAAATATAAAATCGAAGACTATCGCGGTTGTTTGACATTAAAAATTGGATAGAAACGATTTTACCGCGTGAAATTTGTGGCACCCAACGTTTCGGTGACGTTGCAGCCGCCGTTGTCCAGGGTAGACTGATCAACGGCAGACCAGTCAGTCTACCCTGCACAACGGCGGCTGCAACGTCACCGAAATGTCGGGTGCTACAAATTTCACGCTGTAAATTCGTTTATATCCTTTTTATAATATCCTTAATATGTTATAGTGAGTTTATTTAATATTTGGTCTAGCCTACGTTGGACAAACGAAACGGCCCATAGCCACGCGACTGACAGAACACATCAAAGCTGTTAAAAACGTTCAGCGAGAAAAATCGGCGATCTGCGAACATATATTGGATAGCGGAAGTAACCACTGGATGCAGTTTCAAAATCCCATTGTTCTATCCGAGGAACAATTCTACTTTCCTCGCATGATCCGGGAAGCCATTGAAATAAGAAGAACTCCGAACTTCAATAGAGACGACGGCTACAAACTCTCTTCTACGTGGAACCCTCTTCTTAAAATGTTCCCGCCGCCGAACGCCGAACGCAAAGACGTAAAACAGGATACAGTGAGTGTTGTGTGCAAGACGGATTTTAAAAATTCCCCGCGCTCCGAGCCCGGCCCCCCACCACCGTTATAACCTACGCAGTGGCGGCAGCGGTTTGCGGCCTACCCGCAAAACAGCGGACTGACAGCTCTTCAGTCTACCCTGCACAACGGCGGCTGCAACGTCACCGAAACGTCGGGTGCTACAAATTTCACGCTATAAATTCGTTTATATCCTTTTTATAATATCCTTAATATGTTATAGTGAGTTTATTTAATATTTGTTATTATTTTCACATGGAATCATGGTAAAAAAATAGGAAAGAAATGCAGCGAAACATTTAGAATGTAAATTTACTTCACACTTTCGACAAAAAGTGACTGTTAGGCTTTAGGCACATCGCAGTATACTTGGTGCCCTGCTAATCTATTTGGTGCTCGGCGTTATGCTTTCGTATTGATGTAGGGACATTTGTAGAAACCCGTTTGCAAAATCCCGGGCGCTGTTTATCATTGCCATAATTTTGAAGTAATGTTTGGGCAATGCTATGTCGAAACTCTAGCGTATCTATATCCTTGAAAAATTATGACGTAGCAGGGATTTCCGATGCTTTTACAAAAGTACTACTTCTAGTTTCGTTTTCGAATCACATATATATGGGTTAATTAAAAAAAGGAGTGGTTTGTATTTAGGATTCGTGCATGTTTTCCGTTTCTTTATTCCACCATAACTTTTCAACGCTTGAACCAATTTAGGAGTGGGTGGTATTGTCAGAAACGTTATCTCATCCCGAGTGCCACATAGTACCTAAAGTGGTCAAATGTCGAATAAATAATTATCTATATGTCCAAATGTCAATAAATTAGATTTTGAATAGAAATTTGCAAATAGATAATTTATATGTGTAGTATCAAGTGAAAAGTCTGATGAAGTACATTTCGGAAATATATACAGGATGTTGGACAGATAAACCGACACAAATTTTCGAGGAATTGAGGAGATGATGTCCTATTTTTTTTAATTTTTAATTTAATATATGTTGTGCCTCTCCTGACTAGGCAGAGCCTGTTCCAAGGAGAACACCAATAATAAAATGGTTATTAAAATAACAACTATATATAAGTACTAAATAACAATGAGAAATAATAATAATTAGTAATAATATCTATATAATAAATACTTAAATAAAATAAATATATACATGTGTACCTACATAACAAAATATATTGTTTTAATTTTGACATAAATGTGATTTCCGTCTCTCTTCTACCAAAGTTAATAAGCCATAATTTAAGGCGATATTTTTGCTGTTTCCAATTTATTCCCAACATGTGTTTATTAATAATGTTAGCCATTCTAGGGGCAAGAAAGCTGTAGTGACGTTGTCCAAAAGACGTTAAACGTTTCTGTATTTGAAAGTTTTCCTTGAACGACCTGCTCTCTCGCTGTTTTCCGGAATACTTGTGGTATCCTACTAATATTATAAACGCGAAAGTTTGTATGTATGTATGGATGTTTGTTACTCTTTCACGCAAAAACTACTGAATGGATTTTAATGAAACTTTACAATAATATAGCTTACACATCAGAATAACACATAGGCTATCATTTATAAAGATATAAGGGTTTTCTATTATCATTATCACAATTTTCTTTCACCACGCGGGTGAAACCGCTGGGCGCAGCTCGTATTTTATATAAAGTATTGCTTTAATGCAATACAGCTGTCTTAAATCCAAGTATACCATATGTCATGATGGTTTGGCATAAGCGTAATTAATTTATTTTTAACAAGGGCAGATCAAGAATATCTCGCAATTTAATAAATATATAAATACATTTTCTGAGTTTTTTCACTAAATACTCAATCTGAGGTTCCCAGATTGAGTATTTAGTGAAAAAACTGTAACCGTATTTTTTTTTAATATTACCCGAAACTTTGCGGTTAAGAGATCCTGTATTGTATGTATTCTGTAATGTATTTTAATTTTAAATAAATTATGATTTGATGCAAATAGCTTCAAGAAAATAACTTAGAAGCTTCCAAAATCTTAAAAATGTGTAAATGTGTAAATTAAATATTTTTCAACTTAGCTTTATTTTAAAAAGTCCTCTAGTTTAATACCCGTTCCATTGGTAGGCTTCTTCTTCTCCGTCGTTCCCTCATTACTGAGAATCGTGGCCACTAGACAACAGTTTTCCTACGAGACTCCTCCACTTCGACTTGTCTTCTGCATGGCGGGTTGCAGAGTGTAATGACCCTTTTGTAACATTTGATGAGGTCATTCCATCTGGCCAGTGATCTGCCTCTGCTTTTTCTTCCCTCCGCTTGACTCCCAGAAAGCATTTTCTCCAGATTCTCTGGGTTTCTCCCGGCAACATGACCGAAGAACTGCAGGACCCTTTTCATGCTTACGGTGGAGAGCCTCACTTGGATGCCGAGTTCTTCCAGGACAGATTTGCTGGTGCGGCGTGCTGTCCATGGGATACCTAGCATTTTACGCCAACACCACATCTCCAGTGCATCGATTTTGGTGCGTATCCGAGCCGTCAAGGTCCATGTCTCCGATGCATAGAGAAAGATCGAGAAAATCAGAGCTCGAACCAGCCTGACCTTAGTCCGCTTGCTTATACCCCGATTCTTCCACAGCCTTTCTAGCTCGCTCATGGCCGATTTTGCCATCTGGCTTCTGCGTGAGACCTCCTTTTCGCAGTTTCCGTCGTTGCATATCATGGAGCCCAGATAGACAAAGTCTTTCACAGCTTGAAGGTCACTCAGATCGTTGGTGCGTTGCATGGTTCCAGTCCGGTCCACAAACATGAGTTTGGTCTTGCTGCGGTTCATGTGCAGTCCATACTCCTTGCTTTCCTTTTCCACCCTGCGTAATAGGGTCGCCAGATCATTTTCATCGGCACCTATCATGGTCGTGTCGTCGGCGAATCTTAGGTTGCTGATTCTGAGACCTCCAATGCAAATTCCACCCTCCCATTCGTCTAGGACTTTTCTCATTATATGTTCGCCGATCAAATTGAAGAGTTTCGGAGATAACATGCACCCTTGTCTGACGCCTCTCTCTGTTTTGAAGGATTCGAAAGCTCATCGTCCAACTTTACTCTCGAAGCGCCTTCCATGTACAGGCTCTGAATGAGGAATATAAGGTGGTTTGGGATCCCCATATCGCGCATAACCTCAAAAATCTTCCCCCAGTCCACGCAAAAAATCAGATCGAAGTTGCCAGTTCAATAAAAAGCCAATTTCATATGTAAGGACCTAATACCTAGAAGTAATAAAAAATCGAAAATTTAAAATAAAGAGTCGCATTCCTAAAAGTATAATAAAAACCTATAACGTCATAAAAATATTCGAGTAAATAATATGGAAACCTATCTTTGATCTATTGAAATATTTTGTATATTTTTAAAGATTCGTTCGCAAGGTGCTATACTATCACCCCTTTGCGGCAAACCTACCCTACCGAATCGCCATGTTAAGGGTTACCTGTGTGTTTTCATGGTTGATCGAATCGCGTGATGCAACTAACCGGAGGGTAGGAGTAGCCAACAGCGATTACCACTTGTCAAATGGTCAATACCGCGCGTAGACACACCGGGCAATAAAGAGGACAACGCTTCCATGGAGGGTATTTGGCGAAGGGATTGTACAGGATATGTTGCCTTTTATCACTGCGACCGGTCCTAATCGTTTGTTCTGTTCTGTCACCTAAGACCTGTTTCCTATAGAGCGGGGGTGGTTGCGGACCTTACGGCGACTGCTCTTGAAACGACCATCGACTATCCGATCCTGGGTGAACAGCCGGGCAAAGGACGCTGTGGCCCGCGATAGATTCGGTATACACCGTTTCACTGCTTCGTAAGGGAGAGGACCGCGCAAGCGACCTCTAACTCGTGACCAATCGAGAGACTGGAGTAATCTGGTCACAATTGGAAGTAAGGGCGTTAGCGTAAGCCCGCTGGTAACACTCCTGGCTATCTCGCGGTTAAGGCGTTGGCCTCTTACGGGTTTGTGGCGGAGCTAGACGGTGGACAACATTATCCAAGTCTTCTGCGTTCACTCCAGGGAGACAGAACGACTAATCGTTAAAACTTCCCGAGGTGACGGGCTCGCCCGCTTTAGTCGACAACCCTAGTTGTCACCTAAGACCAGAGCCAAGAGTCAACAGTAAAATCATTGTTGCCAGATATTTGCGAATAAAGGTCCTCGATTTTTGCCAAGCGAATTAGTTTTGCACCTGTGTCGTACACCGTTTCCCATTTCAAGGTCAATACAACGGGCGAACCTGTCGCCCCAGGAAATTTTACCGATATAACGTCGTCCTATCTCCCATGGAGTGACGATGGGGACTTACTACAGTCCACTATCTAGATCTATCGACGAGCTGAGAGTCCAACGCCTTACCGTGAAGTACTGGGAAGTGAAACCAGTGGGCTATCCTCACGTCCTCACTAACACATCAGGCCGGATTTCTCCGGCCTCCAGTCTGGCCGAAGATTCGAAGTCGCTTGCGCGACCTCTACCTGATGTTAGTTCTAAATTATCGCGGATCGTGGCGTACTTTGCTCGCCAATTTATAAGGGATCGGGTGGCACACTTCTTAATTATTAGTAACAAGAAGGTCACAAGGTGCCAAGTCGGGAGAGTATTAAGGATGGCTCGTAAGTTCGATGTTATGTACTTTCAAAAATTCGTTTGCCTGTCTGGCCGTGTGAGAGCTGACATTGTCATGGTGAAAGATGATGTAGCGTTTACGGTTGATTTTACGGATGTCATCAATAAAGACCCAAATGGTCGATTGCTGCTCTGTGTCGAATTCGCAGATGTTCCACATCTAATTTTACGCCTTTTCGTTAAATCTTGTAAGCATGGCATTGCACTACGTGTTGCAGTTAATGGCAACATTAGAATATTATGTTGTTTGTATTTGTTATATGGCAACACAGGAAAAAGGGCATCTTCCGGCGATCTCGTCAAAAAATATACCTTGTGAAAGTGCTCCGTGAGTTTTAATCAATTCCTACTGCATCCCGAACATCAGGCCAGCAGAAAAACCAAGAAAAACCGTCCACTACTCTACACTAACTGACGCGTCCCGTTTTATAAGCCCCAATCGCGATGGATACCCCAATTGCGTGGTATCCATCGCGAGCACTGCGTTCTTACAGCCAAATGTTTGCGTAGGATTAAATGTACCTGTCTCATGAATATGCATAAGGATGCCATAATATCATAGTAGGTCACATGCCAGTCGGTTTCGATCATATACCGCACATCATCGATGTTTTCGTCATTGACAGCATTGGACAGGCCCTTCACGTTACTGGGATTGACCTTCACGTTACAAACCAGCTGTAAATTGTCGACTTGCTTGGTTGCTTATCAGCAAAAGCAGTTTGAAGCAGAGCGAGGCTCTGTTGAGCTGTCAAATGACACTTAAAATCAAAGAATATTATACAGCGAAAATTCTGACAATTTCAATTCATCGTAATGCAGACGTGCAATTTTTAAAATGCCACTTCAAAAAAAAAGCAAGAGATAGTTAGATGAAACAAACTATTCTACAGCCAAAGAGTTCCTCTATTTTCAAATGTTGTAATTATTTTTAATAAGTTAATAGTAAAAACACATTTTTACAACAAGTTTTTATTAAAATGCTCTAACTTGGAACGGGCTATCATAATCGAGTGCTATACAGAATTTCGTGTTTGTGCTGTAGACCACTAAGGAGTCCCCTCCTTGGAAGCCAACCCTGGGTGCAGCAGCCCTATTGCAATGAAACTTGAAATGGGTTATAATAATTAAATGCGTATTCAACATCGTGTGTCTGTGCTGTTGACCGTGAAAGAGTATCCTCGTCGGGCGCCGATCCTGGATGTAGAATCAGGTCATGCTTACTATAATAATAGACAAAAATTTTATTAAAAAAAAGCGACCGCATTTTTTTAAATGTGCAGCAGCCATAACATGGTGATACTTAGAACGGGCTGTCATAATTGAATGCGTATACAAAATTTTGGGTCTGTGCTGTTGACCGTTGAGCAGTCCTCTCGTCGGGAGCCAACCCTGGGTGCAGCAGCCATGTCATGGCGAAACTTAGAACGGGCTATCGTAACTGAATGCGCATACAAAATTTCGTGTCTTTGCTGTTGACCGTTGAGGAGACCCCTCGTCGGGAGCCAACCAGGGTGTAGAATCAGGTCATGCTTACCATAAAAAAATGCATTGTCATCGGAATTGAACCAACGTGTACATTTTCAACTTCATGTGATAATATTTGTGGAGTTATCTGAATTCCTCATGGATCTTATCATCAAAACAGGATTTTGATAAAAATTGGACCAATTTGGAAGTATATCCTTTCAAATAATAAAAGAATTTTCCAAATCGGTTCATAAATGGCATAGTTCTGAGGTAACAAACATAAAAAAGATACAACCGAATTGATAACCTCCTCCTTTTTTAAGTCGGTTTAAAAATGCATTGTCATCGAAACTGAACCAACAGTAAAATTTCAACTTCATAGGATAAAAGGAAATGGTTCTAGTTCAGCTTGCAAGATTTGACCTAAACAAACATACATACATACTAACTAACATACATTGCAAGGTAAATAAAAGATTGTAAAATGGTTCATCTAAGTGGCCGTCTGGAAACATGCAGTTTCACGCTTTTAGGAGTATGTTCTTAATCAGAGAACTACCGGTGGAGTACCTCAGTATGTGGTCTATAATGAGGCTACATATTCGGTAGCTGCAGTCACTGATGTGTTTGCAAATTTCTTCTCATCAGTGTTTCTATGAAACTGAAATAATAGGTAGATATTTAGTAATATAGTCTCCATTCGCCCTATCTTTAACCTTTGTTGTTTGTTTAGTCAATAAAGTGTTCGCGTCGCCATGGATACTCCAGTAACGACTACCTTCAATGGCGGAACGTATTACGTCCTATATATGAATAAATATCATAAGTATTAAAATATTTGAAATGACGTGTTACAAGCTTTTATTTGGGGACTTTTGCATTCCTCCTCCAATGCACTGGAAAGTAATGTTGTATGACTGGACGCCAGAGATGCTGAAATGTTATTTAAATGCCTTTCAGCATAGACTTCCACACCCCAGTAACCTCGTTCGTTGGAGCTATGCCGAGGATAGTTCATGTCCCTTTGTAGCAATACCCCTTGAACAGCTAGACATATTCTAGCTTGCTGTAAGGTAGCCTTAGAACAAGGACGGTAGACTTACCGCCAGGACAAAGTCCTTGCTGTAATTCGCGAGGTAATTAGCCTCTCAATGGTTCGTGTCAACGAGGGTTTGACAGTACCCTCCAAACCCCCCAATACAGTTTGTGCGGGATGGTTCTCAAGGTAAAAAACATTTTACTACAAAAACTTTCAATAATCGAGAAAGCTTCAGATTGGATTCTGTTGGTCGATTCGGTCTCTAAGCAGTATACATTCCCTTAAAGTCTCGCATGCACACCCCTTCAACCAGATATAACTCTTTACTCTCCATCTCGGAAGATAGCTTTTATCGTAGAATTAACTGTTCCATGGGAATCAAATATCCCAAAAGACCACGACTACAAATTAAATATATACCATGATCTCGCAAATGCCGTCACCCGGAACGGATTCACTGTTCACCTTCACGCGGTGGAAGTTGGCGCTCATGGCTTGCCTGCTAAATCTCTGTTTCACCTTCTTAAAGATCTTGGTCTCGCCAGCAAAATAATCAACTCCTTCCCAGAAAAAAATATCTAAAACCGCGATTTCTGCATCTCAAATGCTATGGCTTCGAAGGGGGGGGGGGGGGAATGAATGGGTGGTAAGGTGAACCCTCACATATGGCAAGACCGCTGTCTTTAACCTACCACAGCATTGGTCTGATGTGGGTTTATTTACTATAATGACAAATAAGGCCGGCGTTAAATAGTAGATTGTTTACATATGTACTTTTATGGAATATCTTCTTCTTCTTCCTCAGTCTGGTTTGGTCAACTCCTGGACGTAGGCCTCTTCCTTCTTCTTCCATGTCTGTCTCTCAGCTGCTGCCCTCAGGAAGTTGGTCCATGCTGCTTTTCTGATGTCGTCCAGCTATCGTAGTATTGGTCTCCCGAAGTCTCGCTTTGTGGTTCTTGGTCTCCACTTCGGCCACTTCGCGTCATCCTGCCTTGCCACGTGACCTCCCCAACCCCACTTCAGACTGGCGATACGTTTCATGACATCTATCACCCTCGTGCGCCTTCGTATCTCTTCATTGCGCACTCTGTCGCGCAGACTGATGTTTAGCATTGCTCTCTCTATTGCCTCTTGGCATATTCTGAGGCGGTTGGTACTGCTATGCATTAGAGGCACTGTTTCAAGACCGTAGGTTGCTACTGTCAGCACGCATGTCTCGTAAACTTTCCGCTTTAGGTTGATAGGCATCGCTGGGTCTTTCAGGATATACGCAAGGTTTCCAAAGGCCGACCAAGTCAATTCCACGCGTCTGACAACTTCTGCACGTTGGTTGTCTTTGCCCAGTTTAATAGAATATGGAATATAAATATAATAAAATAACTAGATTGTGCAATAAAAAGTGCCCGTCTATAGGCACTTTGAATCGTTTGACAGATCCGCGCTTCGACCGCGCGTAACCAAATATTTGCGGCGCAGTTTTCTGCGCGCCAATGCTGTCTTTCGACCGGTTAATGAATATTACTCTGGTTTTATCAAAAAAATACAGTTTTATGCCTATGTTTATGTAATGTTATGGTTATGTTTTATAATTAGTAACATGTTTTATGTAACTTGCGATGCGTGACTTGTTCAAAAATAGAATTCGAAGGCTCACGGCGACCCGCGTTTGCAATTTGATTTTTAAATTTAATGCGATGACGCGCGTTCAAAATTCAAATGTTGATTGCGTTGCGTCGCGCCAACTGCTCATCAACTTTATTTATGAAATAATTATTCAGATGAAATAAGTTCCTGGCTCCTTGCCGGGAAAGTCTTGGGGTGACACAACGGATTTTATATTATTAATAATAATAATAATACCTATAAGGACGCTAAGGTTTAAAAAGGAGGAGAATGGAAAGGGAAAATGAATTTATGTGCAAGATTTGAAATGTTCTTTTAGTCTGTTTTTAAAACTTGTTATGCTCGGCGCGTTTCTGACTTTTTTCGGCAAAGCATTCCAAAGACGGGCTCCATGCACGGTGAAAGAGAATGGGAAGAAGTCAGTGCTGTGACTAAGGATAGAGGGTAGCAGGTTATCTTTTGAACTCATCGGGCGTCTATGAACCGATAGTGCAGTAAATCTGAATACAACCTACTGCTCTCGATCCCTAGTCACAGTAGTGATTTCTTCTCGCACTCCTCTGTACGTGGAGCCCGTCTCTGGAATGCTCTACCCACGCGTATAAGGATAGCACCCAGTTTGTTTTGCTTCAAACGCAGGCTCAAAGAACACTTGAACCCACGCTCATAAACTTTTCCTTATTTTTCCCTATTTTTTCCTCCCTTTTGCGTCCCCTGCGTCATAGGTTTATACAATACAATACAATACAATTCACTACTCCAGTAGATAGGCATTCCTACACTTGGATGCGTCACAAAACGAAATGCTGCAAATTTAATTATTAAAAACATAACTATCACGATAGTTGTCATGGCTGTAATATTATATTCAATATTACCTACTTACAAATAATCAAAATATACTAATGTCATTAAATAGTAAAAGAGAATAATATATTAAAATAGAAATGCAAATTCTATGTAGAATAATCAACGTAAAATAATTTTATTGTCAATCCAGCAATTTGCTTTCGTATTTTTTAAACATAAATAGATGTATACTAAATTATATGAGAATTAGAATGTCAGCTATCATAATTCCGTTATGTTTAAAATTTTACAAATTATGCTAATTATCAACTCGGAAAATAAACTCGGAATTTTCAAACTCCCTTATACTATAAATTGGGTTTCTTACCAAATTATTTATAATTATATTTTTAAATTGGTCCTTTCCAAGGCTTTTCATTTTCTCTGGAATCTTATTATAGACGGACAAATTTTGGTGTATAAAACTGTATCGCACTTTGCTATTGTTTATTGTTTGTTTTTTCTTAAATTTATTGTTTTGTTTTCCTGCTAAATTTAAATGTTTAAAATTTAATTTATTAGTTTATTTTTACCGCATAATATGTTATTCACTAGGCTAAGGTTAGCTGTAAGATATTGATTTTAGGCAATAAGCTCGCCTTTTTTTGAGCAAATAAAGCGTTGTATTATTTTTATTATTATTAAATCTGCCAGTAAGATAATTGGGAGCGACGCCTATCAAAATCTTGAAAAGCATACAAAGCACTCTCATGTCTCCCGGGACCACAGCCAGTGAAGTTTCTCTCTGTACTCCGTGATGTGGTCAAATGTTCTGAGGCCATGGATATTACGAATGCAGACATTTTGGAGACGCTCAACTTTAGTGGATAACTCTTTTGTGAGGTCGATAAATGCGTTATATCCATAATCCAGAAGGTTTTATATTAGCGCGTTCACAACGTTGTCCCTTCTATTCGGTCGGTGGGCCGGGAAAGTAAGAGAGAGTGCATTTTTGAAATACACAGTCCTACCCGCAACCGAATCACGCGAACCTACCCCCTATTTACCTCCGCGGTCGATCAAGCGTAAAATTAACCGAACTACCCTTCAGGTGACTCGTGGACGTGGGGCGGCGTGCTTTCACAGGTAACTGCGATGCCCCTGCAGAGCCCATTGGTAATTACGAGGGTTAATAATAGTGGGAACCGACCGCTGGCCGTTTATCGGGCATAGGGTGTTGATACTCCTGAATCATTGATCACGTTAATGTTTGTAATTTCAATTACCTTCTTGATTTTTATTTAAATACTGTTTTCAGAATATGGCATTTTCTTTTAGCTTAATAAAGAACAGAGTTTGAGGAACCGCCTAAAACCCGCTAGGTTACCAAATTAAATTAATTTGTTCAAAGTGTTTGATATACCTCGGCGAATCAAATATATGTTGCATAATGTTGTCGTATATTTTATCCCACAAAATAATTAAGTAGCAACTTATTTAAGCCATTTAATGTAATTGATCTAAATATAAAACTGATCCAAAGGCAATGTCAAATAAGATCCAAATATATCAAATCGCAATATTAAAATACAAAATTTAATAAAAACGACTCCATTTTTAAAAATAAGTGCAGCAGCCATGTCATGGTGGACCATACAACGGGCTATCTTAATTTTTTTTTTTTTATTAAGTACTTATTGCAATGGTTACGACTAATTATACCAAACAAGTTCAAGAATCAAACATAAACAGTTCAGAGAAACCGTCACATCGTGTTTGGCATCTGCCTAAAACTCATCTAACTAGGTCAACTAAGGCCTGTATCTAGATGAGCTAATTACAATACGTATAATGACAATGATAAGCACGTCATATCAGGTAACTACATATAACTAAACAAAATATTTACTAGCTATACTATCTATAAATATATATATTAGATAAATATATACAAACATACATAAATATATAAACATACATATAATATAATATAATAACATAAACATACATATGATATATATATACATATATATACACACACACACACATATACATATATACATATATATATATATATACACACATATATGCATGTATATATATATATATATATATATATATATACATACATACAAATACATATATATATATACACATACACACACACATACACATACATATATATATATATATACAAACATACATAAAAATACATACATAACCTTTCAAACAGCAATGTTCAGTAATTCGTCGTTTAATTTTGATGGGCCCAACTCTAATATCCAGGAATTGATTTTCTGTTTAAACGTACTTATTATCTTTATGTTTTTAATCTTTTCATCAATACAATTATAAATTTTAGGTCCCAGAAAATAAATTTGTCGTTGAGCAAACGTCGTTTTAACATGTGGAATTAGAAAGTTTTGTTTTTCTGCATTTCTTGTATTACGCGTTTGCTGGCTTCTAGGTTTTAGGTGTTTGTTTCTATGGAAATTAAGCAGTATATTCTTCACAAAAAGTTGTTGGATATTTAGGACTTTAGCTTCAGTAAACAGTAGCTCCGATTTGTATCGCCTGGGCTTCTTGTGAATAATGCGAAGCAGGAGCTTTTGAACCTTCTGTACTGTGTCAAGTAGTTTTTTGGTGCATGTTCCCCATTATGTGGGACGTACCGCGTCACCTATTTTCATAGCAACTAGAGCTGTCATTTACAACGGACGAACCCGTCACCTCAGGAAGTTTTAGCGATATTGATCGTTTTGTCTGCCGTGAGGTGAGCGCAGAAGACTTGGGACGAAAAACAATCCACAGTCTAGCTACGCCACCTGCCCGTCAGCGGCCAACGCCTTATGCTGCGTACAGACTGACGAAAGGTAACACGAAAGGAGCATTTCATCAGTGTGGACGCAGCGCGTGCACGAACCGAACATATATCTACTCGCATTTGTTTCCGGCGTGCGCGCGAACGTCATCAGTCTGCGGAAAACACGCTGTGTCCATACCTGGGGGCCTATTATTGACAATATTATTAGATTATTATTATTATTATTAGACATCTGGAATATTAAAAATTATTAAATATCAGGAATCCTCTTTATTAAACATCAAGAATTATTAAACATTAATAAAATTAATAACAGTTAGTTGGGCATGGATCATAAAAAGATGTACACTATTTACATTAACAAATCATAATGAAAACTAATTACCATAACATACTAAGTATTAGTTAGTACAACCAATGAAATCAACAACTTAAATATAATTAGTTTTTACAATCTTTAGGATAGTACCAATATTTTTTGGCCATAGCAGCAGTAATTTTTGAACTAATTTCGAAGTCTTAACAATTAGCGTCATTAAATAGACTTTTGTATGTAACAGACCAGTCGAACCGTGGATGGGGTCACCGAACCGTCGATGGGGCCACCGAAACTTCGCAAGACTCATTATCCTTGCTTGACATCTTTTTTGACCTCAAAGATGAGACCACTAAATAGCGCTTCCATGATTCGATAATCTTTTTAGGTCTTCTACTCCTCGGACGGTACTCGGTTTGATCGGTTTCTTTGATTTTTTCTTTACATAATGGATTCTAACAACTGATTTTCCAGTCTTTTGTAAAAAAAAATCCCACTGAATGTCCTTCTTTGTGTTGAATAATGATATTTTGTCAATCCATCACACTAATTTTACCCATTTTAATAAAATATAATAAGAAAGTCATGTGTCAACATCACTTTAGACACTTTTCCATGTCAGGGTTGAACGACGGTGTTTCGAATTATATATTTTTTAAGAGAATTTAAAACTCTTTCAAACAACTGTCTTTCTACTAGTTCAAGACGCAACTACTTAAAAATAACAGGGATATTGACTACTAAATTTCTTTTTCAGGTAAGACGAGAACGGCATTTTGAGACAATTGAACCAATTGTCTCAAAATGTCTCTCCTAATTGTTTTTCAACCCACGAAGGTTTTAGAAATATCAAATAAAGTTTTATTACTCCTCCAATAAGTAAATAATCCATAAAAAAACTGGATGGTTGCAACATTAACTTTAAATAAGTTAGTAGTAAAAACACATTTTTAAAAACAAGCTTTTATTAAAATGCTCTGTCCCGAGCGAACCCTGGGTGCAGCAGTCAGGTCATAGTGGAACTTAGAACTGGTTGTCATAATTGAATGCGTTCACAAAATTTCGCGTTTGTGCTGCTGACCGTTGAGAAGTCCACTCGTCGGGAGCCAACCCTGGGTGCAGCAGTCATGTCCTGGTGAAATTTCGAACGAGCTATCATAATTGGATGCGTATACAAAATTGTGTGTCTGTGCGGTTGACCGTGGAAGAGCAGCCACGTCGGGGACCGATCCTGGGTGTAGAATCAGGTCTTGCTCACCATAAAAATGCACTGTCATCGGAAATGAAATAACAAGTAAAATTTCAACTTCATAGGATAAGAGGAAGTTGTTCTAATTCAGCTTGCAAGATTTGACCTAAACAAACTAACATACATACTAACAAACATTGCAAGATAAATAAAAGCTTGTATAAATACGACTCAGCGACTTATTCACTCGAAGACTTATTCACAGCAGTGTAAATAATGTAGCACTGACAATAGCTTTTGATAGTGACTATTTAATAAATAAATAAATAAAAAATATATCTGCGAGAACAAGTGATCGATAATAGATTTCCTTCGGTAATTTATTTAACAAAAAATATAGCGATTATCTCAGATTGATCGTTCAAGAAAGGTTAAATAAACCATCAAGATATTGTATAGATCATTGTATAGATCAAGCTATTGATCAAGAATATCAGAATATATTTTCTGAACGAAAAAATGTTCATATAAGATCACACTGCGTAATCTATACTATCTATACTAATATTATAAAGAGGTAAAGTTTGTGACGTTGTAGGAAGTAATCTCTGGATCTATTGAACCGATTTTGAAAATTCTTTTACCAATAGAAAGCCACGTTATTTGTGAGTGTCATAGGCTATATATTATTCCGAAAAATGAAAAGACTTTTTCGTGGTAGTCGGATTTCCAAAATAAGTCGGAAAAAACGGTCGAACGAAAAAGTTACTAACGAACCCTGCCTTAACGATGAGAGATATATGATTAAGTTCTAGGGAAAAGTTGTAGAGCTTGATAATGCCTACAAAAAAGTCAGCGCCAGCATGTGTCTAACTTATATATTTAGGTAACAAAAAGTAGTATTTTATATATTTAAAAAAATATTTAAATCGTTAGGTCATGTTTATTGGTCATATTATCAACAATTATGAATTCACATCAAAATAAGTAAATGTATCGTCTCAAGTGTTTAAAACAAAAGACTTTTCCCTTTTACTGCGTATAATTTCACTTTTACTGCATAAATGGTTAAAGAGATAAGACACTCACAAATAAGCCAATCACAAGAAGACACTCACAAATAACGGTAATATAGTCAAATTGGCATGCAAATACATACATACATATGCAGTAAAAATATAACCCTTCTTTTGGCAGTCAGGAAATAAATCATAGCACTCAATACTAACCAAACCACACTCATAATTTCATCACAAGTAAAAAGTTTTGCCGCCTAACGAAGTGGGCACGGGTCAGCTAGTATATATTATACTCTCCAACCTTGTTGGGATTCGTGGGTGCCAAATTCATGTAAATTCAGTGAAACATCAATACCGTAAACTGTCCTTACTATGTAACAATTTTCGTATAGTTTTAGCTATAACCCTATATAGTTTATAGAAATATAATTGGTATATTTTTTATTCAAAATAGATTATATAACCAGTAGATTATATAACCAGCCTTTTTGGCTTGTATGAAGGAACCGCCACATCCGGCTTGCCTTATCTCTTTTAAATCTTCTTGAAAATATTGCTAAACTAATAAATTAATTTGCGAGCGCCTATTGCTATCTAGCGGGCGCAGATCGCTCCACGTGACAAAACAGCTTATCGAAAAGCTATTTGCTGCAATCTTACCGAGCTGAGTTCAGCTAGTCGTCTCGCTCGCACACATGGGCTTGCAACGGAGCTTTCAAAATCAGTGGTCCTCTCATTCTTACCTGTGGCAAATTATGCAAAACAATATATGTATCTATACGACTTTTGTATTGACGAATAATTTGGCTTGCGTTAGCATGAAGTAGAATGCGAGCTTGTTCCGTATTTAGTTCAGTTTGTTTTTAACAAGTGACAGAGCAGATTTTGATTGTATAATTTCAATCGATTTGTGGTTTTTAATTGCCTGATAAACAATGGAGGAAATTGTCCCTTGTGGTGAGTTCTGTCTTAACTTGATTTCACTTGCTCAAGCAAATAAAACGGCATTTCTTAAAGCCACCGCAGCTTTTAGATATTTTAGATATTTTTTTCTATAATTTACATATTTTTTTCTCTTTTTTTTTAAATTGCCGAATATATGTGAATACAAATCTAGAGTGCTCGCTGCCCTGGAACAATTCCTGTTACTTAGTTGGGCAGCAGCAGTACTTACATGCTAATGCTCATATCGGCCGTTTTCAATTGTTATTTTTATTTTAATAATTTTTAAATATTGATATGAATTTTAGCGATGCATATTTATTGTAAATGTGTTGTTAAGTTAATTAATTGAATAAATAAATAAAATATTTGGTAGGGGAAAGTAAACTGGGTGGTATTACGCCGTTGCCAAGCCTCGCCATAAAATATCGTGAAGGTGCGTGTTTTGTGAAAGCTGAGCTGTATTTGTATCGAGCAAACAGCGCAATATTTCTATGGCAACACTGTCCTCGGAGACTTTTACGCGGGAAGATGGACGGAATATTTGTTTGAGGAAGAAATAGGGTTGATGCTTAAACAAAAATATTCATTATAATTTTACCAATAGAAAGCCACGTTATTTGTTGAGTGTCATAGGCTATATATTAATCCAAAAAATGATAAGACTTTTTCGTGGTAGTCGGATTTGCAAAGTAAGTCGGAGAAAAAACGGTCGAACGAAAACGTTTCTAATTAACGCTGCCTTAACGATGAGAGATATATGATTAAGTTCTAGAGAAAAGTTGTAGAGCTTGATAATGCCTACAAAAAAGTCTGCGACAGCATATGCCTAAATTTTATATTTAAGTCACAAAAGTAGTTTTTTATATAAAAAAAATGATTGAAATCGTTAGGTCATGTTTATTGGCCATACTATCAACAATTATGAATTCATATCAAAATAAGTAAATTTATCGTCTCAAGTGTTTATAAAATAAAAGAGTTTTCTCTTTTACTGCATATAATTTACCTTTTACTGCATACATTAATAAGACACTCACAAGAACGCTCAGAAATAACGGTAATATAGTCAAATTTTCATGCAAATACATACATACATATGCAGTAAAAATATAACCCTTCTTTTGGCAGTCAGGAAATAAATCATAGCACTCAGTACTATCCAAACCACACTCATAATTTCATCACAAGTAACAAGTTTTACCGCCCAACGAAGTGGGCACGGGTCAGCTAGTCTATACTAATATTATAAAGAGGTAAAGTTTGTGATGTTGTAGGAAGTAATCTCTGGATCTACTAAACCGATTTTGTAAATTATCGTATATATAAGCATAATAATCGTATGCTATAATGTTTCTGTATTTACGTGATATAAGTAATATATGTTTCTTTCCTCTTTAAAACAATCGGTTGTGTCACCTACAGACCTTCCCGAATGTAGCCAAGGACTGATTTCATTTGAATATTAATTTTATTTAAAAAAATCGATGAGCACCCTCTCTCGGCCGGCGGACTGGGTTCCATTGTGACGCTCCAGGCGACGCGGTTCGTTGCTCGACGTCAGTGACCTTGCTTCTTCTGCGGATTTCCTTGTTTCGGATCTCGAGACTCTCGCGTCTCTGACGTCACGGCTGGTGGATCGGTTTCTCCGGGTGGGATTGCCTCCCGGCGCTACTGGGCGGTGTGCGCACCGTTCGGCGACGCCACTCGGTTGAGTGGCGTCGCCGAACGGTGCTCAGCATTAGTCAGAGTGCCCAACCGGGCACTCTGACTAATTGCTGAAAGAGTCTGGAGAGGATGGTAATATACTGTCTCCTAAGCAGCGGGGGTGGATGTTGACCTGTTGTTAGGACATTCTTGAAACGACCTATCGGCCACCCGATTCCGAGTGGTATGATGGGAAAAGGACGCCCAGGTCCGCGATAAATTCTTATTGAATTACCGATGAAATACAACAGCTAGAGGACGCGTAAACGACTTCGGTCCCGTAGCCAACAATTAGGATTGTCGACTACCACGGGCGAGCCCGTCACCTCAGGAAGTTTTAACGATTAGTCGTTCTATCTCCCTGGTGTGAGTGCAGAAGACTTGAGGACAAAACAGTCCACCGTCTAGCTACGCCACAAGCCCGTAAGAGGCCAACGCCTTAACCGCGAGATTGACAGGAGTGTTACCCGGCGGGCTACACTCACGCCCTTACTTCCAATTGTGACCAGATTACTCCGGTCTCTCGATTGGTTACGAGTTCGAGGTCGCTTGTGCGGTCCTCTCCCTTACGAAGCGGTGAAACGGTGTTTACCGAATCTATCGCGGACCATAGCGTCCTTTGCCCGGCTGTTCACCCAGGATCGGGTAGCCGATGGTCGTTTCAAGAGCAGTCGCCGTAAGGTCCATCTGGAACCTTCGGCGTCCGATCGGTTCAGTTCGGTTTTTTTATAACTAAACCACACTCATAATTTCATCATAGGTAAAAAGTTTTTCCGCCCAACGAAGCGGGCACGGGTCAGCTAGTTATAAATATAGTAGTTCTCTTTTTGTAACGTCAGTCGTGTTTTTTATTCCTTCTGGTATATTTACTTGTTGCTCGTACTAATTTACCCACTTCAAGGATGTCGGTACTTTAAAACTCAACCTGTATAAGTACGTATAAGTATAAGTACGGCCAAATAACAATTACCATATTCTATGTAAGCGCAACCATTCACGCAAAAAATATAGGTATATAAAAATAACGGGAAACATCTCATATAAATTAATTTTAATCGCCGCTGGATTATCATCCGCGTATGATACTATAGTTTTCCTATTATAGTGTGACGTTACATTTTTTTCATCCATTTATCATTTCACCCGGCTGGCAGTCCCGCGCAGCTCGGCGCTCGTGCACTGGTCAGTCGGTTTTGTTGCGCGACGCCGCGAGGTCGGCGATTACGGGGCCGAAACACGTGATAGTTTTTTCCTCAAAAATAATAATAAAAAATAAATAAACAGTGTTTGTCATAATATCCAATGGCGTCAGAGCATATGTGTGTGAATGTGGTTAAGGGCGGATTTTGAAAACGACGTAAGTGTATCTAAAAACAATTATACCCCCCCCCCCCTTCCGGTGAATTAGTGGCTAGGTCGCCTGATCTTACATTGTATGGATCCGGCTTCGATTCCCGGCTGGGTCACCATTTTCAGTTACGATAAATTCAACGGAGTTGCATTTCAAATCTGTCGATTGAATGCAATAACAAGATACAATCTTTCAAACATGTTACACGAACATTTACATATATAAATACTTCATAGTAGTGTTGGTTGGACGAGATTAAATTCTCAAAGAGCTTTTTGAGCGAAAATTGCATATTACGGTCTATATCCCAAGTTTTTGGAAGTGTTCACAACATGACTGCCGTGCACCAACAAACACTATCGCACGTATGGCTCTTTTCCGTGATATGCGCTGCAGTACCCAATGGAAGAATACCATATTTGTTGTGTGGGGCTTTTCTAATGTCTTTATGAGCCTTGTAACACTGCGACTATTGCTGATCTCTTGTTTTCGCCACCTACTATACGTTCTGCGCTAAGCCTCGTGTCATTTAAGAACCGCAACAGGCTTTTGGCGCCAGATTGTTTTACCTCCTCAGGTTGGAGGTAATGACCACTCAGGTGGGTGTATCTTTTAGAGTATTATAGGGCCACACTCGCACATGATGTGCAGGGGAGTTTCCTCTGCCTCTGCAAATTTTCGTGTCTCGGAGCTTGAGTTTGTACAATTACATGTGTTTGTTCAGGTCATATTGCCCCTGATGCGTAGATTGTTCCTATTTAGCGACAAGGCCTCTCGGGCCGCAGTCTTACGGTCATAAGCCTTAATTAGTGCGTTGGAATGATTCAACCCTGGCGTGTTGTTCCAGTGGTTGACGGATTGTTCTAAACATATATTTTGAGCATTAGGTTCGCAAGGCTTTTTGGTACGCCACAGCAAGGTTCAGGGCCGTATAACGTTCCCTTTGCTCCCGTCTTAGCAAGTTCGTCGGCTTTATCATTTCTAAAATAAGAGCACCACAGGGCAGATGTGATTTAACCAGCGCGTAATAAATAGGCTGATATCACCTCATTTCTCTCCATAAAACCCCTGATGCGTAACAGAGCATAGCAGGCTGACGACAGTTTGGACTTAACATCCTCTATATGTAAATTCCAGGACATGTTTTCATCCAGGAGTAGTCCGAGGAATTTAACTGATTCCACAACAACTAGGTAGTTATTTTTTAGAGATTATTTCTTGCTGTTAAAATTGCTGTTTAATTGCTGTCATAGATAGTAATGGCATTTAATGTAATAGTGATTATTTCATTGATTAAATGTTGTTTTAATAGTTTCATTTCTGGGTTGGGTAAGATCTACATGTACTGTTTTAAATGCACTTACGACAACGCAAAAGGCGCTTCTTCGCGTTATTTATTAATTTATTAATTTTTAGGAAAACCAACAGCTAATTATAATTTACCAAAAAGAGGAGTAGGATAACAGAGAGCCAATTTTTTATTTTATTTTATTTTATTTTATTTATTATATTATCTTTTAATATTTTTTATTATTATTATTTTTTCACCTTCTTTTTTTTTTGAAGACCAAATTTTAGGCCAATTTAGTGTTATTAGCTTTTTACTAAAACTTGTACACCTATAAGCAATCAAGCAAACTTGATTGTAATGTTAGAGTCCTGTCCACCCTAGAACGGGCTAGTCCCAGTTGGGTGACAGAATCAAATAAGCAAAAGGTTAAGGTTTTGCCATTCGGTTCCTGTTATTTTTGTAAGCAAATCAATGTTTTATAGTAATTAATTCTTAAATAAATAAAATAAATATATAAATTAAAGGTTTTCACGTTTAAGTAACGTTGTAGAAACATATGTGACCTTTCAATTAAGGCTATCGATTAAAAATACATCAAAAATTATTCAACAATTAATGCTAAAGAATTCACTGTTCAGCCGCTGCCTAGCTGAGTTAATACTCGTACAGAATAGATCAAAAACAAAGCGTTTAATCAAATCATTGAAATTGTCACTTATTCGCCACAGAAATGCATTTTGCCTATAGTTGGTACCAGCATGAGGAACAAGTTATTCCCAAAAAGCATTTCACAAGGCTCTTCTCCGAAGGTATTCTTCAAACGGCTTGTTCGCAGAGCTAAAGTTATTAGAAAAAGGCAGACTTATACATAAACAGTTTTTCTTAACTACTTTAAAAGTAAATAAGTTAAACTGAGCATACAATTGGAATGATAGACTCCACAGCTTCTAAACACATCGTACGGAAAACCCGAAACTCTTTTGCCCAAAGACACTGGCTTTATGAGACCCAAAATTTATAGCAAACTTAAAGAATCTACAAAAACATGCAGACATATAACGTCAATGTTTAGATTTAAAATTACGGAACTCTTATTTGGAACTTGTGAGAAATGAGGTGAAAAAATAGTAAGTTACATTTTAAAACAAAACTTCTTTGCGTTATTATTGTGATACATTTTATATTATTTATTTATTTGTTTGTCCTACAAACTTCATCTTCCGACATTTTATATTAATTTTAATTTTATGATCATAGTATTTTGATATTTTTAAATTCAATATTGATTATTTTGTTTCAATTAACTGTATTATGCATTATTAGATTTTCTGTTTTCTGTTTTCAAATCATCGCCATACATGGAGTCTATCTTAGTACGGGCTATGGCCTAGTTAGGCAGATTCTGTAATAAAAACAATTTAAATGTAATTTTTTAATGAATAATTTAATATTGTTATTATTTTAAAAACAAAAGCATATTTCATCAAACACCAAAATGTACATTTTGCGCACCTAATATATTATTTCATTTTATATTCATTTTATTAGTATACTGGTATACAAGTCAGATACAGATTAGCAAACATCCATACATATTAGCAAACAAACATTTTTTTTAACCAATAACAAAACAATAAACAAAAAAACACAAGAATAATGAAAAAAGAGGAAATACAAGATACAATGCAAAGACATCATTAAACACTGCCACCAAAGCATTTTAGACTTCACTCTGGTAGTATTCCTCCAGTGAGTAAAACGCCTTATCTGTGAGGTACCTCTTAAGGCGTCTCTTAAACACGTCAAGAGGTTGCGCCTGCCTAATGTGCTCGCTGAGTTTGTTGTAAGCCGCTGGGCCGGCGATATAGGCTAGCCTCTCCGACTTGGATAATGCATGACTTACCGAACGTAGCATGCTACGGGATCTTGTTGGATAGTGTTGATGCACACCATTTACTTCAAAATCGGCTAGATTTCTGCTAACGAACAGCGCTACTACCATTATATAAATGGACGGCAGCGTGATGATGCAGAGATCTCTAAACAGAGGCCTAGCTTGCGTATCAAGCGCCACACGCGCTATTATGCGGACTGCACGCTTCTGCATAACGAAGGCCCTCTGCCTGTCGGCTGCTCGCCCCCATAACTCCGCGCCGTACTTTAGCAGTGAATGAAAATATGCAAAGTAACACATGCGCAGCGCGGAATGAACAAAGGCTAGTCATGTTACCACATAAAAAAAGATAAAATTTTGGCCTAGTTATTGGGTACATAATGGCTCAAAAGATATTGATAAACAGTGAATCAAGATCCGATGTGTACCAAACCTTGAAAATAGACGTGATTGCTTATCGTGTTAGGTTCTTATGTTGGTGTTGGCTCTTATGTTATTGTTTAGGATTTTGCTTTCTTTATAAGAAATTATCTGTTATTTATTACGCAGTAAATATTTGTTTTTTTTTGAGGATTACTTTGCGAAATAGGATTTTTTTAAGAAATATTAAATAAGACCCTGAAACGTTTGCACTTACGTTCTTTTCTAAAATCCGCCAACAGTCATATAGCACCTGCATTATGTAAAAAAACGCCAAAGCCGGTCGATTCTAAAATAAAATAATAACGACAGAAAAAAACAGTGTAACACAAAAACAAAAACACTAGTTGTAGTGACTGGACGTGAACTTGTTTTTGCAAGAACAAAAAATGGATGTGGATCTTGTGCGAAGTACGCGCGAGCTGACCTCCCCGACGCCGTGAGACCTGTTATTTTGGACCTGGGATGGATTACACCTGGGCGCTGGACGATGGTGGCAGCCACGATAACCTGGCCAGGCTGGGGCCGGTGCGCGCGCAGCATTCCAGGACTATGCCAGGTTTGCAGAACTTTACTTTCTTTGCACAAAGGGAGTGCGCTACCCTACAATCTATCGGTACGGAATAATAAGTTAATAGTAAAGGATGATTCATGCTACACCGGGCCGGGGCCGGGCCGGGCCCCGGCCGAGTCGTTTCCAACGTGCTCCGGCCGGGCCAGTCATTCATGCTACACCGGGCGTGACCGGGCTTTTTCCGAGTTTATTTATCCCACGGCCGTGTCCGCGATAACTAGTAGAATAGAATAGAATAGAATAACTTTATTGTGCTATAAAAACATAACTTAATGAATATTACGCTGGTTTTATAAAAAAGACAATTTATGCACAAATGGCGGACTTATCTAACTAGTGTTGCGTCCATCTATTTTGGCGATAATAATATTTTTTAATTTCTATTTTCGCTTGATTGATAAGTGTGTTATTAATGCAATTTTCACAACTTGAGTTGGCAGCTATTGCAATTGCCTTTGAAGACGAAGTATTGGAAACACGAACTGAATCTAATAAAAGAAAATGGAGTGTACATCCAGCCTGGAGAAAACGACAATCGGAGGGAGAATTCGCCACGCTCTACAAGGAATTAATAGATGATGAGAGAAATTTTACGGTTAATTTAGGATGTCTAAAGAATGCTTTAGCATATTTCTTGGAAAAATAAAACGTGATTTAACCAAACAAAATTCAAGATTTCTGAAGCATATCTCTCCCATTGAACGATTAGCAACCGGAGCCGGGAAAACAATATCCACCGCCATTTCGACGCCGTGCTACGGACGTGGCACGACCGGTCACGGCCGGAGCACGGCCAAGCATGAATTGCTTCATACAAAAGTATACTATAGATATCTGACCGTGTCCCGGCCGGGGCCCGGCCCGGTCCCGGCCCGGTGTAGCATGAATCATCCTTAAAAACACATTTTTAAACACAAGCTTTTATAAAATGCTCTGTCCCGAGCCAACTCTGGGTGCAGCAGCCATGTCATAGTTGAACTTAGAACGAGCTATTATACTTGAATGCTATACAGAATTTCGTGTTTGTGCTGTTGACCGTCGAGGAGTCCCCTTATGGGGAGCTGACCCTGTGCTCAGCAGCCATGTCAAGGTGAAACTGAGAACGGCCTATCATAATTGAATGCGTATACAAAATTTCGTGACTGCTGAACCGTGACTGTTGACCGTTGAGGAGTCCCCTCGTCGGGAACCAATCCTGGGTTCAGCAGCCATGTAATGATGAAATTTATAACGGGCTATTATAATTGAATGAGGATACAAAATTTCGTGTCTGTGCTTTTGACAGTTGAGGAGTCCCCTCGTCGGGAGCCAATCCTGGGTGCAGAATCAGGTCATGCTTACCATGATAATGCATTGTCATCGGAACTGAACCTACATGTAAAATTTCGACTTCATAGGATAAGAGAAAGTGGTTCTAGTTCTGCTTGCAAGATTAGACCTAAACAAACATACTGACAAACATTGCATGGTAAATAAAAGCTTGTAAAAAAATACCTTTTTTACCGTTTATACTACTAAATATACTATTTATATCACTTTATATCGTTATGTTGAAAAAAATACAGAAATGTTTGTTACGTTTCGTATAGTCTATAGTCATAGTTATGACAGCGCTTATGACAGCGCAGAAGGCGCTTCTTTGGGTTATTGCCAAAAAGCCCCGAAGGTACCCCTCAAACGACTTGTTTGCAGAGCTGACGATACTAGATATCAGACAGGTATTTGCAAAAATAGTCTTTCTTAACTACATAAAAAGTAAAGATATCCACGTTAAAGCTGAGCATAAAATTTCAACGAGGAGCGCCACAACCTGTAAACACATTGTACAGAAAACCCGAACATCCTTCGCCCAAAGACACTTTGGATTTATAGGGCCAAAAATTTATAACCATCTAAAAGATTCTATAAAAACATGCCAACACGCTAAGTCAATCGAATTAAAATCTAAAATTACACAACACTTACTTCAAGTTGGTAGAAATGACGTGGAAAAGGCAATAAAGTCATATTTTAAATTAAATGTCTGCATTATTATTATTGTCATACATTGCAATACACTTTATATTTTAATACTATTTATTTATTTGTTCTACAAACTTCATATTACGACATTTTATATTAATATTTATTTCCATGACCATGCTATATCAATATTTGAAATAAAATTATAAGTTTAATTTGCATTCACTAAACTATTTTATATTTTATCATATTTTGTATTTTTCATTTTAATATTACATATGTGCACATGAATAAATCTTTGCCATACATAGAGTTTTCCTTGGTACGGGCTATGGCCTAGTTAGGTAGATTCTGCAACTAATTACAATTGTAAACTTATGTTTTTGAATGAATAAAATTATTATTATTATTATTATTATAGTCTTTGTTTTTTCAATCCCAAAAAGTTGTGGAAAGACTGTGGAATACGTCATTTTACATTTGCTCGCAGTTATTCACTTCAATGCGTCGAATCACAAAAAAAAAATATCAAGAAAAATGTTTAAATAATCTATCAAAAAGTTTTTAAAAATAGTCTATAAAACTTTTTAAAAATAATCAGTCAATAAACAATAAGTTTTACAAGAAAATTAATACCAGAAACAACAGTAAAATACCACAATACATAACGAAATTAATTTTAGTCCGGAATAAACAAAAACATTTGATAAATGTTAAAATTATGTTTTAAAATCTAATACAGCCTTCTCAAATCCATGAAAATTATAGAGAGCATGCATGGCTAGATTTCTTTTTGTGCATTTATTTAATGCAGCCTCTTGGAGTATTTTAATTCCTGATGGCACCATATGAGAAGTCGGTTTTGAGTCTACATAAATCGGTTTTGGACCCAAACATGTTTATGTTTTTTAAAAAATCGGTACGCCTTGGCCCGATCTATCGATTAGTTAAACTATTTGCTCCCAAAACGACCTAGAAACCTAAGAGAGATGAGGTAGAAAATACTTATTTCGTTCAAAACGATCTATCGCTAGTAGAAAATGGTTGATTATTTGAAATTAAAATGAATTTCTTTCAAAATGATCTAAGAAGGTTTTCTTTCAAAACGGTCTAAATATTTTTTTTGGCACCTTGTCTTGTTTTTGGTTGTAGTATCCCTAATTAACATATGGCGACACTGGCGGTTTGCGCATGGTGCGGCGTATGCCAATCGACTGTGCACTTCGGCGAATAACCGGAGGGACGGGGAAGGGGAAGATTCTGGAAATGATCTTATACGTTTTCTAAGAACCGGGTTGGTGTTCGACCTGATGTCAGCTGCCTTTGAAACGATCTGTTGACAAGCAACTACACATTCGAACTGAATTACCGCTGACATCAGGTAGAGACCGCGCAAGCGACCTTGAATCTGCGACCATACTGGAGGAACGAGAAACCCGTCTAAATCTGGTAGTGAGGGCGTGAGGTCGGCCTGCTGTATTTACTTCCCGGTGCTTCGCAGTAAGGCGTTGGACTGTTGCGGGGATGTTAGCGTATTTAGACTGTGGTGTCCCTAATTCTCTGCGGTCACCTCACGGTTGATAAAATGATAAAATATCCTTATACCTTCATGGGGTGGCGGGTTCGCAGTAGATGACAACTGAAAAGTGTACTAACAATTAAAACTGATAGAGTTAAGTTATTTTTAAGTAATCAATGCCTACGATATGCCAATGCAATAATAATTACAAGAACACTAAGCAGTTTGAAACCAGGACATAAGTTTGAAACCAGGACATAAACTAAGCAGTTTGAAACATGGGCAGAACGATCCGGAGCGTGATTTTACATTAAAACTTTAAAACCACTATCAGTCTCCTCACCGGACACACGACCCTTAGAGCACATCTATTCAACCTTGGCTTGACCGAGAGCAAGGACTGCCGAATATGTGGCGAAGAACCTTAAGACAGCATACACATCGTTTGTCGCTCCCCAGGCCTCGCTGCAAAAAGACACAGTTTACTGGACGAGTCTTTCTCGAACCCAGCGATCTGCCCAACTTGAAGGTCAGTGATCTGCATGGACTGGTAAGTAGTACCGGGCTACTAGCAGACCACTGACCCAGCCGCAAAGTGGGTAGTTACAAAAGATCTTATAGATCCAGGTGACATCAAGGAATCAAGCCCCTTACTCAGTTTACTACTACTACTAAGCAAATAGAGTTGTCAACTACAACGGGCGAACCCGTCATCTCAGGATTTTTTAACGATTGGTCGTTCCATCTCCCCTGAAGTGAGCGCAGAAGACTTGAACAAAACAGTCCACCGTCAAGCTCCGCCATATGCCCGTAAGAGGCCAACGCCTTATCCACGAGATAACCAGGTATGTTACCCAGCGGGCTTACACTCACGCCCTTACTTCCAATTGCGACCAGATTACTCCGGTCTCTCGAAAGGAAACTTCCCTGCACCCCATGTGCGAGTGTGGCCCGTTGATACGTAAAAGATACACCGACTTGGGTTGGGTGGTCATTATCTCCAACCCGAGGATTTAAAACAATCTGGCGCTAAAAGCCTGTTGCGGTTCCTAAATGACACGAGGCTTAGCGCAGAACTATAGCAGGTGGCGAACACAATAGATCAGCAATGGTCGCAGTGTTACAAGGCTCATAAAGAGCTTTGAAAAGCCCCACACAACAAATAAAAAATCTGTCTTCTTAGCGTGTCTAAGCGGGTGAAGTTGTTAACCTTACGACAACTGCTCTTGAAACGACCATTCGGCTACCTGATAACGGGTGAATAGCCTGGCAAAGGATGCCGTGGTCCGCGATAGACTCGGTAGACACCGTATCACCGCTACGTAAGGGAGTGGACCACGCAAGCGTCGGCGTCAGGCAATCGGTTGTGCACCCTGACTAATTACTGAAGGTGTGTGTTGACTATGGAAATATACTGTCTCCTAAGCAGCGGGGGTGGATGTTGACCTATCGTCACCCACTCTTGAAACGACCAATTGGCTCCCTGATCTGGAGGTCAGGGGGCGAGGCTGCCGCTGGCTACCTTTACCGGCGCTTCAACGTAAAGCGTTGGCCTCTGACGGGTATGTTGGCTTAAAGCTAGACGGTAGATTTGTATTGTCTCCAAGTCATCTACGCTCACCCGACGGGAGATAGAACGATCACTGTCGTTAAAATTTCCTGAAGTGACGGGTTGGCCCGTTGTAGTTGACAACCTAAGTTATACCATTGATTATATAGTGTAGGTACTAGCTGACCCGTGCCCACTTCGTTGGGCGGCAAAACTTTTTACTTGTGATGAAATTATGAGTGTGGTTCGGTTAGTACTGAGTGCTATGATTTATTTCCTGACTACCAAAAGAAGGGTTATATTTTTACTGCATATGCATTTGCATGCCAAATTGACTATATTCCGTTATTTGTGAGTGTCTTCTTGTGAGTGTCTTATTTGTGAGTGTCTTATCTCTTTAACCATTTATGCAGTAAAAGGAAAATTATATGTAGTAAAAGGGAAAAGTCTTTTGTTTTAAACGCTTGAGACGATAAATTTACTTATTTTGATATGAATTCATAATTGTTGGTAATATGACCAATAAACATGACCTACCGATTTAAATTATTTTTTTAATATAAAAAACTTCTTTTTGTGACTTAAATATAAAATTTGGATTTATGCTGTCGCTGACTTTTTTGTAGGCATTATCAAGCTCTACAACTTTTCTCTAGAACTTAATCATATATCTCTCATCGTTAAGGCAGTGTTAGTTAGAAAAGTTTTCGTTCAACCGTTTTTTCTGACTTACTTTGCAAATCCAACTACCACGAAAAAGTATTTTCATTTTTCGGATTAATATATAGCCTATGACACAATTAACGTGGCTTTCTATTGGTAAAATAATTTTCAAAATTCAGTAGATCCAGAGATTACTTCCTACAACCTTACAAACTTTAGCTCTTTATAATATTAGTATAGATTATAATATGCACTATATAATTGATGCTTTTACCCTGATAGTTTATTGCGCCTCAAATCACCCTTAAATTGCGCAGAAAAATGCTCACCATTTTCAAGCGGATCCGGGGCAGGGTTGATAATTATAGCATGCTAGCTAAAGTTTGTTTCTTTATTCCGGATAATTATAACCGAGCTCGGTCACATGCTCTATTTGCAGAGCCGTCCTCGCGGACTATCCTAAGTCGGTAGAGTCTGCGTGCCGTGCGGTATCTGACAGCGTCAGACCTGGATATTTTTACGTTCGGACAGACGATGAAGTCTCACTATAACGTTCGGACAGACGATGAAGTCTCACTATAACGTTCGGACAGACGATGAAGTCTCACTCCGTTTGTGCGCTTTGGTACGGAACCCCAAGACGAAGAAGACGATGCGATTGCGTTGGTACATGTCGAGTCGTGTATTTGTGCAATGACGATATAGCATAACCGAGTAATAATAACTGATAATGAGCAGTCGATCGGGAGAAAAAACGTCAAACAACAACCGCAGCGGCACGCAACGCATGAAAGTGAATTATAAACTGTTGGGACAGACAACGACCGGCGCGCATCTTTCTAGACTGTTAACCCCGCAAACCAGGGAACTCAACACCGCACCAGAAATCATATCAATTTTACATTGACTGACCAACTAATAAGGAATAACATTTAATGGGCCCGATTGCGTTTCCTTGTGAACTAAAACTGAAATTAGTTCAAGCAATCCAGATAGTGCAACACGTTAGAGCGAAATATGAAACGAACGATCGTAGTCAAAAACTACCTGTCGAACGTATACTCGTCCGAATACATTTGAACACATTTCGCGCGGTCTTAGATTCAGACGTTTCATCTTTGGGAAGTAGTTTTAATGCGAAAAAGTGACAACCGTTCAATTCACATTCCGCTCGAGCGTATTGCCCTGTTTCGTTCACATGAACTAATTTCTAATTTTAGTTCACGAAGAAACGCAATCGTTCCAATTGTATATGTAATGTAATATCTATAATTGCAAAATGTTGTAATAAATCGTATTGTTACACACATTATTATTTTTTGGAAAAAAATATACAAAAAAATGCAAAAAAAATTGCATGATCTAGTGGTAGGTAATATATTGCTAATAAACAATAATAGCGACATTTCACCTACCGCTAGATAGCTCATAGTGCTCATAGCTTTTTTAAACTAGTTAAAAAAACAATCAAAAAAAGTTTTTTCTTTTGTTTTTTTTTTTAATATTTTTTTATTAAAGTTGCTTACTTTGTCGGATTGATTTATTCACTACAAGAAAGTCTCTAAAAACACACCTGTATATTATATTATAATGTAGTGTTAAGAGGCCGTATACGAAATTTTGCGCATTTCGTGAATTTACGTAATTTTGCAGACGTGAATTTAATGTTAAGATACTGTATTTCTATAAGTTTTATTGCACAACATAAAAGATCATTTATATTATTGTCTAATGAGTGAGCTAGTTTTTTTAAACATATTATAGAATTTTGATTATTTGACCTTAAACCGGCGACTGTTTGTGAATTTTTGCTGTCAGAGGTTTAGAATATAACATATTTACGAATCGTTTTGAAATCTAAACGGTATGAAAAAATTACAATGTATTGATGTGAAAGTACTCTATATAATAAGTGAATCACTTTTTACTACTTTCATATAAAATTGTTGATAAAAAAAATATTTAAATTTGTTAAATTTTTTAGAAAATGGGCGAAGAATTGCTTTTGATTTTGGCCTTTTAGAACTCTCGTTCATAAAACTAAAACAACAGAAATAAACTTTAGTTCATTATCAATCCATTTCCTCAAAAAAAAATGCAAAACATCAATTAAAATTGGCAATGAAGTCTTTTAAAACAATCTAATTCTCGCGTTATGATACTCGCCTATGATACGGTTCACGCCTCAAGTCAGCTAGTCCCCGCCGAGCGCTTCCAAAGGGTGGACGTATCTCTTTGGCTCCAAAAATCCTACCTACCTATAGTTATATTATACCATTGATTATAGATGTATCGCGGCCCACATCGATTTCGTACACGGCCTCTTAATACTCCGCATTTACTTTTAATTAACCGACATCCTTGAATGGAGTTAATCAGTACGAACAAGTTTGTATAAAAATAAAATACAACATTACATAAATAGACATAATAGGTTTGCATACATTTTTGTAAAAAGTAAGCTGCCTTTGATAAAAAAAATGTGGCATTTTTTTTTTTTTTTTTTGAAATATTTTGTTTTTTGAAAAATAGTGTAAACAGAGCTGAGCACAATGTGCCATCTAGCGGTAGGTAAAATGTCGCTAATGTTGTTTACTAGCGATATTTTACCTACCGCTAGATGGCGCAGCGCGCCTTATCGCCTGTCAAACTTTTATTTAACAGTCAAGTTCTTATTTTTTTTAATTTAAGAAAAAAAAATATTTTTCCCAAAAAAAAATATTGAAAGTTGTATACTTGCTTGAAGAATGCCTGGTAATAAAAACTAACCGCTAAAAACTAAGCTCGATAGTGATCGCAAATGACGTTTTGTCGGCTCAAATTTCGACATCTTCGAAGCTGACAAAATAACCGTTGTTGACACTTCAACAACGGTTGGGTGACATTCACAATAGGAACACCAGGTTCAAAAATAAACTAGCCATTACGGGCTCTAGGTTAGCAAAAGTGAGTAAATCTCTCATTGGAGACGGTGTTCGCTTTTTTAACACTTTGCCTGAGGAACTAACCCTTTTACCAGATACTAAATTTAGAAAAATTGTTAAAGATACTTTGTGCTTTAAAGGCTATTATAAAATTGAAGATTTTTTAAGCGATACGTAGGTCTGGTCAAGTCGTTTTTGTGTAACATAGCTATGAAAACCATTTGTTCAATTTATTATTATTATTATTATTACTATTACGTAAAGCCATTGATAGTTACAAGCAAGGCATAAATGTCTATAAATATAAGACGTTCGGAAAGTACTATAAGTCTACTTCGAATAAAAATCTATCTATCTAATCTAATCTAACGAAATGACACAGAATGATAATTAAAGAAGTATTTTGCGATTTGGTAAATGAGTAGAAATATAAGTTACGGTATTTCTTAGGAAATCGAAGTTTTCAATGCAAGGATAATATATATTTAATTAATAGAAAAATTGATCCCTATTATCTATGCAGATTTGTCATTTTAATAGGAGTTGCCTAATTCCTCTGCCGTAAAACTCTCGTGGACAGGAACCAATGAATGCTTTAAAGGCGTTTTTCACCGACTCTTCAAAGTTGATTTTTTCCCTTGTAAAAAGTTATCTAACTTCTGAAAAAAAAACTCTTGTGGAGCAAGGTCTTGCAAGTGCGGTGGGTGATCAAGAGTCTCCAGCCGCAACTCCTGCAACTTTGCGACTGTTTTGCAGTGAAATCTGTGGTTATATGTTGTCAAGCAGAAGCAGTGGCGATAAGCGATTGACCAAGCTCGGTTATTTAATCACTAGCTTCTCCATCATTGTTTGCAGTTCTTAACACTACACATTTACCGTAACTATAGCCAGACTGCAAGAAGCTGTAATAAAAAACACCGGCACAGGATGTCATATTTGAAAATAATGCAAATTTTCAGCTTTACCATGGTTGCACAAACGAAAATATTTCAGCAATAACAAAGACGGAAAGACAAATAAACGAATGATTGAGGTAAACTGACCTGTGTGCACGATTGAGGTAAACTGACACTAATATGACGTTGACAGCTGTTTATACTGTTGCCATAACAAAACGTGATCAAGATCTATACCTGTATGAATAATATTCTTTGTCCACATTAATTTGCTCAAGGGTGTATTTCTATAGATGGGGCTACGGGTACATGATCGCATTCAAGCTTCAAGAGGTCAAGATCAAGAAACGTTTTGATAAGGATTGCTGACATAGATTAAAAACATTATGTTTGCTACATTATTATTTGAAGTAACTAATCAATCGATAGCTTCAATGACCTCGACCTTCTTTTATGACATAATTTTTAAATCAATGGTTCAGTCGCGAAAAAAAACTGTCTGTTTGCTATTGTGTATTCATTATAACTTGACCTCTTCCACTCCGTTCCAGTCAGGATACTAAAATTGCGATTCCTACTATTAAATTCTTCTTTTTAACACGCTTTTATTAGGTCGACCTGTATGTAGTCATTTAAGTAAATAGGTAAAGAATTGTAATGAAAAACATCATGAAAGATTATGTAATAGTATCTTTATTAAATAATATATGTATATCAAATAATATATAATAATATATTAAACCAATACCTATTTATATCTTAATTACAAAAATTTCATCAATTCAGAAAAAAAACCGTCAAAATACTCGATAAAAGCGATAAGTAACAACTCTTTTTCGAGCAAATTTGCATCGATCGATGAGCTCCTTTTTCCTTTCGCAACTCTGAGAGAAATAATTGTTTGTAAGCAGAGCGCATCGCGGCAGCGAAAACCGATGAAAAAACTGGCGAAGCAGCCTCACCGCGCGTACGACTCGCAAGGAGGTTAGGGGGTCTTTTGTGAAACTCATAAACTTCACCGTTTGTTTACTGACTTTAAGTATACCAGCGTGCATTTCTGGGGCGCAGTGAAAATGAATCCCTTCCCCGAGTGCCGTCTCCTGAAGTAGACGGAACAACCGCGGAAAAGCCATAGCAAAGACCACTTTTCCAGAAAGTAAAAGTAGCAGGAAAAGCTATTTTATTCAATAAACATGCGACCTCTGGTGGACATATTTCAACCACAATCATGGGGCCGCCAGGATTACTTTCAGGGAGGTGCATCCCCAAAAAGAGTAGAGGCGGACATTCAATGACAAGGTCATATGAACAGCAACCTAGACGCCTAAGTTTTTATTCAAACAGTAACAATCCTAATCTTTTATATTTATTTTCTTTCCCGAAGGGGGGGTGCAAATGCACCCACTTGCAACCTGCTGCCGGCACCCATGCCAAATTTCAGCTCAATCGGATGAAGCGTTTGGACGCTATCGTGGAGGAATACACACACACACACACACACACACACACCCACACACACACACACACACACCCACACACGTTTCTTTTATCGTTTCCTCTTCGGAAGGTTTCGATTGCGCTGTTTCCTCAACCGTAGAAGCTTCTTCTTCTGGGGGTGGGAGAACATTACAGTGAAAGGACGTTAAAGTACCTCATTCCAAGAATCTTTAATTCTATTGTATCTGAGGAAGACTGTGTAAGCGTAAGCAAACATATGTTTAAAAAGAGATTAAAAAGCTACCTGTTGGACGTTTATAGTGAAATTAGTGGTCATAAGTAAATTTGTTATACGTTTCTATAATTTAAGCTTGTAGTAATACTAGCCTAATTTAAGCCTGTAGTGAGGCCAGTAGTAATACTGCTGTGCATTGTTTTTTATATTATTAATGTCTTTTTGTATCACAAAATTAGAAGTGTAAGACTAGAAAAATAAGAGTTTGTCTCGCCAACAAACTGTATACCAGTTTGGCGAGATTTTAATATTTAAAAAAATGTATTTGTTCTCTGAATAAAAAAATAATTTAAAAAAAACACACACATACAGACAGACAGTCTCAAAGACAGACTTTCATCTGTAAAATGGACTAAGCCGTCTCAAGGGGGCAAGGGGGCTCGCAAATCATTCGACTATCTATGACCAGAGAAGCAATGTCAAAAACATTATTGAGTTGATCGAACTGTTGGTTAATGCAGTCACGCACGGTAAAACACAGCATAAAGACAAGTGAAAATTCAACACTGCCATAGATACAGAAGAAATCGTAGATCGCTTTGAGATACATGGATTAATTACCGTTTTACAATTTTGCGCTGGAAAGACACGCACTGATCCATCATTATAGATAAAGAAATTAAAAATGGAAAGTATATGCGACAATAATTACACATAAACAATATTATCATATATCATTTAAAACAAACGGTTGTGTCACCTTTAAGACTTACCCAGCAAGTAGCCAAGGACTGGTTTTATCTGAATAATAATTTCATAAATAAAATTGATAAGCGCCCTCTCTTATTTGGCGATCGAACCCGTTTGGTTTTCGTTACACAACGGCATCGAGCGGCGCGGTTCGTTTCTCAGCTAGCTCATATTATCAACAATTATGAATTATTATTAAAATAAATAAATTTATCGTCTCAGTTGTTTAAAACAAAAGAGTTTTCCCTTTTACTGCATAAATAGTTAAAGAGATAATACGACATAGGTATGGAACCGCGACCGTGTCGTCTATCTATACTAATATTATAAAGAGGTAAAGTTTGTGACGTTGTAGGAAGTAATCTCTGTATCTACTGAACCGATTTTGAACATTCTTTTACCGATAGAAAGCCACGTTATTTGTGTGACTCATAATTTCATCACAGGTAAAAAGTTTTATCGCCTAACGAAGTGGGCACGGGTAAGCTGTATAAAACCGTGATAATAAAACGACATTGTAGGAAGAAATCCAATATTTTCTGGGGTATCTAGCCGCCCGAGCCGCGCCGCCCGCGCCGCCGAGGTTGTGTTCGCCGGCGGAAATTTATATTCAGATGAAATCAAACTTTGGTTACTTGCCGGGAAAGTCTTGTAGTGACACAACCGATTTTTTAGTAATAGTAATGCGGTCTTCTTGCTAATGACGGTAGAGTTGTTAAACATACAATAATTAAGTGATAAGATCATTTTTACACGATAGAGTGGGTTGTGGGCGCCAGACCGCGACCAGTAAAAGTGATCTAATGGGATCGTGTGTGAACGATTAATATTGCACAGGCATAAATGAGTGGGTGAGTCGGTACTTTAGCCATGCGTTTTGTGTGTAACTAACTCATTACCCCCTTCTACGGTTTCTTGGCACGCGAATGATGCGCTTGCCGATCGAATAGTTGCTAGGTTATTGACGTGAGACGAGCGTTTAAACACATCTACGACATGTACGGAGCACATAATGCGTTTTAAGGGGGGGGGGGGGGGGCTGGTTTAAAAGGCCAAAAAAACATGTTTTTCATGTTTTTTTTTAAGTTGAATATATTCCAGGGGCGTAGCTACCGCCGTATCTGCCGTATCAATTATACGGGCCCCTCGGGCCACGGGGGCCCCCAACCTGACCTGGCGACCTGAGTAATATGTTCGAAATATTACAACCGGAGAAACTCCTGTCTTCTTCAAACGAAGAGATATTAAACGCTTCCAGAAAACTGTCGGCTAAATACAGTAAAGACATCTCAGTTATTCTTTATGACCAATTAAAGGCTCTAAAAACATGCTTAAGATCTGAAATTCAAAAAATTCATTCCATTAAGGAACTCATTGAATTATTGCTGATAAAATTCAATAGTTTTGCATCCAGTTTTCCGGAGTTAATAACAGCGTGCTTTTTATTCTTGACCCTTCCAGTTACAACTGCAACTGCTGATAGAAGTTATTCAAAATTAAAACTGATAAAAAAATACCTAAGAACTTCGATGGGACATAAACGCTTGTCAGAGCTGTCACTATTGTCCATAGAGGCAGAAACTTTAGAAAAACTAAAGTCATCATCAGCTATAAATGATTTAATAAATCAGTTTGCCGAAGAAAGGCAAGGAGAGTGTATATTTAATTTGAATTGTTTGTAAAAATTTTGGAAAAAGTGACAGATAGATAATTATAATGAATAAATATTTCTTTTAATTTTATGCAAACATTTTTCTTTCTTTTGTGAGAAATCTTTTCCCTTCCCCCCAAGGGCCCCAAACAAATATAGGGGGCCCCGCCAAGGCATGCTACGCCACTGATATATTCATGAATCTTTAAAATGAAAAAGTTGAAATATTTACATTCTGTTATATGTCAACCTGAAATCAGACGCATCTTCGAAATCAAGTCGAAAGCATTTGGGTGTGACAACCTTAACAAAGACCTGATTCTGCCCATTTTAGAGGTAAATCTGCCAACACTCATCTCATAAATTTTTCACTGAATAATTTTATTGTACCGAAACTGGGGAAACAAGCCTTTATATCATCCCTCTTCCAAAAACATCAGTCCCACAATCGGCAAATATGTATGTAACGGCCGGGCCACACTATGCGGTGCGGCGCCGCACCGCAAAACTTTCGCCTATGCGGCGCCGGGGCGCACCGTATAATGGATATTTGCATGTAGGACGCCGCAGCGGCAGCCGCTCAGGCGCCGCGCCGCAGCCGCAACGCATCATGTGGTTCGGCCGTTAGTGTGTCTTGCTATTGCAATCAATCGACAGAATCGAAATGCGATTCCGTTAATGTTATCCCAACGTTTAATAGCGACCCAGCAAGGAATCAAACCCGGAACCGTATAATCTAAAATCAGGCGACCAGACCAGGGTAGACAGTCTACCCTGGACAACGGCGGTTGCAACATCGGCGAAAAGTCGGGCGCTACAAACTTCACATGGTAAATTCGTTTTTAAACCTATTTAAATCGTTTTGCAAAGTCGCTGCTCTTACCTGTTCTAGACTGCAGATGTGGCTTATGTCGATTTATCAGAGGAATTACTCAGCAAACCTGAAGGTTTGCAAAATGTACCCATACGATTTATGTAGACCGAAGGGTCTACGTAAGTCGTGAGGAATCGTGAGGAATCGTGACCCAACGTTTGTAAACGGTTTGTTTGAAGACTTCCACAATGACGCAGAACTCCGGATCCTTCGTGCACTTTTTGTATTTCTTTTCAAATTACCCCCACTCCTCTTCGGCCCGCCGTTGAGCCTCCGGTCCCGAGAGAAGAGAAAACGCCTTGGCGTACGTACTGAGATGCGCAATAGTTGATGCGCCACGCCATAGTTGATACGATCGTGTTGGAGCGTGCAGCGGCGCACTAGTCCAGTCGCAACCGTGCCGCCGCGACGCAGAGCGGCCACCGCCTTGCCAGCGCGCGCAGAAACAGGCCCGGGCCACTCAATCGCAGACGAGTTCGTGGACTATCAAAAGCACATCGCTCCAAGGGGTATCTTCGACGCGGCATTGCGCTATTTTCGTGCAGGTTTAGAACAACAAAAATTGCGATGTGTTGACCAAAGTAGATTACGTAATCAGGACAGGCATCGCCCCCCCCCCCCCCTCACGTAATCATGCGTAAGACTCAGCTTCAAACCCCCCTCCCCCCTCGGCGATTACGTAATATGTGGACGGCCCGTAAAGAGTTTATTATTTTTATTATATTCTGGCCAAATGTACAATTCTTCTTTTACTATATAAATTTAAAACTTTCTTTATTTGATACGTAAACAGGTGAGTTTTAATTAAACGGCATCCTTGAAGTGAGGGAATCAGTACGAGAATAAATGTTTTTTTAAAATAATATATGGTATACTGCTTTTCCAGTCAACAAGCGTCGACGGGAATATTCAGTGACTAATTCCAAGTAACGGACATGTGTTTTATATGAGAGTTTTCCCGTGGGTTGAGCAGGAAAATGCTTTGAAAATACAAATATGCTCCACTTTTCTCAGCACTGATGAAAATCGTTTTAAAGACAATTCGCTTGCAACATTGATTAGAAAAAATACTCTAGCTTATGCACAGGTTGAATTTTAATTAAGTGGCATTCTTGAAGTGGCGAATAAGTACTAGCAAAAAGGTTACTTTGATAAAAACCAAAGTAAAAAAGTAAAAAAAATAAAAACTTTTTTTTATAAATTTTAACATAACTTTTGAGTAAAAGTTTGTCAAGCGTTGAGCGCGCTGTGCCATCTAGCGGTAGATAAAATATCGTGAATAAACAATGTTCGCGATATTTTCCTGCCGATGGAGCAGGGCGCTCATTTTTTTTAGGCAAATTAAATTTTTCGTAATTTAAAAAAAAAAAGTTTTTTTTTGTTTATTTTTATTGTTGTTGCTTGTTTTGATTTATCCACTTCAAGGATGCCGGCTAATTAAAACTAGAATAGAATAGAATAACTTTATTGTGCTATAAAAACATGAATATTACACTGGTTTTATAAAAAAGACAATTTATGCACAAATGGCGGACTTATCGCGACAACGATATCTTACAGTCAACCATTTGACAAAAAAAAATCCTAATTATCACCTTACAATACTCAAAGTAGTAAAGTTAAATTTAAAATAAACTTATAAAAATATATGTCTGTAACTTATGCTAAGGTCCCCAGGGAAGGATAAAGGAGAGGTCAAGGTGAGGTATTTGGTTAGTGGCTGTGTAAAAATAAATGTTTCTTCAACAACTTTTTGAAAATATGCAACGAAGGCGCATGCCTGATAGAGTGAGGGAGCTGATTCCATAAACGAGCAGAATGGACTGTAAAAGAGTGCGTGTATACAGAAGAATGATGTATCGGAATGGCGAGTGTGTTATCCCGGCTTGATCGAAGTGGAAGACCGTGGCCTCCCTGTATACTACTATCATCGACCATAACGACTATTATTCATGAATCTACTCTTCGTCAGTTGGATCATTATTGTTTAGAATTTTAGGATACCTATTTTCTGTGTAAACAAAGTTTACAGAAAGTATTGCAGAAACTATCTACTGTAAACACAGTTTCAGAAACTTTCAGTACTTTATTATTTACGATTCTGCGCTATTCAAAAATCATATGCACCTACTAATGATATAATAGATTGATTGATACAACATCCGCAGGCTTATTGTTACGCCATTTAAAAATAATGGCGACAATGCGTGTGAATGATTGATATAATTATGCGAGATTCTTTTGAAATTGCTGGTACAACAGTTAGCAGGGGAGAACATCGTATTCATGAAATCGCATACTTCACGGACAATGCTCATTGGCTACTGTTAGTCAGGGAGGTAGTGAATATTTTTACAAGACTATCCAACAAAAAAAGGAGTGTAATGTGTTCAGGGTTCATCAATGTACAATATGTTTTTCGTTTCTTTATTCCACTATAACTTCTAAACGGTCGGACCAATTTAGAAGTATGTAGTATTGTCAGAATCGTTGTCATCCCGAGTGTCATAGGGTACCCTAACTGTCTATATATTAAATAAATAAATAGGATAAATAGAATTTACCGCGTGAAGTTTGTAGCATCCGTCGTTACGGCGACGTTGCAGCCGCCTTTGTCTAGGGTAGACTGAAAGAGCTGTCAATCCGTTGTTCCACGGGTAGGCCGCTTATCGCTGCCGCCACTGCGTAGATTAAAGCGGTGGTCGGGGGGAGGAGGGGGGGGTTATTATTTTTAAATTAACCGTTATACATACGCTTTACAAACCAAGTTTTCAGATTTAGACCTCCCTAATTCAAATAACCATTTATTAATATTGTCTTGATTGACAAACTCTTGATTGTTCTTTAGGTGTTTCCATTTTTCCTCTATGTCATTATATAATTTGGGACCAATGAAAAAAGCTTGTCGTTGTGCAAATGTTGTTTTGCACTCGAGGAATAAGAAAATTTTGTTTCCGTGAACTCAGTATTGCAGTTTTGCTGACTTTGATCATGTCTATCTTTGGGTTTATGAAAAAATGTTATCACATATTTAATAAACAATTGCTTGACGTCCAGAACTTTAGACTCCTTGAAAAGACGCTCTGACGGGTAGTCATTAGGTTTCCTATAAATAATCCGTAACAACAGTTTTTGCGTCTTTATTAGTGGATCCAAGGCCTGTTTCGTGCAAGCACCCCACCCTACAATCCCATAAGTCAAAGGACTTTGGCATAGAGCTATGTAGGTGATTTTAATTGTTTTCCGAGATAGTACATTGCGCAGTTTACGAAAAACATATATTAGTTTCCGTAATCGATTAGAAAGTTGAATTATGTGGCTAGACCAATTCAGCTTAGAATCCACATTTATTCCAAGATATTCTATGTTATCTACAACACTTAGTCGTTCACATGAGCATGTGCAGTCTTTAAGGCAATTGTGAGAGTGGATTTTAAAGAAGCTGGCGATATGAACTGATCTTAAGCTAAAGTTCATTACTTTGGTTTTCGACGAGTTAATTGTTGAAATATGTTTATTTAGCCACTCACTAACGGTATCCAGAGTATTTTATAATTTAAGTCGACTCAATCGTAGAGGAGTGCGTGGAATATCTACGCACATCGTGCGAGGGTGGGGGGGGGGTGGATCATCGACGTGGCACTGCGGCACACTGCGGTATTGTCGTGCAGGTTTAGACCAAAAAAATTGCGATGCAGTGACCAAAGTTGATTACGTAATCAGGACGGGCACCCTCCCCCCCCCCCCCCACCACGTAATCAAGCGTAAGCCTCAGCTCCAACCCCCCCTCCCCCCCTCGGTGATATGGATATATGTAATATGTGGATGGCCCCAATTTGTCATTCTAGCTGGCCTAAAGGTATGGGTTGTAGGATAATGGGTTGGGGACGCATTTTAAAATTAAATAATTGTGTTATGAGTACGCCATTGGAAGTATAGGAGTATACATATCAAGAAAAAGTCACTGATAATACCTGTTCTTATTTCCAGCATCCTTCGTTATAAGATTGAATACAAAAATATGCTATAATCTATATTATAGTGGCTTTCTATATCTCTATGTTCACCGACCTACATTTGAAACATAGAGCCCGAGTGGGGGAGGGGGGGGAGGTCAGGAAGAGTGGGAGGGGTGGGGGGGGGGGGAGGTTATTCACTTTTTAATAGGCTATCTCAGGTAAAAATATTACTACTTATTTAGTGATACGCCGAGTAAGGGTTCAACCGAATACGAATATTCGGTCCAAAGTTTACCGAACCGAATATTCGGCCGAATGATTCTGTTAATTTTTGATAAGAATTTATTAGATCGCCATTTGAGGCCTTTCACATGGTGGGCAAAAAACCAAAGAAAATATGAACACATGGCTATTTTAGTCAGAATTTTCTTATCCTCTCCGGCTACGTCTGTGTTTAGCTAACGATTATTTTCCGAAGCAGGAAATATTTATGAGGAAATAAGAGGTAGATTGCTCCATCAGAGGGCAGAGAGTCTAGTTTTCTACATCATAATTTACCACTTAAATAGTAAATATTAATTAATTATCTTTGTTAACTTCATTACTTGACTAAGGAGTCTGACTTTTCACTTTTCACAAGAACAAAGTGACGACTTTGTTAAATTATAACTACAATATTTTATAAAACTTTGTGATTCCAGCTACTGATAATTTTATTTGCGGATATTGTTCTAAAATTAATGACATTTTTTATTTTATTTTATAGAATGGTAAATGTTAATTAGCAAACCTTGTCTTTTGTTACAAAAGAAAACGTTGATTAAATAAAAATAAAACTTGAATTATGTTGATTTTTTTAATGTTTAATTTATTTATTTTATTTTCAAGAAACATACAGCGCTTCATTAATTATGAATAATTATTCGCTGGCCGATTAATTGTTTCCTACATTATTTTCTTAATCAAAAGTCGCACTGCACTAAATTAAATTAAATTACAATCGAACTATTGCAAGGATAGGAAAGGAGAGAGATGGGATATATGTAGGATAGGATATAGGTATTAAAATTATAGTCTTTGCTATTCTCATTTTCACTCTGAGTGTTTTGAAACAATTTGTATGTGTATATTATATTTTCACTTCCTAGACGCCTAGTGAGCTAAGGACAGCCTCGCTGAATTTAGGTTGGTTCAAGTAAAAAATGTCGATATCTTCGTAGCGACTATTATTAGACAGAATTATAACTCTTAATATTTTGAATAAATGATGTGTAACAAAAACTGCTTATTTTGTTGTCTTGTTTTTCGCACCTTTGTGCAGATTATGTTCGCTGCACCCGTTTTTCCATGTTTTCCCCGTGTTTAGTCATGTTTCCTGTTGGTTTTCGCTGTTTTCATGACTTTCTCCCATATTATGACAATTAAATGAACCTTTTACGAAATTTCGTAAACATCAAATTTTTGACAGATAGAGCTGTGCAGTCGTAATTTTTATCGCTCTAGGCGATTCTGGCGATTAATCGCGGTTGTGCTGGTCTAGCCCTACCTGTTATGGCTGACTTCCGCCGTCCTGCAATCATTCTATTTCGCTTCAAGATGGCTAAGAGACAGACAGAGAGATTGGGCTGTGAGAATTGGCGACCGCCGTAAGGAGTAAATCGGAGAGTGACCGCCTGGCGGTAAAAAAAAATTTGTTATGTGAAGTGTGTGGATTTATCTGCTTGCGGCATCTATGACCTTCTGACACATGCGTATTTTAATTGCTGCTAATTAAGTAACGAAATCGTCACTAAATGTGACGAGACTTGCCTCCACGTCAGGAAATTTGCCTTCATATCCGGAATTAACCTCTATTTGACTGAACACATGTGACGTGCCGATAAGCGGAATTTGAAGAAAAGGGTGCCTGTGGGCGAATAAACACGGATACTTTGCATAACCTTGTGTTTCTTTTTGTGCTGTAGTCTTTTGTGTCTGAGGAAAGGGGTTTTCTGTTGGCCAAATTCAGTGCCGATCAATATAACCCACTCTCTGAGATCGATATTTTTTTAGGTTAACTTTCTTTCGGGTATCTTTCAAAATTTCTTTCGGGTATCTTTTTTTAATATAATTAGTTTCCTTCTTTTTCTTTAAAAGGAGGTGGCGTCCTTTTTTTTTGCTTTCATTCTTTTGGGTTTCGGGAGTTTCTACCTTGTTTCTTCCAAACACGGAAATTAGTTTTTTGAGGTTATAAAATTAGCGCTCCAACGTTAGGCCTGTAAATTGGATTTTGGCTTCCAGAATATTCTTTTCCTCAGCCATTGAAGCACGATTTTTTAAGCACTTTGTTTTAAAATTGTATAAAAAAAATTAGAAGCATTTTTTTTTGTTTTTATATAATTTTCATTCATAGCGATTACCGTGAAAGAGGTTTATAAGCACCGTCTTTTTGTTTTTTGTATTGAACATCATCTTTTGTCATTATATAGCAGCATTCTTTTTGTAATTTAAAGCGGTTACCGCAAAGAAGTATTTTGTACTTGCCGTTTTTTTTTATGGTTACTATATTTTTTTTGTCTGAATCTTAGATTTAAAGGCAATTGTTTAGCAGCAGATTTTGTTATTTTAAGGCGGTTTCCGCGAAAAAGTTTTACGCTTGCCGTTTAAGTTTGTTAATATCATACTAATTATTTTTTGTTAATTTTCAGATGTGAAGGCAACATATCTTGGTGGAGGTAAGCAGCAAATTGTGATCAGAAGTGCCGCAAGCAGTAAAAAAAAGTCAGTTTATTCCATTTTATTTTTTTATTATTTTTTATTTATTTTGGTTTTAATTTTTTTGGTGGGATTTAAATTATATATATAGACATGATGGCGTCTCCAGCGATAGTGTATTATGCTGCGTCACATTTAGTAAAGGCAGAACTCGATTATGAGTTCACGATTCGTGAGGTCACTCCAACCAATGTTGAAGCGATGAGAAAACAATTTAATTCACTCTTAAGGGAATTTCCCGCAGAATCAATTACCTCAACGGATTTAGATCCGGATTCAGAATTTCAAGAATGTTCGATTAGACTTTCATGTCTCCAAGAACTTATAGAGGAATTTATGAATAGCAAACAGAAACTTTTATATAAACGAATTAGCACTAAAACTGCACATATCTTTCATAGAATTTCACGCATAAATCCTGCTAATTCAGACTCCAAGAAATTATTAGATAATTTAAAGGAGGAAGTTTTGGAAATTGTCGTTTTGTTAGAAAAATATTTAGATATTGTTCGTTCGCCTAGCCCGTTACCAAATCCTGTAGTTCTTCCGATACCTTCTACTTCATTGCACGAGGGTGAGAAGCTTAGTCCTGAGGTGGTTCCTTTGGGCAGGAATTCTGAAGTGACGTCAGCTCCGTATATACAGCATGTTGATACGAAACCAGTTCCTTTGGACAATAACTTTGTCATTTCTGATGAACGCATTCTTAAACCTTTAAATCTTGGTTTCACATTTGACGGCGATTCCTGTGTGGTCGAGTTCTTAGAACGATTGGATGAGATTAGGTTTTCGCGTAATATCTCGGATGCCAGGATGCTGAAATCGGCTTGTGAACTATTCCAGAAACAAGCGCTTAGTTGGTACCGTGCTAGAGCTTCGAGCATTTCCAGTTGGAAGCAGTTAGTTGCTGCACTCCGCTCCGATTTTGGCAGTTTAAATTACGATGCTGAAGTTTTGTCGTTTGTACGGGGACGCAAGCAAAAGTCGGACGAGAGGATGCATATTTTTGTTTCCGTCATGTTGGGCTATTTCAACAGGTTGTCAAGGCCATTGTCTGGTGAGGAACAATTAGGAATTATCCTTTCAAATATCTCAATTTCTTACCAACGACATTTCATGCTAGTTGATATAAATTCAATCGACGAACTTCTGCGTTTAGGAAAAAAAGTTGAAAATGCACAACAGCGTATCAACGCATCTAATGCAGCCACTCCTGCCCAAGCGAAGGTCAAGCCTTCTGGCTCGAAAGCAGTTTATGCGGTCGACGAGTCTCCTACCAAATGTGCGACGGAGGAAGTGAAAGTTGAACAGAAGTTAAAAGAGTGTAACGTTTCTTCTGCTGGTCCATCCAATCGTGGTGGTTTTAATCGTGGTGGTTCTCATCGCGGTGGTTTTCATCGTGGCGGTTTTAATCGTGGAAATTTTTCCCGTAATGATTTTTCTTATGCTAATTCGTCTTCTGGTAATTACAACCAAGGAGCCAATAATAGTTCGCGTGGTTCACGCGGTGGCACTCATCATGGCTATTCTAAATATTGCTATCGTTGTGGTAGGTTTAACTACACGGTAGCCACTTGTCCGGAATGTTCTAAGAATAACCGGCCTGGTAATTCCCCGGTTTCAGAGCCAAAAAACTCGAAAGGCGGGGCAGAATAGAGGATTTTCTACATTCTGCCTCGATATTGTTTGCAAATGAGAAGGATAACCGTCGCCCTTTCTTAGAAGTTTCACTTGGTGATATAACTGTTTGTGGATTACTCGACACTGGATCGAGTGTAACGATTTTGGGTGCTGATTCACATAAATATTTAGTTGATATCGGTTTTACTCTTAATAAGTCTCCGTTGGTGACTTTATCCACTGCTAATGCAAGTTCGGTTAAGACGATTGGGTCTATGTTTCTTCCTTTTAAATTCAATAATCGATGCCAGGTTATTCGAGCTGTTGTAGCTCCTGATATAGGTACTTCCCTTATTTTGGGAATTGATTTTGTCCGAGAATTTGAGTTGGCTCCGGAAATATTAAAATTCGTCAAGTTTGAGTCCTGCGATGCGATTGTTTGGCATCGAGTCAATGAAGTGAGGGCCTTGCGGCCTTTTGCTTCATTGACTGGAGACCAGCGATCGCTAGCAGACAGGATGATCAATAATTTTAAAAAAATTTCTTCCGAAGTCAAAGGTCTCGGTCGTACTAATTTGTTGTCCCAGGTTATTGATACTGGAGATCATCCTCCAGTGAAACAGCGTTACTATCCTTTGTCTCCAGCTAGATTGGCGCTGTTGAATGAAGAAGTTGATAAGATGTTAGAGTTAGGTGTTGTCGAACCTAGTTCCGGGGGTTGGAATAATCCAACAATTTTTGTTCCAAAGTCAGATGGTACTCTTCGTTTCTGTCTCGATAGCAGGAAGCTGAACTCTATCACGAAACCGGATGCGTATCCCCTGCCGAGAATTACTACTATCTTGGACAGTTTGAGAGATGCGAATTATTTATCTTCTATCGACTTATCCTCTGCCTTTTGGCAAATCCCTTTGGATCCTTCTTCACGAGAGAAGTGTAGCTTCACTGTTCCTGGTCGAGGATTCTTCTGCTTCAGATCTTGCGCCTTCGGCCTAAGAAACTCGCCGGCGTGCATGCAAAGACTGGCTGACAAATTGTTCGATCCCTCTTTCGAAAACAAAGTTTTCTGTTACCTAGATGACATAATTATTGTATCTGCTACTTTTGAAGAACATATAACTTTGTTAAACAAAGTATTAGATCGCTTGTTGTATGCCAACCTTTCTATAAATTTCAAGAAGTGTCAGTTTTTCCGTCAGGAATTGAAGTATTTAGGGTATGTAGTTGATTCTCACGGTCTACATACCGATCCCGAGAAGGTAAAATGTATTCTCGATTTTCCTACTCCAAATTCTCCAAAAATGGTAAAGAGTTTTCTTGGTATGGCCGGTTGGTATCGTCGGTTCATTAAAAAATTTTCTAGTATTGCTGCTCCCTTATCTCGGTTGACAAGTACCCGCAAAGGTGCTCCCCCTTATGAGTGGACGCCCGAGGCGGAAGCGGCATTTCAAAAACTGAAATCGGCCTTAGTTTCTAGTCCGATTTTGGCCTGTCCGGATTATTCAAAACCGTTCGCTCTTCATTGCGATGCATCGTTGTACGGTTTAGGCGGAGTTTTAACCCAGGAAGTGGATGGCGTCGATCATCCTATCGCTTTCACGAGTAGAACACTTTTACCCGCTGAGACGCGATATTCGGCTACCGAACGCGAAGCCCTAAGTGTTATTCATGCTGTCGAGCATTTTCGCGGTTACTTGGAGGGCGGTCCCAAATTCACTATCTTTACAGATCATGCCAGCTTACGTTGGTTTTTGCGCTTAAAAAATCCTACCGGCCGTCTGGCTCGATGGGGTATTCGTCTATCTGCTTTTGATTTCGAGATCGTCCACAAGAAAGGTGTCGATAATGTGGTTCCCGACACGTTATCTCGGTTGCTTCCCGTTTCCTCTCTGTCTGTTGTTTCCGACTCATGGTACAACGATTTGTTTAAGGCAGTGTCTGAAAATCCCGCTGGATATCCAAATTTCCAGATTAAGGACCATGAATTGTTTAGGTACTCTAAAAGCAAGTATCAACTCACCAGTTGTTACGATTGGAAGTTAGTTGTTCCGTTGCAGCTTAGAGAAAAGCTTATTCGAGAAAATCATGAGTCTGATTTGGCTATGCATTTTGGAATTTTTAAGACACACCGTCGTCTTTGTCTTCGTTACTTTTGGCCTAATTTACACGGAGACGTAGTTAACTTTGTTTCTAAATGTGAAACTTGTCAGCAATACAAACATTCAAATATTTCCCCTTTGGGTCAGTTAGGAAATCCTAAGTCCTGTGCCTTCCCGTTCCAAATGGTCTCGGTCGATCTGTTGGGTCCTTATCCGATGACGAGGAACAGAAATATGCATATTCTCGTGGTGACAGATTGTTTTAGCAAATACTGTTTACTTTTTCCGTTAAAACGTGCTACCAGTAAACTTGTAAGTTACGTCGTTGAACATAATGTATTCCTTCGCTATGGTGTTCCGCAGTATTTAATTTCAGACAATGGAAAACAGTTTATCGGAAGGGAGTTCACTGAACTGATTGCGAAATATAAAATTCCAAAAGTATATTTAAACCCGAAATATTGCCCTCAAGTTAATCCAACTGAGCGTCAGAATCGTAGTGTGGTCACTGCGTTATCGTTGTGTGTAAAAGACGATCATCGCAGCTGGGATCTCTACCTTTCTGAGATTCAGATGGCCATTAACGCGGCAGTCTCGGAATCAACAGGGTTCAGTCCATTTTTCCTAGTCCATGGTCGTGAACCAATAATGAATGGTTCTTTTTATGCTCAGGCGCCGGAATCTCAAGCAGAGGTTATTTTTGGTAGTAGGTTGTCTTACGCTCAAAATTTGCGTGAATTATCTAACATTTTTCATGTAGTGCGGCAGAAATTGTTAAAATTACATGCACATAATAAAGTTTACTATGATCGAAAACACCGTCCTGCGGAATTTCAAGTAGGCGATACGATCTATAAAAAGACTTATTATCTAAGTAATGCTGGGAATTATTACATTTCCAAATTTGCCCCAAAATATGAAAAATGTAAAATAATTAAAAAACTCTCTGCGTTAGTGTACGAGTTAGAAAATGCTACAGGGAAGAATATAGGTTCCTGGCATATTAAAGATTTTAAGCTAAATCCGAATAGTTCAGAATAGTAGTATCGGAGTTCTTCGCGTTAACATTCTATTACAAAAATTGTCTATCTTGGGTGAAACTAAAATGAGCCCTTTAAATTGTCTTTACAAAGGCATTGTACCAAGTGGTATCAATAGCTGAAATCATTTTGTTTTGTCAGTCATGCTAGCATTTCTATCTAGCATTATTGTTGTAAGAATGTCTCATGTCCGGGATGAATGAATGGGGATTGGTATGAAAGGTAGTAAATGACAACTACTATAGTCTCTTAGTAAGTAAACGTTTAGTCGAGGTCTAACGCTAGAGTTATTGTTGTTTTCGGTAGGAGTCGGGTATCCGCAATGAGTTGATCCTTCCTTAGTTGTTGGAAGTTGTCGGAGTTCCATAAGTTTTTTTTTGGTTATGTTGGTGTTGGGTTTAATTTCTTGATTTTCTTTTCTTACTCTAGTGATAAGAGTAATGGGTGTAAGTTTTAGTTGGTAAAAGTTTGCCTCTGCTATTGTTACTGAACGGATTAATTGATTATAGTTAACGTGAAGAAGGTTTGTTAAGTTAGGAGTTGTTAGTTGATGCTTTGACGTTTTTGTTATCCTATAGTAGGATAAATTGAATCGGGACGATTCGTCTGAAATCGTCGTTGGCTCTTCCGATTTCTTTTTTTGGAGGGGGCTGTAACAAAAACTGCTTATTTTGTTGTCTTGTTTTTCGCACCTTTGTGCAGATTATGTTCGCTGCACCCGTTTTTCCATGTTTTCCCCGTGTTTAGTCATGTTTCCTGTTGGTTTTCGCTGTTTTCATGACTTTCTCCCATATTATGACAATTAAATGAACCTTTTACGAAATTTCGTAAACATCAAATTTTTGACAGATAGAGCTGTGCAGTCGTAATTTTTATCGCTCTAGGCGATTCTGGCGATTAATCGCGGTTGTGCTGGTCTAGCCCTACCTGTTATGGCTGACTTCCGCCGTCCTGCAATCATTCTATTTCGCTTCAAGATGGCTAAGAGACAGACAGAGAGATTGGGCTGTGAGAATTGGCGACCGCCGTAAGGAGTAAATCGGAGAGTGACCGCCTGGCGGTAAAAAAAAAATTGTTATGTGAAGTGTGTGGATTTATCTGCTTGCGGCATCTATGACCTTCTGACACATGCGTATTTTAATTGCTGCTAATTAAGTAACGAAATCGTCACTAAATGTGACGAGACTTGCCTCCACGTCAGGAAATTTGCCTTCATATCCGGAATTAACCTCTATTTGACTGAACACATGTGACGTGCCGATAAGCGGAATTTGAAGAAAAGGGTGCCTGTGGGCGAATAAACACGGATACTTTGCATAACCTTGTGTTTCTTTTTGTGCTGTAGTCTTTTGTGTCTGAGGAAAGGGGTTTTCTGTTGGCCAAATTCAGTGCCGATCAATATAACCCACTCTCTGAGATCGATATTTTTTTAGGTTAACTTTCTTTCGGGTATCTTTCAAAATTTCTTTCGGGTATCTTTTTTTAATATAATTAGTTTCCTTCTTTTTCTTTAAAAGGAGGTGGCGTCCTTTTTTTTTGCTTTCATTCTTTTGGGTTTTGGGAGTTTCTACCTTGTTTCTTCCAAACACGGAAATTAGTTTTTTGAGGTTATAGATGATTAATCAACATTATTATTGTTTCATTCACAAATATTATGTACGGGTGTCAGATTAAAGACTTTTTAACATACATAATTCTTAAAATAGGACTATTTAAAAGTTCGGTAATTATTCGGCAAACTAACCGAATATTCGGCCGAATACGAACATTAAAACATAAGCCGAATATACCGAATGTGAATATTCGGTCGAACATTCGGAGCATCCCTACTACTTATAGTGAGATTTAGGAAAACGACTTTTGGCCAGCTAGATCGGCCAATAACCCCATAGTGCGACGTTTGGTGACTGGAAAATCAGTACGGAAAAAAACACTAGCTCCCCGACTATATTACGAGTATACGGCTGCTGGTCATTCATGCCGATACTGAAAGTAATGCCGATTACGAAATACGCTTTCTGCCCGCGATATTGTGCAATCTACATACTTTCAAGTTCAATGTCGCTTAAGCAACCTTCAATAGGTCGCGGGGCGTTTTTATTTTTCCTATATCATTAACAGGCTGTTTTCTTTCGACACCGCAAACCCGATTTTTACTTAAATGAGTCGGGATATAGTTATATCTAAAAGATTGTTTTTTCACAAAGAAGGGTCCCATATACAGTACAAGGCCATATTAGTAAGGACACTGTTTTTCACAGGATCAATTTTGCTATTAATTTTTCTCTCTTTAGTTTTCTTTTCAAATTATATTACCTATTATAGTTTAATACATATTAGTTTAAAACATTATATTACGTTAAAACATTATTCATGTTTTTACACCATCTGCATCATTTATTTATTTCTTTCTTTCAAATATTATTCAAGAGCATTACAGACGAATCCAATTCGCCCTTGAGTATTAAATCTAGTGTAAGTCCATGATAACTGACGTACATGAGTAAACTAATGCTAACATTGAACAAAAAAAAACATTAAACTAAGTAAAACATAGATTATGATAAACATGAGATAGCAGGGAGTTGCCTTTTTAGTTGCCAAAGAGATATACAAAAGCATTGAGGAGAACTATTTCGATACCTACGTTTGTTGTTTCCAGGACGCGGCGAGTTCGTCGGCGGCATCGATGGCGAGGCCCTGGACTTCGGCCCGCTGGACGCCTTCATCGGCGGCGGCGGCGGGTCGCAGCCACAACCGCAAGGACCGCAAGCGGCCGCCGCCCAGCCGCCGCGGCCCGCCGACGCAGCCGCAGCCGCCGCCGCGTACTTCCACGCGGGCCAACCGCACCAGAGGACGCCGCCGACTGTCAACCAGCACGGGTGAGCACTAAAGCCCCTACAAAATCGAGTGCGGAAATCGCGTAAAATCCTTCTAAACTCGAACCGGAGCATCAGAACATCATGTTTCATAAGGAGGTTGTTCATGGCAGTCGAGGAAGTGCGGAAATCGCGTAAAATTCTGTCAAACCCGAAACGGAGCATCGGGAAATCATGTTTCATAAGGAGGTTGCCGTTTCTTGCCATTTGTTTCCGTTTCTTGCCGTTTGTTTCCTCTCAAATCAGATCGGGCATTAGGAAATCATGTTTCAGTATGAAGTTTTTTTTTCGCGCTGCTTCATTTCAAATTTGGAACTTTCTTCAATCGAGTATCTCTGTCTCTACCATGCTGGAGCTAATGGGCATTTGGGAGCTAATAGGCCTTTGCTGAGTTGGCCACGAAGACCCATTCTGTTCAGGGTTGGTCACACTCACGGGTTAACACCCATCCGGCGGCCTCCACGCATGAAGTGCGAGCCCGGGTAGGACCCTGACCTTAGGGCTAGTTTCCCCTAGGAATCAACCTTCTGGCGCTCCTGGACGGTCTGCGCACCGTGCGGCGTAAGCCAATCGACTGTGCACTCTGACTAACAGTCGGGGGAGTCTTGAAGCAGTACTGTTTCCTATAGAGCGGGGATGGTTGCGGACCTTACGGCGACTCGAAACGACCATCGGCTACCCGATCCTGGGTGAACAGCCGGGCAAAGGATGCCATGGTACGCGATAGATTCGGTATACACCGTTTCACCGCTTCGTAAGGGAGAGGACCGCGCAAGCGACCTCGAACTCTTAATCCATAGAGAGACCGGAGTAATCTGGTCGCAATCGGAAGTAAAGGCGTGAGTGTAAGCCCGGTGGGTAACACACCTGGTTATCTCGCGGTTAAGGCGTTGGCCACTTACGGGCATGTGGCGGAGCTTGACGGTGGACTGTTTTGTCCAAGTCTTCTGCGCTCACTGCATGGGAGATAGAACGACTAATCGTTAAAACTTTCTGAGGTGACGGGTTCGCCCGTTGTAGTAGACAACTCTATTTGTCTCTACCATGCTGCATATTTCTGTCTCTCTCGCGCATCTTTCCCGGAATAATGTTGTAAAATCTTTTTGTGGCTATCACAAGAACTACTTAACCGATTCTTATCGAACTAAGCAACTAATAATAATAGCACACATGAGTTTATTTACGTATTTAGTAAAAAAACCCGCACACCGCTAATGGGTGTTTACTGCCACTTTTCAATCATTGTGAAGCATTAGGACATCATGTTTCATTAGGAGGTTGCTCCTACCGATATTCCACAATAGCGCCCTCGCAGCTGACTGAACTGCATTTCAAATAAAATATGGAACATTCTCCAACGAAATATCACCTTCTTCGTCATTCCGCATAACTCTGTTTCTCTCTTGTGATTCGAATGAAAGCGTTTCCACCCGACGACCTCCTCTCGCAACATGGTTTCCTAATCTTATTAAACCTTTCTGCGGGTGCGTCTTTAGCTATTCACCGCATTCTTTTTCGCCGAACATCAACCAGCACGGGTGAGCACCTTACAAAAGCCCCTTTAACATCTAGGATGCCATTACTTCCTGGTGGTTTTCTGTTGTGACAATTCACGATGGACGATCTCCGCATTTATGCAATTATCGACTCTATTTCGCCCTCCACTGCGGTAAAAGTCGTCTGTCATTGAATAAACCGCCTTTATATATTTAGTTTAAGTCCACTAACCCCCCTACAAACAAATTTCCGAGGGCTAAAAAAATGCCGCCATGAGTAAAAAATATTCAGTCTTTCAAGTTGTTTTTATAAGTATTATTTTATAGTAAACCTCACAAGGTTTTTATTTAGTAATATGTAATATTTACCGAGGTTCACGTATAGATAAATAAGAAATATAAAATAACAGCGCAATAATTCAAAAACGTTTTTTTTATATATTTGAGAGAAAGCGATCGATCGTTTGGTAAAATTAGCTGCTCTGGACGAAGTATTCACATTAATTAATATGTAAAATACATGAATAACGAGATAAATTATTAGGTGACAAGAGAGAATTCACAAAAAGCTAAATTGTTAGTATATCGACCAAAAAATACAAAGGCGCGGCGTTGTTTTTCCGTGCGAATTTTTCGGCAGAATGGCTGGCTTTCGAAGGGTTAAAAATAAGGTCGAGTGCTGAAATCGCGTAAAATCCTTTCAAACCCGTACTGGAGCATCAAGATATCACGTTTCACAAGGAGGTTGCTCCTACCAATTCCTACAACAATCGCGCCCTCGGAGGTGAGTGAACTCCATTCAAATATGGAACATTCCTCAAGTAAATCGCGTAAAATCCTTTCAAATCCGAACCGGAGCATCAGGACATAATGTTTCATAAGGAGGTTGCTCCTAACGATATTCCACAATCGCGCCCTCGCCATTGAGTGCCCTGCATTTGAAATATGGAATATTCTCCATCTTTTGTCATGCTGCATGCTCCTGTCTTGTGGTTCGAATGACGGCTCTTCCGTCCTACGACCTCATTTCGTAACATACTTTCCTAATCCTATAAAACGTTTCTGCTGATATGTCTACAGCCGTCACCGCATGTACATATGTTAGTAAAAAAGCCCCGCATGGAGGGTCAGGTTCGGAAATCTCGTAACCATGCTTCATTAGAAGTTAGGAAATCATGTTTCATTAGGAGTTATTTTTTTCTTATTCCCTTTGAATCATTTCAAATTTGGAGCTTTCTTCATTCAAGTTTCTCCGACTCTATCATGCTGCATAAACCTGTCTCTCGCGCATTTTGCCCAATTAACCTCCTCCCACAACATAATCTCCTTGCTGTAAAATCTTCTCGGCGTTATATCTCAGGAACTACTCAACCGATTCGCACTGAACCAAATTAAAAAAATATATATTTCAAATTTCAAATAATTTATTCATTCAAAAATATTCATTTACATTCTATTCATTGCAGAATTTGCCTAACTAGGCCATAGCCCGTACTAAGGAAGACTCTATGTATGGCATTGATTTATTTCATGCACATAGTATTAAAATGAAACATACAAAATGTGATAAAATATAAAACAGATAAGTGAATTCAAATAAAACTTATAATTATATTTAAATATATGGATATAGCATGGCCATGGAAATAAAAATTAATATAAAATATTGTAATATGAAGATTATAGTACAAATAAGTAAGTAATATAAAAATATATATTACAATATATGACAATAAAAATAATGCAAAGACCTTTACTTTAAAATATGACTTATTACCTTTTCTACCTCATTTCTCCTAAGTTGAAGTAAGTGTTGTGTAATTTTAAATTTTAATTAAATTGACTTTAATATTTCGGCAGTTTTTTATGGATTCTTTTAGAATGTTATAAATTTTGGGCACTATACAGCCAAAGTGTCTTTGGACAAAGGATATTCGGTTTTTCTGTACAATGTGCCTACAGATTGTGGCGCTCCTCGTTGCAATTTTATGCTCATTTTTAACGTGAATATCTTAATTTTTAGGTAGTTAAGAAGGACTGTTTTTGCATATACCTGCCTATTTAGCTCGGCGAACAAGTCGTTCGGGGGTACCTTTGGGGCTTCTTGGTAATAACTCGAGGAAGCGCCTTCTGCGCTGTCATAAGCGAATCTAGAACAGTACGTCTAGACCCTCCCCAACCTAGAATACTGTATGAAATTAAACTATTTGCTTGTGCATGGTAGACATTTTTGTGGGATTTTAAATCTAACACGTTCCGAAGTAACTTGAACGCATATATAAGTCTCCTTACTTTAGCGCCACATCGTTTACATGAAAAAAACTCATGCGAGAAGTCTTTTTATGTATAGACTAAAAAACCTGCATACCCTAATGGGGATGTTTTTTTTTTGTAGTAGTCTTTATTCATAAAAAAGATACAAATTACATGTTACAGTTCCCCATTAAGGCTAGTGTGCCTTTTCAGTTTACTGCCACTTTTTCTCCCGTTAGATGGCGCACTGGGCGATTGACGTATTAAAAAGCATCAGGACATCATGTTTCATTAGGAAGTTGATCCTACTGATATTCCACAATCGCGCCCTCGCAGATGAGTGAACTGCATTTCAAATATGGAACATTCTTCATTCAAAATCAACGTCTTCATCATGCTGCATAGCTCTGTCTCTCCTTGGATGATTTGAAAGACGGCCTTCCCGCCAGGCGACCTCCTCCTGCAACATAATCCCCTTATGTCGTATAACCTTATCAGGAACTGCTGAATGTATTGTTTTTTCTTTGTCATCGACAGTCACCATCTTCCGGAGAGCCCCCCTGATTCCGGATCCGAACATCCTTATAGTCCTGCTGAGCACCTCAATGGAAACCAGACGTCTCAGAGCCTGGAACTCCAGAATATCACCGACGAACATGGCTTGCTCGTAATCGCGGATCATCATAGGTCAGTATTTTTACAGTACAATAATTCCACCGAGCAAGGCACTTGGGGTCTGGAAGTGTGTGCTGAAAGACATTTAAATCAAATGTCAGTATATGTGTTGTCGTCATACAACACCTTTTTTCAGAACGTTGGAATGCATAAATCCCCAACGGTTGTCCATCTATTCTGACATTGAAGACGAAGAGAATGAGCCAAACTGTCGCTGTCATTCTCTTCTCGCATTAGAGTGACTTCTTGAGGTCCGCATCGCTCAAGGTTGTACTGCCATAACTCAGACCAGCGCCATTTAGGTTAGTTCGAGTAAGACGCTTTTAGTGGAAGTCTACGCTGACTTATTTGATTGACTATAGCCATGTACTGTGTGCTTCGGATCTTGTCGGAGCCTTAGAATAGGATAGAATCAAAGTTTTGGTTGTTATAGAGATTTGGATATGCGGGTGAGTTTTAATTAACCGGCATCCTTAAAGAAATGAATCAGTACGAGCAAGTAAGCAACTTTTATTTAAAAAATGACAAAAATTTTAAAAAATAAACTATTTTATTTTTTTTTAAATGAAAATTTGAAAAAAAAATCTTTTTAAAATAGTATAAAAAGCACCGAGCATGATGCGCTTTCTAGCGGTAGGTAATCGATTGGCTTATGCCGCACGGTGCGCAGACCGTCCAGGAGCGCTGGAAGGTTGTTTCCTAAGGGAAACTAACCCTAAGGCCACAGTCCTACCCAGGCTCGTTCTTCATGCGTGGAGGCCGTCGTATGGGTGTTGACCTGTGAGAGTGACCAACCCTGAACAGAATGGGTCTTCGTGGCCAACTCAGCAAGGGCCCCTTAGCTCCCATGTAAAAAGCATGGTGCGTCCCCGGGTCGTACTTCATGGCTACTAAAATTCTATGAAGCAGTGTGCGATGCTGTCCATTCCCTGTACTCCTGCACCGCCCCTTTACAACGTTAAAGCAAAAACAAATCCCTCTAGTGTTTCTAGATACCCAAAATTATGACCGGTTGGTGAATTCCATGGCAGCTCCGTTTGTATTTTATTTATTTATAAAATTCCAAATTTGAAATTTTAAATGTCAGCATATTTTGAAATTTTCTCAATATTTAATCCTATTTAAATAATAAATTTAGTGAATATTTGCATCCAAACTTTTTTCTGGTTGTAACTGTCTCCGTTCCATCGGGTTCAGAAGAGGGAGGAAGAGAGAGTGCACCCGTGGTCACGCGCCCACCTGTGCACTATAATATAGCCTGCGCACTTGACTGCTCCCGAACAACAATGGACTCTGAGAAGACTAAAAAGACCTATGGCGATGAAGTCACTAGAATACAATAAAGTCACTAGAATCTACAATGCAGTCGCTATGGCCGAACACGGCTAGAAGGATGTATATTTTATTTATAATCAATAGTGGAGCCAAAGGATTAGCTGGCTCCTCGGTACTCGTAATTCAGTGGTTAGTCAACGCGATATTGGTCGGATTTAAATTCGGAGTTGAATCCGCTCTTCCGGATCAACTAGGAGCCGGATTGACACATCACTACTAAAGACTGTCCCCTTAAATAGGCATATTCATCCTTTAGAGGCTATTAATGATGTCCATTTTTTTTTAGAGCAACGGCCATTTTGCAAAATGGGGTCTCGAACAATATTCAAAATGGCGGAGTGTACGCTGAATTAAAGCCACCGCAGCTCATGTTAGGAGAAGGATTCATGCATCATCAAGTCGAAAGCCAATCTGGACTTATGGAGCTAGGATCCAATAGGTATATTAAAATTTTATTGTATTAATACTTTATCCCTCAGGAGTCTATGTCGTATGAGTCAGGAGTTTTTACTTTTATACAAATTACACTGCTTACCTGACGTCTCAAATGTCAAGTCAATCAGCTAAGCCGTTTAGGGGTCGGTGAACACAGAGATAAAGAACTCAAAACTAATACATTGACAAGATTTAGCCCATGCCCGTTTAGCACTTATTTATTTATTGTTTTGGTATTCATTTGTTGTTTTTACTTTTTTGTAAACTCATCGTTTGTACGTTTGTTTTTTTTGTTAAGCTATTGCATAGCTTTTATCGCAGGCCTAGGCCAGCGCGGCAACCGAATGAAGGAATTTTCTTAACGAAAATTAATTATTTTAAATTGATAATTACGTCTAAACGAGTACTGCTTACGATTCGACAAAAATATATATTAAACAAGAACATCTTCCTAATATTCTTAGCTTTGAATATTTCAGATTTTGTTTATATTACATAATTAATTTGTGAAATTAGGTCTAACCGAACACAAAAACGACTACTACATAAATACTATCTGGCGTATTATTATGAAACCTGCACCATTTTAAAGATAATTTTATTATCTATCTTTTTATCTACGATTTTTTTTCGAATAATCCGGTTTTTTTGCTTTATTGAATAAAAAATTCGTGCGCGGCGCTCTATCGGAAGACGTTTAAATTATTCCAAATCATTTGCTTTCGCAGCTGCAAATGATTCGGAATAATTTCAACGTTTTTCGATAGAGCGCAGTTATCTGATATCAGAAAAAATAAAATAAATAAAATAAATAAATAATTATAATTGCATAAGTTGTTAAAAATGCTATCCAATAGCTTTACCGCGGCAGTCCCCAAGTGCCACACGTATTTTTTATTTTCTATTTTATTAATCACACTGCTAGAGGAGTCTATGTTTCAAATTTAATGTGTAGCCCATATGAGCAGGGCACATTTTTGCACTTTCCAACACTTGAACATTTGAACATTTTCGAACATTTCTTTTTTTTTTTTTTTACTTTTTTCAATTACGACGCTTACCTGACACCTCATGAGTCTATTTTTCAAATTTCAAGGTTTAGCCCGTGCCCGCAAGGCGTATTTTTAAACTTTTGAAAATTTTTGAACTTTTGGTTTTTTTTTTAATTTTTGTGTTAATTACACCGCTTCTTGACACCCGAGGTGTCTGTGTTTCAAATTTCAAGGTTTACATATTTTATTGTTTCCAGGTCAATGGTGTCTCTCCAGCCCCATATGGAAGGGTCCAGCCAGAGTATGATGTCTCCCATGTTGAATGTGGACAGTTCTCTGGGAGTACCACCAGTCTACTCAACAACAATCCAGAGTGCTATTCCTATCACGAAAAAGCGGAAATTAAGCCAGGAAGTCAAGTGCGAACCAGGTAAGAAATTTGGATATACTAACTTGTCTATGTTTTCCCTTACTTCTCACGTTTTGAGCTTCATACGGGTACTCGCTCGGGCAACGCGTCGTCCAGTTCACACATTTCTTGAACTGAGTCGCCGCTAGCACCATCTACAAAAAGATTTGTTCTAGCTGCTACGAGTATCTTCTTCCTCTTCCCAGCAGTGATGTCTCCCGAGCGACTGTCCCCGCCGACGAGCCAGTGCATTCAACCGCCCATGGGATCGCAGTCAGCGCCATCTGTCGACGATTCCGAATCGGGAGATCCTTCCGATCCGGCTTATCTGTGCATACGGTTTGCGCCGTTCCAGCAAACGGCTTGGCACACCCTGTGCGACCAAGGACTAAAGCAACTGTAAGTAGTCTTTTAAATACCTTCTTCATTTGCTTATGAATTTGTGTTTTTTTTTATCGCAACGCTAACATACTTATGTAGTTACATACTTATGTAACGACTAATATACTTATGTAATATAAAATCGAAGACTATCGCGGTTGTTTGACATTATAAATAGGATAGAAAACGAATTTAATGCGTGAAATTTGTAGGACCCGACGTTTCGGTGACGTTGCAGCCGCCGTTGTCTAGGGTAGACTGAAGAGCTGTCAGTCCGTTGTTTTGCGGGTAGGCCGCAAACCGCTGCCGCCACTGCGTAGGTTATAACGGTAGTGGGGGGCCGGGCTCGGAGCGCGGCGAATTTTTAAAATCCGTCTTGCACACAACACTCACTGTATCCTGTTTTACGTCTTTGCGTTCGGCGTTCGGCGGCGGGAACATTTTAAGAAGAGGGTTCCACGTAGAAGAGAGTTTGTAGCCGTCGTCTCTATTGAAGTTCGGAGTTCTTCTTATTTCAATGGCTTCCCGGATCATGCGAGGAAAGTAGAATTGTTCCTTGGATAGAACAATGGGATTTTGAAACTGCATCCAGTGGTTACTTCCGCTATCCAATATATGTTCGCAGATCGCCGATTTTTCTCGCTAAACGTTTTTAACAGCTTTGATGTGTTCTGTCAGTCGCGTGGCTATGGGCCGTTTCGTTTGTCCAACGTAGGCTAGACCGCAGCTGCATTCGACTTTATATACACCCGGGGTTTGCAGTGGTATTACATCCTTTACAGGCCTCAAAAAATCGTATGTAGTTACGCAACACTAACATACTACTGTATGTAGGTTGAAAACTCATTGGCAGCAACTGTCAAATGGATTTATAGGTTAGGAATTACTCTTCGAACGATAATCTCTCGTTAGGACAGAAACCCAAGTAATAATCATGGAAACTGAAAAACCCTTACAATTAACATGTAAAATGCACAGCAAACTGATTTTTGTTTCAACCGCATTTGTTTTGCAGACCTCCACCCTTCTACCGAGTTGACGCAGATAAAGGCTTCAACTTCTCAAACTCTGATGATGCCTATGTCTGCCAGAAGAAAAATCATTTCCAGGTGAGATAAAAAGCTATTTCAAAAGTCAGTAAGTAACACAAAAACATCATATCACTACACATAGCCCAGTCAAGTTAGATTTGAGCCTTACATTATTTGAATCGGTCATTTCTAAAAGGGCATTTGGGGCTCTTTTTCTGAAATGTCTTTTTTGACGGAAATCGATGCTTTACACCTTAACTCATGTTCAAATTGAAAATAGTACCTGTAAGTAGTCTAGTTTGAAGATATATGAGTCAATTTGTTTTTTTTTGTTTATTTATAACTAATATCTTAGTTAGTTAGTTAGTTAGTTTGACTGGGCTTTTTCCCGCACTTGGCCTCTTGATTGGGCCGTTGTGCGTGGCTCATGTTTCCATTTATGTTACTCCAGCCAACCCAGGCTGTCCCAGAAGGTTAGCAGCCTGTTTGGGTTGCTACAGGCCTCCGGGAGAGATGCTGGAGATTGTAGTATTCTTGCCCGTTGCTCTGCCACGCTCCTGCATTCCATGAGCACATGCTGTGGCGTTTCTTCTTCCTCCATGCATCCTCTGCATAGAGGGCTGTCTGTCACACCTATGGTAAACAGGTGTTTGTTTAGGGGACAGTGGCCTGTCATAGTATCTATGACTTTACGGATTTTGTCCCTTTTTAATCTGGTGAAGTTGCGGGCAAGTTTTTTGGACGCTTCCGGAACCGCGTTCTTTGTTTGCCTGCATCCTGCGGTTTTTTTCCATTCTGTAAGGTGGGCTCTTCGGTGTTCCTGCGTAGCCATGTTTTTATTTGGGCCTGGGGAATGGGCATCAAGGGTTCCGGTCCATATACTATTTCCTTTGATCCCCTTTTGGCCAGTTCGTCTGCCGCGTCATTGCCCAGTGAGTCACTGTGCCCTTTAATCCATTGCCAACCCAATATCTTACTCCTTGATATGTTAATTATGTTTTAGAATTTTTTTTTAAAAGGAAATTACAGGATGTTCGAGACTTAAAATCCTTTACTGATACTTCTATTTCCATTGGACGTCAGCAGTCAGTTTCGCTATATGGAGATAGCTTGGTCATTTTGAAAAGGGCAATTTTGTATGGAGATATCTCAGTCATTTTGAAAATGGCATATTTTCCAGATATAAATAAAATAAAATACAAACGGAGCTGCCATGGAATTCACTGACCGAAGTCGGGCCCATCATTCTGAGGGGTGAGTAGTGGATTCCCGACTAACGACCGGCTGTGGTAGGTTTAGGACAGCTGTTTTGCCACATGTGAGCGTTCACCTTACCACCCATTCACTCCCCCTTCGAAGCCATAGAATTTGAGATGCGGAAATTGCGGTTTTAGATATTTTTTCTAAGAAGGAGTTGATTATTTTCCTGGAGAGACCAAGATCTTTAAAAAGGTGAAACAGAGATTTAGCTGGCAGGCCACGAGTGCCAACTTCCAGTGTAGCCGTTCCGGGTGACGGCATTTGCGAGATCATGGTATTTATTTAATTTGTACTCGTAGTCTTTTGGGATATTTGATTCCCATAGAACAGTTAATTCTTTGATAAGGGCCATCTTCCGAGATAGAGAGTAAAGAGTTATATCTGGACGCAGGGCTGTGCATTCGAGACTTTCAGGGATTTATACTGCTTAGAGACCGAATCGACCTCCAGCATCCAATCTGAAGCTTTCTTGATTATTGAGAAAGGTTTTGTAGTGAAATGTTTTTTGCCTTTAGAGCCATCCCACACAAACTGTATTGGGGGTTTGGAGGGTACTGTCAAACCCTTGTTGGCACGAGCCACTGAGAGGCTAATTACCTCGCGAATAACAGCGAGGACTTTGTCATGGTGGTAAGTGTACCGTCCTTGATCTAAGGCCACCTTACAGCCAGCTAGAATATGCCTGGCTGTGAAGGGTTATTGCTACAAAGGGGGCATGAACTATCCTCGGCATAGCTCCAACGAGCGAGGTTACTGGGGTCTTATTAATTACTTATTAATGAAACAGCAGAAAAATATACAAAGTGTAACATTAACTTAACCCCTTGAGTATGATACAACCAAATCTGGTTCTGAAACAATTATCCGTTGAGTATGATACGACCAGATCTGGTTCCGCGTTTTTTTCACTTCTTTGACGTTCTCATATTTATTCATAATTATCTAATTGTTTTACAAAATGATATTTCAATATTCTATATTCGAAATTTCAATGCAATCATTGTGCAGTTGTTCTTTTTATGATTGGTGTAGTAGTTTCGTAGTTATAGTACTTTAAGGTCGATGTCGCCGAAAATCCTGCAAAAGAGACAGATGCATCCATGAAAATACCCATTTACTCCAAGGGTTAAACAAAGTTAACTTGTTTTTTTTGCATCCTGAAAATTTAAATTTTTGCCTCAGATGACCTTTTTGAAATGGCCAATTCAATGCATAACTGCATTTTATGATTTTTTTAGGTGACTTGTCATGTGCAGCTACATGGAGAAGCGCAGTTCGTGAGGACTCAAGATGGATACAAGAAAATCAACAACTTCTTTCTTCATTTTTACGGGGTAAAGGTAAGCTTTGTTAAGAAGTATGTTTCATTTTGTGTTTATACATTGAAAAGATGCACACAGGCGTACACCCCACAAAACTAAGCACAAATCACCAAACAAATTCCAAAATTTTGCTTTTATCCTTGTCCGTGTCCGTCTGTCTGGTTGGTTTTCGCGTGGATAAAGTTCTCGATAATAAAGGCGTTATCTTCCTCTTGTTTGGAAATAGATGGAATTATCCCCTCGAGCTGCGAGATTTCGCGAGCGCATGTCCTTGAAAGACTGTATAATTATGGAAATTTTAGATTTATTATGGCGGCCGACCAAAATATTAAATTAGCCCAAACCGTTGTTGCACTTTAACCGTTTTAGTGCTAAGCTATTTTTGTGAATATTTATAAAATTGTTATACATTTTTTGATTATTTTAAAGGAAAAATAATGGTGTCAAATAAAACAGTCTAATTCAGGTGTGGCATCGGGAGAAGGCGCCCGTCTAGGTCCAGGAGTCTCAAAAAAATTATTTGTTGCTTTAGAAAACACTTTTGTCGGGGAAATATTGGCAAAAGTTGGTGTTTCGTCTATTTCTGAAGATGATGATGAAATAGAAGACTCACTTGCAATTCTCAATCTTTGTTTTCGATGCATTATAATACTGCTATTATTACTGCTTGTATCCGTTGTTTCACCGTCCGTACAATCATTAGAGACCGAATCATCGTCCAAAGTAATAGCAAGTGACATGGCTATTTTTGCTCAATAAAATCTGTAAAAAGTTGTTTTTAAATGTATAAATATGCACTCTCGTAACAAATTATGCGCGAGATTAGAATACGTCCACTACCACGAAGCACCAAAAACACACTGATGTGCGCGGCAATTTTGCGCTGCTGCGCAATTGTCGATTCAAACTATCGCATCACTTTTGCGCCGCTTAGCACTCTAACGGTTAGAATTGTTGCATATTAGAACTTTAGAATACTAACTTTAGAGTCCGATTGGTCCCAACGAGGCGCAACTGTGCTTTTAAGTTTGAGTCCGATCGGTCCCTCTGAGGCTCGAGGGGTTAATGATAGTGGAATATGAGAGTTATTATTATTTATTCTTGACAGCCAGCTTTGCTGATACGTCCAGATCAGATCTTATAAAGCTAGTCATAAATAATATTAACAAGTTTTTAGGTACAAATCAAGTCTCTTTTTAAATTGATTGACTTGCACTAATGACTTAATTTTTTAAAATTTTATTTATTTATTTTAAACATAACATGCAGAATTCATAAAATCGTCATACCAAGTAATGGTGCGAAGTAAACGACGACCCACATTCACATGACCATGCTCAGCGCATGCCCAACTAGGCCGAATATAGCCTGTATCTGGGCATACGATTTATTTTCAGACGTGGGTGGAGAAGCATAACTGACGTAGGTACTCATACACATACATACACATATATAGATACATATACTTAACCCCTTGAGTATGATACGACCAAATCTGGTTCTGAAACAATTATCCGTTGAGTATGATACGACCAGATCTGGTTCCGCGTTTTTTTCACTTCTTTGACGTTCTCATATTTATTCATAATTATCTAATTGTTTTACAAAATGATATTTCAATATTCTATATTCGAAATTTCAATGCAATCATTGTGCAGTTGTTCTTTTTATGATTGGTGTAGTAGTTTCGTAGTTATAGTAGGTACTAAGGTCGATGTCACCGAAAATCCTGCAAAAGAGACAGATGCATCCATGAAAATACCCATTTACTCCAAGGGTTAAATACACACATATATAAATATATTCATAGATACACATACACATATACATATATATATATACACATATACACACATGTTTATTATCTTATATCGCATTTTTGCAGGTATATTATTTTTAAGAGATGATTTGCGGACGACCTATATTGTCTAGAAGCCATTTTTTTATTTTTTTATTGAATAAAAAGGTACTTTGTTTTTTTTTATGTCGTCATCAAATGGTAGTTTGTTCCACATGTCCACCACTATTTTGAAGAACGTTCTTAAGAGGATTAGATTTAAATTTTGCACGGTTGAGTTTTTTGCTGTGATCTGTGTTGCTGTGATGTGAAAGATTTGTGTTGACTTTCAATTTGTAAATATTCTCTAGCCCAGGTACGTTGTAATAATTTGTGAGAATCTTGTATGTCTCAATCGAGTCCCATCTATGTTTTCTTTGTTTGAGAGTACATAGTCAGTCCAAGTAATTCCAAGCGATCTTCATAATTCCTATTCGTCAGGCCCACTGGCATTTTGATTGCTCTTGGCTGTACTTTTTCAGGACATCTACATCTTTGCATATGTGCGAGTACACATTGGGCACTTTCAAATGCGTGCTTTGCTAATGCGCGGTTTGGGAACCAAGAGTTTCATATGATGTGTACACATGCAAGCGCGCGCTTCTGAACAAGCGCGCGTCAGATGCTCACTGACAGATTTTCATTCAAACGCACGTTGCGCGGGCATCAGCTGCGCGCTTGTAGGTACATGTGCTGCCATTTTGCTGTATATTTGATCGCGCGCAAATGTGTAGGGTGGACGCGTGGCTCCAAAATGGAGATAGAGCACTTCGATACAGATTTATGTATCGATGAAATCCAAAAATGTCCAGGTATATGGAACATGGAAAGTCCTGATTATAAAAATAAAATAATTAAAAACCTTAGGTTCATTTTGTCTTAATTTTGGATACAATTTTACAAACATTCCATGCGTCAGTCTATCTCGTAATATTGGGTGCACCCAAAATTCTTCACTTCGACGTCCATTTCCGAACTGAGCCAGTAGTATCTTAGTAACGCTCGTTAAACGCCGTGCTAAGTGCGCTGTATGTATGCCACTAACGAGCAGCGAACGAAACGCTGAACGCCTGTGTGTAGTCGCCTTAAGTTAGGGTTCCATAGCTGATAGCCATACTCAAGAGCTCGAATTTTAATTTAATAGACTCCCTCAGTTGTTGTAATAGGTACCACGGTATGAGAGGCGATTTTCTAGCCCCAATTTTGACTATTGCATCACTATTGCCTCATTTGTCACACGGCCCAGTGGCATAGTGATTAGAGTTCCTGAGCTTACACTGCATAGTTCCGGGTTCGATTCCCGGCTGGTTCGCCATTTTCCGTTGGAATAAAATTAATGGAATTACATTTCATTTCTGTCGATCGAATGCAATAACAAGACACACACACATACATATAAACACTTCATAGTAGGGTTGTTTGGAAGAGATTGTCGTTTGAAACCTGACCATTGTGAAATTTCACAATAAAGAGTAGAAACAAACAAACTGTAATAAATAGGAAATAAACGAATTTACCTCGTGAAATTTGTAGCACCCGACATTTCAGTGACGTTGCAGCCGCCGTTGTCCAGGGTAGACTGAAGAGCTAATCCTTACTAGCTGGACAATCAAAGTATAATTGAAAAGATAAAATTGTTAACCATAATCAAAATATTAAAAATGATGTACAAATAGATAGTATTTAAATAATCATAATTGCTAAAAAATAGAGAAGAGTAGAGACCTAATAATAAAAAATAAAAATTGGTTGTGTTACCCCAAGACTTCCCGGAATTACAGTAACTGTCATAGGAACGTTGGAAGATGCGTAAACAACATTGACATGTATAACCTTAAATAACATTTCATATTAATCGGAGTGAAATCGAAGTATCTACATAGTAGCATAACGCCCCTAGCGGAAATCCAGTGAAAAAGCTTATAAGGTCGGCGTCTAAGCAAAGACACGAACCACAGCTGCGGTTCATAGGTCATCGTAGTGCTCAGTGACATAGGTACGCGGTAACAGATGGCACTGGCCACCCGCAACTTTAAGCGAAAAAAATACGATTATAACAAATAAAAAAAGGTGGACAGATTTCAGCCACGATATTTTTAACTCTTACAATGACCAAATGATGTCTATATGCCAATTTTCAGCTCAAATCGGATGAAGCGTTAAGGCGCTATCATGGAGGAAATACACACAGACACACAGACTCATAGACATATTTCAGTCTGGAAATGTTTTTAATCCTCGGGTGGGGGGGGGGGGGAGGGGGTAAAAATGTATATTTAAAAAAAAAAAAATTTATTTTATTCGTTTCAAACATAATTATAAAACACATAAAAATGGTCATACCAAGTAATGGTGCGAAGAAACAACGGCCCACATTCACATAACCATGCTCAGCGCATACCCAACTAGGCCATATATAGCCTGTATCTGGGCATACGACCTATTTTCTGACTTAGGTGGAGAAGCCTAACTGACGTAGGTACTCATATAGATACATATACACATACACACATACTTATACATACATACACAAATATATAAATATAACGATCTAAATATATTATAGTATTATTCTTTTGCATTATATAACAATATACTACATTTTGTTTAATATCTTATATCATAATGTATAGTATACTAATAAAGTTATGGAGAAATATATATATATATATATATATATATATATATATATATATATATATATATATATATATATATATATATATATATATATACACCCTTGTGCAAATTAATCTGAACACTTCAAAATATTTCATACTGGCAAGTAAAATCTGTTTTTTTGATGTGGCAACACTGTTCTGTACTGTGAAATGTCATTCTAACCTCTAATGTGACCCTAAGAGCTTGTCATATTGTTGTTGTGCGTGGATTTTAGTGTTTTTTCCTCACATTGTGTATGTCGGGGACTTTTTGAAGATTTTTGAAGATATTCGGATGTAATTCATCCCTACGAAGACGATGGATATCTCGTTGGAAATCCGTAGCAAGGTGATTGCTCTAGATGCGCACACATCGCTAAGTCAAAGACGAATATCTGAGGAATGTGGCATATCACTGGGATCAACTAACGCCATCATACGGAATCACAGGGAATCTGGTTCAATTTTGCCACAACGAATCGGAAAATGTGGCCGCAAAAGGAAAACTACAATGAAAGATGACACCATTTTGATTCGCAACAGTAAAATTAACCCACACAAGACTAGTGACGACTTACAAAAGGAGCTTGCAGCTTCTGGGACGATCGTGCACGCATCTACGGTACGTCGAAGACTCTTGGAAAGTGGGCGAAAAGCTAGGAGACCCTTAAAAAAACAGCTTCTTACAAAAACCATGAAGAAAAAAAGGATGACATGGGCACAAAAATATAAGCTCTGGACTTCTGAGGATTGGAAAAACGTTTTATTTTCTGACGAGAGTCACTTTTTTGTCCAGGGTATGCGTTACCAATTCGTTCGCAGGGCAGACGGAGAACCACTTTCTCCAGCCCATATCCAACAATCGGTGAAACATCCCGTTAAGAAAATGTTTTGGGGTTGCTTTTCATTCTATGGCACTGGTGCATTAGTTCCGGTAACAGGAATGATGAATAGTGCAAAATACATAGAAGTTTTGACGGACAGAATGATACATGAGCTAAAAAAAATTCCAACAGAGACTAAAATATTTCAACAAGACTTGGCTCCTTGCCATGCTTCCAAGTTGGTAAAGAAATTCTTTACCGATAACAGCATTATGTGTTTGGATTGGCCTGGAAACTCTCCAGATTTAAACCCAATCGAAAACTTGTGGTCAATCTGTAAAGCACGGCTAAGAAAAATGGACTGCACTACAAAAGAAAAGCTCGTAAATGCTGTAATTGAGGTGTGGTACAGAGATCCGAAAATTCGTGAAAACTGTAAAAACTTGGTGGAATCAATGCCGAAGCGTATACAGTTGCTACTTAAAGCTAAAGGAGGCCACATAAAATACTAATTTATAAGCTAAGTTAAAGTTTTGTATGATTTTCATGAATAAAACCATTATTTGACTAAAATTGCCAGTGTTCAGATTAATTTGCACAAGGGTGTATATATATATATATATATATATATATATATATATATATATATATATATATATATATATATATATATATATATATATATATATATATATATATATATATATATAATAATATATATATATATATATATAATATGTATATATATATATATATATTAATATATATATATATATATATATATATATATATATATATATATATATATATATATATATATATATATATATATATATATATATATATATATATATATATATATATTAATATATATATATATATATATATATATATATATATATATATATATATATATATATATATATATATATATATATATATATATATATATATATATATATATATATATATATATATATATATATATATATATATATATATATATATATATATATATATATATATATATATATATATATATATATATATATATATATATATATATATATATATATATATATATATATATATATATATATATATATATATATATATATATATATATATATATATATATATATATATATATATATATATATATATATATATATATATATATATATATTTAAGATATGACTTGCAGAAGTTCGTTCTCTGTCCTTGAACGACCTATGTCGTCAAGAAGCCATTTTTTTTTAATAAAATGGTATTTTCTATTTCCTTTATTTTGTCATCAAGACGGTTGTCAGGACCTTTGGCATATATTCATCTTCATCTCGCAAAAAAAGCACATTCATAATACTTTCCGTGCCGGGAACAAAATGTATAAATTTCTTGTTTTTTTATATGCTATTATGTCTCAGAGGATTGATAACATTACAATTTTTTATTTCTAGGTTGAAGCCCCAAATCAAACAATCAAAGTTGAACAGAGCCAGTCAGATCGTTCAAAGAAGCCTTTTCATCCAGTACCGTAAGTACCCATCCAGTACCGTAAGTACCCCTGATGGTAAGCGGGGGTTGGGGAGAAAACAGGCTTCCGCAGCCACCGGCACTTGGTCAGCTCGAAATTTCGGTTGACCTTTTCAGGCGAGGCATATCTGTAATATCAAAACTGCCATACCGAAATTTAGCAAACGAGTTTGACACATCCTTAGTTTTAAATAGTAGATTGTAACATAGTTAGTTTGACTGGGCTTTTTCCCGCACTTGGCCTCTTGATTGGGCCGTTGTGCGTGGCTCATGTTTCCATTTATGTTACTCCAGCCAACCCAGGCTGTCCCAGAAGGTTAGCAGCCTGTTTGGGTTGCTACAGGCCTCCGGGAGAGATGCTGAAGATTGTAGTAGTCTTGCCCGTTGCTCCTGCATTCCATGAGCACATGCTGTGGTGTTTCTTCTTCCTCCATGCATCCTCTGCATAGAGGGCTGTCTGTCACACCTATGGTAAACAGGTGTTTGTTTAGGGGACAGTGACCTCTCATAGTACCTATGACTTTACGGATTTTGTCCCTTAGATTGGAACATAAGGGAGCACAATAATATTTTTACGGCGAGGGCGCTTTTTTGAATCCTGAGCGAAGTGAGGGATTCTAGAGTAGAATCCTGAACGTAGCGAGGGATTCAAAAAAGCGCCCGAGCCAAAAATATTTTGCGCCCGAGTGATACACTCTACTTTTCATCACCCTCTATGAGAAAATAAAAGGCGCCTCATATTTTATTGTAATATTATTATTTAATAAAACATAGAGTATCAACTAAATTGAAATTAAATACTATCTAATAATAAAACAACTAAACACTTATATTTACATTTGAGACATTTTCGCAATTATGAATATTTATTGTTACAGTTTAATTAGGAATTTGGCGACAAAAACAATTGACGTTCGCGCGTTTTTAATTTCATTTGTTTTTTTTTATTCAGCCGGCGGCGCGACTAGGGGCCGCCGTACCAGCCAGTCTTTATTCAAACAATATTTGCGTTCGATTTCTTCGGCGCTGAAGACTAAGATGTTCCAAATTAAAAAAGTGCGCCGCAAAGATAAATTGCGGCGCACTTATTCAAAAAGTCAGTTGTCAGATGACAATGAATATGGAGATCAAAATGAAATTAGCTGCAATTCAAGACAAGTGTGCCAATGTAATATTTAAAAAAATGCAATGACTTTTTGGCCAATCCAATATAATAAACAATACTCACGGGAAAACAAAGATTCGGGTATTGTTATTTCACTGTATATTTGTTTTTTTTTTGTCCAGGGTGGAACTTCGACCAGCGCAAGTGACCAAGGTGACCGTGGGCCGCTTGCACTTTGCAGAGACAACTTGCAACAACATGCGCAAGAAAGGAAAGCCCAATCCAGATCAGAGGCACTTTCAACTAGTGGTCGGTTTACACGCGCACGACGCTGCGGGCGCAGATTATCCCATCGCTTCGCACGCCAGCGAGAGAATCATTGTTAGGGTAAGTGTATACTTCTTACTAAATTTTAGGTTTCCATGCCAAAAGAATCCTATGGTGATTATAACGGCAGGCCATGTTCGGCGGTTCGACGTATGTTATTAATTTCTGTTTTATTACATGACTGCCCAGCATAAAAGGAGTGTTTATGTGTTCAGGGTTCATCTGTGTATGTTATCCGTTTCTTTTTTTCACTATAACTTCTCAACGCTTAAACCGATTTAGAAGAGTGTGGTATTGTTAGAATCGCTATCTCATCCTGAGTGTCGTAGGATACATTAACTCTCCATAAGTCAATAAATTACTATAAATATATTGAGTTTAGTGTCAAATGAAAGGTCTAATTGAGTACATTCCAGAAATATACATGCATCTATATGGATACATGAACCACGAATGTTTCACAAATAAACCATAATAAAAATAATTAGAAATACGATAGTTCACTTTCTGCAATGGAAGTCGTGCTTTTTATTCTATTTAATATATTTACTTGTTGTACTACAATCGGACGTTACTATAATCGGACCTCAAAAAGTTCGAAGTCTCCCAAATGCGATGCTTGAGGCAGATTCTCGGTGTCTCACTCCGCGACCGAATTCGAAAAGAGAGCATTAGAGAAAGATGCGATCTACTAACAACGATCGAAGAAGAAGTACAAAAACGTCGGCTACGATGGTTCGGCCATGTTTGCCGAATGAACGATAATCGCTTGCCACGTAAACTTCTTTGGCGAGACCGTCCGACAGAATGGGGAATTCAGCGATCGGCACCGAAGAAAACCTGGCTAAATAACATCAAAGAAGATAACTATTATCGGCTAGGGATGCTCGAGACGTGGCAAAAAACGTCAAGAATGGAAGCGAATGGTGAATGGAGTACGAGATCCAGCGGCACCGACAGCAGCGTATTGGCTGCGAGGGCGACCCCCTCCCCATTCGTTGCCAAGGAATAAATAATAGTTAATAAATAATAAATGCTTATTATGTTATTGTCCTCATTTATTATGACAACTACTTTACAAAAATGGATTTTGTTATATATTAATTTGCCAACATAAACATTTAGCCACAATAACCCTGGTCGAAGATATTCCCTCTTAGCAATAGCCCTGTAACAGCCCTTAAGTATCGTTACATGCAATCAACAAATGCATTGATTTCCAGTGAAATGCACTGACACAAATTCAGCTATTATTCTACCTCGTGCAGCGATGAATTAGCGCGATGAAACAATACTTTTACTCGGAATATTTTGGATTGCATCATTTCTCGGCCTATATAAACCGGCGAGAAAGCAACCAAAGTATCATTCCTCCAGTGATCATGTCCCCCAAGACAGCGACAGCATACCTCGGTACCCCGGCTTCTCGGTTACCTTTTCCTTCCTTTCCCTATCGAGGCGAGACGCATCAGTCTGCACTCCCACAGACTCGAGCTGTGCCCACTAGGAGCACAAGTACAATCCTTCTTCATACACTCTCGTAGCTTCAGGCAGATAGCCAATACATCCGCGTCAATATCCTACTAATATTATAAACGCGAAAGTTTGTATGTATGTATGGATGTTTGTTACTCTTTCACGCAAAAACTACTGAATGGATTTTGATGAAACTTTACAATAATATAGCTTATACATCAGAATAACACATAGGCTATAATTTATAAAGATATAGTGTGAATTATCTAAAATATAACGATAACTGTCAAGTAAGTAGGAAAAAAATCTAAGAAATTGACATTCGAAATTTAAATTCTACCCTACTATCCTACTAATAATCCTACTAATATTATAAACGCGAAAGTTTGTATGTATGTATGTATGGATGTTTGTTACTCTTTCACGCAAAAACTACTGAATGGATTTTGGAGAAACTTTACAATAATATAGCTTACACATCAGAATAACACATAGGCTATAATTTATAAAGATATATGGTTTTCTATCGTCATTATCACAATTTTCTCTCACCACGCGGGTGAAACCGCTGGGCGCAGCTAGTATAATCTATTTGAGAAGCGTTGCAAACTGGCAATATCTATCTTTCAATAAATACTTCTGATATACTTAAAATCGACTTTTAATACGGAGATAACCCGCAAGTTGGCACCACCGCCTCACACTGAATAATTTGGAGTCTAGTGAGGGGTGGTTCACACAGGGCCACCTTGTTGTACTCTATTGTTTGTGCAATAAAGTTTTTCAATAAAACATATTCCGTCATCTAATTTTATTATTTTTTTCCGTTGTGCAGGCGTCAAATCCTGGCCAGTTTGAATCGGACTGTACGGACATCTGGTGGCAGAGAGGAGTAACACCGGATTCTGTGTACCACGCGGGTCGAGTGGGCATCAACACTGACCGTCCAGATGAAGCTTGCGTCATACACGGTATTTAAACTCTTATTGCAGATTTCAATCGATTTTCTTTTTTTGTACATCTTACCCTATCGGACCCGAGCCTACTAGTCGGGGAGGTAGTCAATATTTATAGGACTAATTTTTAACAGATGTAAAAAAAAGGAGGAGGTTATCAATTCGGTTGTATTTTTTTTTAATTTTATATTTTTTACCTCAGAACTCTGTCATTTATGAAACGATTAGGAAAATTCGTTTTTTATTTGAAAGGATATACCTCCAGATTGGTCAAAATCCTGTTCTGATGATGGGATCTATGAGGAATTGAGGGAACTCCTCAAATATTATCATATGAAGTAGAAAATGTATATATTGGTTTAGTTCCGATGACAATGCATTTTTTATGGTAAGCATGACCTGATTCCTCAACGGTCAACAGCACAGACACGAAATTTTGTATACTTATTCAGTTATGATAGCCCGTTCTAATTTTCACCATGGCATGGCCGCTGCACCCAGGGCTGGCTTTCAAAGAGGGGTCTCATCAACGATCGACAGCACAGAAACGAAATTTTGTTCAGCACAGAAAGCATTTTAATAAATTGTATTTTTACTATTGACTTATTTGTATAATCTCTTCTCTCCGCTTTCCTCCCATGGCCTTCCATTACCGGAAATCTATTACTGGTTATACCTGACCATTCATCAACTTTCTCGTCCGAGTCATTTGCAGTGAATGCGGCCCGAATGTGGAACTCTGCGCCTTTGCTCCTGAGACAACTTGAAAACTTGATCAAGTTTAAAAAATCTATCAAGAGACATTTACTTATCTTATGAATACCCTCTCCTCTCCATTCATCTCATAGCTTGTTCTTATATCCCATTTCTCCCTGCTATGTTGAGTTGACATATGTTATAATTTGTATGTTTATTCTTAAGTTTATTATTTAATTGTTCTTATTTATTATGACCACAACTTCACAGAAATTACACTTGTTGTAAACTAATTTGCCAACATAATCATTTAGTTATAATAACCCTAGCGGTAGGGTCGTAAGATATGGTCACTTGTCAATAGGCACACCATGTTGTACTCTATTGTGTGAACAATGTACAGGTGAGTTTGTATTACCCCCCACCCTTCAAGGTGGTGATCACTACGAGCAACTAAGAAACTTTTAATGTAAATTTTAGGAGAAACAAAAAAAAAATATTTTTATTTTTATGTTTTTATTTTTATTTGAAAATTTGAAGAATTTGACTGTTAAATAAAAGTTTAACAAACATTTGAGCGTGCCGCGCCATCTATCGGTAGGTAAAATACCGCTAATATACCTACCGCTAGATGGCGCATCCGACTGGGCAAAGAAGAATCCACTGGCTAAAAAACCTCGTGAATGGTTCAACTCAAGCACCACTAAGTTGTTCCGCGCCTCAACATCAAGGGTCAAAGTGGCCATAATGACCGGCGACCTCCGATAGGAGATGGCACTTTAAGAAGAAGAAGAAGATGGTGAATCTTGCTCAGCGTCTTGTGCTATTTAAAAAAAAAAAAAAAAACAAAAATAATATAATATTTCTTTTTGTCTGTAGGTAACTTGAAAATCACTGGTCAAATCGTACAGCCTAGTGACATTAGAGCTAAGCAACATATTGAAGAGCTTGATACAGCACAACAACTGCGGAATGTTCAGAATATACGAGTCGTAAGGTAAATTGAAGTTTTAATTGACTTTCAGCATACATTTCTCCATCCCAGTAATAGCATTGATTATATGCGAGGTGCTACCCAAAAGTTCGAGGATTTTTACCATAAAATAAAATAGGTTATCATAACTTCTAATTTCCTCCGTCTACTTCAAAATAGTACCCTTGGACATTGATACAGCGATCCCAGCGTTTTTTCTAGGATTCTATGCATTCCTGGAAGTTTGCAAGTATAAGTGTTCGAAGCACATTCAGCGTTTCCTCCTGGATCCCTTCAATTATGTTAAAACGACGGCCTTTTTAATTGAAATTTTATTTTGGGAAAGAGAAAAAGTCGCACAGGGCGAGGTCAAGCGAATAGGGTGAGTTTTCGCACGGGGCAGCCTATCCACCTGATAGTTTGGAAGGATATATCCGTCTGGAAATAACATCAGATAGACAGCAAAATTTCGCTATATTATAATCAATTATATATGGTATGTACATATAAAATTATTAAGTTCACTACTTTATTAAGATAATAACACAAAAATAAATATGAAAGTACAAAAATTAAGTATATCAATCTATAAGTATAAAATTAAGTGTCCGCCAGACATGACTGAATTAAACTATTTACATATTGTGCAGCATGGGATGCACTCGGTTTAATTCTCTTCATTGAAGCACCTTGTGATATACGACATTTTTTGCTTTTTTATTAGGCGCAAGAACAAATAAATCGGATGATTTGCCGACACGTGAACATTCCACGTACAACTGACCATGAGAAAAACACGGATTTACATTTTGTATGGGAAAATGTTTTTTCTTTTATTTTATGTTTTCGTTAATTTTCCGATGTTTTTAATAGTTATTCTGCTATTCGGGACGGAGATAAATACAACAAATCAAAAACCATGAAAATCGGTCCAGCCGTTCTCTAGTTATAAGTGTTCGGTTGAATTAGGAATATACCGCACATCTTCACGCCGTATTTTGAAATCTGATTTAAAGTTTTGTTTCATACAAGATCTAGATAGTGCAGGAATTAAAGTCTAGTGATTTAAATTTACGCAAGTCGTATGTCGAAGCAAAGTTGGATCGTTTCAGTAATTTTGACAACATCTTGTTTTCGGACGAAGCATATTTCCACCTGAACGGGCAAGCTACCAAACATAATTGCAGGTATTATAAATAGGATAGAAAACGAATCGGCGATCTGCGAACATATATTGGACAGCGGAAGTAACCACTGGATGCAGTTTCAAAATCCCATTGTTTTATCCAAGGAACAATTCTACTTTCCTCGCATGATCCGGGAAGCCATTGAAATAAGAAGAACCCCGAACTTCAATAGAGACGACGGTTACAAACTCTCTTCTACGGGGAACCCTCTTCTTAAAATGTTCCCGCCGCCGAACTCCGAACGCAAAGACGTAAGACAGGATACAGTGAGTGTTGTGTGCAAGACGGATTTTAAAAATTCGCGTTATAACCTACGCAGTGGCGGCAGCGGTATGCATACCCGCAAAACAACGGATTGACAGCTCTTCAGTCTACCCTTGACAACGGCGGCTGCAACGTCACCGAAACGTCGGGTGCTACAAACTTCACGCGGTAAATTCGTTTTCTATCCTATTTATAATGTCAAACAACCGCGATAGTCTTCGATTTTATATATAATTGCAGGTATTTCAGCAGTAAATATCCTAAAGCTAAACATAAAAGGCCCCTTTATTCGCCTAAGGTAACTCTATGGGCAGCAATTTCCACAAAAGGGATCATTGTCCCTTATTTTTTTTAAAGATTTTTGCAGCCGTACGGTAATCGTTAACTATACTGAGTATGTGAAAATGTTACGGGAATTTCTGGCACCACAGCTGCTGGAATTTGCTGGGTACAATCAGAACTTGTGGTTTCAATAAGACGGAGACACTTGTCACACGTCTAACTAGTCCCTGCCGGTAGTTAAAGAGAAGTTTCTGGAAAAGCTAATTTCTAGGGGAGGCGACAGGAGTCTGGATTTGTTCCCAGCAGATTTCTTTTTGTGGGGTTATTTGAAGAGTCGTTTCTACAATAATAAGCCAAATTCAATTAAAAGCAAAAATTACAGAAGAGATTGCTTCTATCCCATGGCCTCTTTGACGAGTCTTCGAAATTTTCCGTACTCGCTTAGAAGAATGCCAAAATCGAGGTGGTGGTCATTCAGAGGATATTATTTTTAAAACGTAAATTCCTCTAAATTGGCTATCTTGTTAATAAAAAAAATATAAAAATAAGTGAAATAGTTTTTTAATGTACCTATACGAATTTATGGCGAATAATATTTCAATTTCGCCATACATTTTAATTAACCACTGGGGCGCCAAAAAAGGCCAATGGGCCTTTTGCGGTGGTTGACAGATCTGCACTAGCCGTTTTGGCTGACCTTCATATATATATATATATATATATATATATATATATATATATATATATATATATATATATATATATATATATATATATATATATATATATATATATATATATATATATATATATATATATATATATATATATATATATATATATATATATATATATATATATATATATATATATATATATATATATATATATATATATATATATATATATATATAAATATATATATATATATATATTATAAAAATATATAATATACATGACTAACAAAATTAGTTATCAAGAGAGAATTCATAAAAAAACAATATTATTAGTAATTATATGCAAAATGGACCCAAAAAGGTACGGTGCCATTTTTGCAGGCGAAGGCTGACTTCCAAAAGGTTAAATATTAACGACATCTCTTGACGCTTGGCCCAACCCCGCCTTTAGCCAGGAAGTGAACCGCGCCAACTGAGGCATCGCAGTGGAACCTAACCGGCTCTCATCGATTTCATTTATGAAATTACTATTCAGATGAAATCAGTCCTTGGCTACTCGCCGGGAAGTCTTGGGGTAACACAAGTGTTTTTTTTTCTTGTAGGTATCAATATGACCCATCGTTTGCTGAACATTCTGGTCTGGTTGGATACGATCCGACCAGTTGTATGCCGCATACCGACACAGGAGTGATCGCGCAAGAAGTCAAGAAAGTCTTACCGGAAGCTGTGAAGGAAGCCGGAGATATAATTCTGCCGAATGGCACCATTATCGACAAATTCCTCGTTGTTAATAAAGTAAGTGATTTTTTCTCACATTTTTATTTCAATTTGCTTGCACAATTCACTATCTGGAAGATTTATATATTTTATTTACCCGGCCTACCAACCGACATAGAGGTAAGTATTGTAAAATTCTAAGATGGGTTCCCGGCTTTGCAGGAATCGAGGGAAATGAAAAAGTCGACGAACTTGCTAAGACGGGAGCAAAGGGAACGTTATACGGCCCTGAACCTTGCTGTGGCGTACCAAAAAGCCTTGCAAACCTTTAGAACAATCCGTCAACCACTGGGAACAACACGCCAGGGTTGAATCAATCCAAAGCGCTAATTAAGGCTTACGACCCTAAGACGTCCCGTGAGGCCTTATCGCTAAATAGGAACAATCTACGTATACTGGTAAGGGTGCTCACGGGGCATTGCGGCCTGAACAAACACATGTTCAACCTCAAGCTCCGAGACACAAAAATGTGCAGGCTCTGCCAAGGGGCAGAGGAAGTCCCCTGCATCTCATGTGCGAGTGTGGCCCGCTGGGAGGTAAAACAATCTGGCGCCAAAAGCCTGTTGCGGTTCTTAAATGACACGAGGCTTAGCGCAGAACTATAGTAGGTGGCGAACACAATAGATCAGCAATGGTCGCAGTATTACCAGGCTCATAAAGACCTTAGAAAAGCCCCACACAACAAATTTAAAATAAAAAAGTATTGAGAATGCATATTTTTTTTTTCCAATATGATTATGGATAAATATACATTTGACCTCTCGGAGGGGTCCTCCGAGACGATTAAGATCATTTCTAGACTGAAGTCTGTATGTCTGTCTGGCTGTTTGACTGAGTCTGTCTGTGCGTGTCTGTGCATGTCTCTGCGTGTGTATGTGTGTGTGCATGTGTGTGAAATTTGGCATGCAGGCATCATTTGGTCATGGTAAGAGTTAAAAAGGTTTAGGTAAAATCGGTTTACCAGAGGGCGCGCTAGTCATCTTCAGTCTTGAAATATTGGACTTAAAGACTTGAAATTCGGTACACAGATGCCTTCTTGGACTGAAATCTTGTTGTGAAATTTTGGTTGTAGTATATTGTATACAAGCAACACGTTTTTTTTTAAGCTCGCCGTATGAATTTTTACATAATTTTTGAAAAATACTATTTTAATACCACGTAAAATACTACAAAAATACTACGCGGCATTGGCGCGCGAGGGGGGGGGGTGTTTGTACAACAATACAACAATTTTGTTTATTTTATTTGGAAAACATACAGCGCTTCATTATCTTGGTACAATATTTCACTGTCCGATTAACCCTGAAATTGTTCTTCATGCGTGACGGCCTACACGCATGAAGTGCGAGCCTGGGTAGGACTCTGGCCTTATGGTTAGTTTCCCCTGGGAATCAACCTTCTGGCGCTCCTGGACGGTCTGCGCACCGTGCGGCGTAAGCCAGTCGATTGCGCACTCTGACTAACAGTCGGGGGAGTCTGGAAGCAGTACTGTTTCCTATAGAGCGGGGGTGGTTGCTGACCTTACGGCGACTGCTCTCGAAACGACTATCGGCTACCCGATCCTGGGTGAACAGCCGGGCAAAGGATGCCGTGGTCCGCAATAGATTCAGTTTACACCGTTTCACCGCTTCGTAAGGGGACCGCGCAAGCGACCTCGAACTCGTAACCAATCGAGAGACTGGAGTAATCTGGTCACAATTGGAAGTAAGGGCGTGAGTGTAGGCCCGCCGGGTAACACTCCTGGCTATCTCGCGGTTAAGGCGTTGGCCTCTTACGGGTTTGTGGCGAAGCTAGGGACTGTTTTGTCCAAGTCTTCTGCGCTCACTCCAGGGAGATAGAACGACTAATCGTTAAAACTTCCTGAGGTGACGGGCTCGCCCGCTGTAGTCGACCACCCTAGTTATCCGATTAACCTTTCGGAAGCCAGCCTATGAGTGCAAAAATGGCGCTGCACATTTTTGCCCAATTTTGTATGTAAATACTACAATATATTTTTTTTAAATTAATTTTTTTTTCTTACCTAATAACTAATCTTGTTAGTCATGTATATCTAATATTTATACAATATATATGAAGGCCGGACGAAATGGTGTTTGGCCTCCCAGGGGTAATTGTTTCCTACAGTAGTGTCTTTCAGTATTTCCTTATACGATAAATTATCAAAATTGAATTGAATTTAATTAAATTACTATCTAACTACATTATATTTGAGCCGTAAATTCGATAATTGCAAGCAAAATTAACGGGGAACTGTATAGGAAAGGAGAGGGATGGGATACAGGTATTTATATTATAGTTTATTGTTTTGTTTTATTTTCGCTCTGTTTGTTTTCAGTCTGTATTATATATGTATATTATACCCATTTACTAGTCGCCAAGTGAGCTATGAACAGACTTGCTGAATTTAGGATGGCTCATGTAAAATATGTCGATATCTTGAATTCGACCGTCGTATGTCGTCATCAAACGGTACATAATAGAAGTTTGGGCGTAGCTACTGCTGATACAAGTGACTTTAAACAGGAGAGTGAACCATTATAAAAAGGATATAAACGAATTTACCGCTTGAAGTTTGTAGCACCTGACTTTTCGGCGATGTTGCAAACGCTATTGTCTAGGAAGACTGTGTTCTACCCTGACTGACTGTGTTCTACCCTGGACAACGGCGGCTACAACATCGTCCAAACGTCGTGAGCTACAAACTTTTCGCGATAAATCCGTTTATATCCTATTAGTTAAACCGCAATAAATAAAATACAAACGGAGCTGCCATGGAATTCACCGACCGGAGTTGGGCCCATCATAATACTATTTTTTACACTTCTGGGGGGTGAGCAGTGGATTCTGGACTAACGACCGGCTGTGAAAGGTTTAGGACAGCTATCTTGCCACATGTGAGCGTTCACCTTACCACCCATTCACTCCCCCTTCGAAGCCATAGAATTTGAGATGCCCAAATTGCGGTTTTAGATATTTTTTCTAGGAAAGAGTTGATTATTTTTGTGGAAAGACCAAGATCTTTAAAGAGGTGAAATAGAGATTTGGCTGGCAGGCCACGAGCGCCAACTTCCACCGCGTGAAGGTGAACAGTGAAGCCGTTCCGGGTTACGGAATTAGCGAGATCATGGTATTTATTTAATTTGTAGTCGAGGTCTTTTGGGATATTTGATTCCCATGGAACAGTTAATTCTACAATAAGGGCCGTCTTCCGAGATAGAGAGTAAAGAGTTATATATGGACGGAGGGCTATGCATCCGAGACATCCGAGGGAATTTATACTGCTTAGAGACCGAATCGACCTCCAGAATCCAATCTGAAGCTTTCTCAATTATTGAGAAAGGTTTTGTAGTTAAATGTTTTTCGCCTTTAGAGCCATCCTGCACAAACTGTATTGGGGGTTTGGAGGATACTGTCTAACTCTTATTGGCAAGAGCCACTGAGAGGCTGAGAGGCGAACTTTATCATGGCGATAAGTGTACCGTCCTTAAACTAAGGCCACCTTGCAGGCAGCTAGAATATGTTTAGCTGTACAAGGGGTATTGCTACAAAGGGGACATGAACTATCCTTGGCATAGCTCCAACGAGCAAGGTTACTGGGGTCTGAATATGTATGCTAAAAGGCATTCAAATAAAATTTCAGCATATCTGGCGTCCAGTCATAGAGCATTACCTTCCAGTACATTGGAGGTGGAATGCATAAGTACCCAATTGTTATCCAATCATTCTGGCATTAAAGGCCAATAGCATGAGCCATACTGTTGCTGTCGTAATCCCGCAAGAGAGACTTCAATTTGATACAGAGAGCGAACCATTCACGTTGGTACGATGAATGACAATTTTTCTACCAAATGAGGGCTGTCAATGTTATTGTGTTTTATTTTGAGCAATATTATGTCAGCCGCTGTGCGGCGGTCTTCCAGCAAACTCTCATAAGTTTCAAGTCCCAAGTGCTTGCGGTAGTTCAGGTATCTATTAAAACGCCTTTGGACGCCCTCCGCCCTATTTGTATATACGCCATATTGCAGATTCCAAATTTGAGATGCGATCTCTAAAGTGCTACAAATATAGGAGAAGTAAAGCGTTTTGAAGATATTTATATTGGATATTGGTTTAGATATTCTGCTCACCAAACCCAGAGTCTTCAACTCTTTACTAACAATGCTATTGATGTGTTAGTCGAACGTCAGCTTCTGATCGATTTCTTAGTATTTCTCAGCTCTGTCCTTGTACTGGAATGCCACAATGCGCTTCAATCCATTGCCAGGTCAAATAGAGTGACCCTGCACTGAATTAAAGGGCACAGCGACTCACTGGGCAACGACGCAGCAGCCGAACTGGCCAAAAGGGGATCAAAGAAAATAGTATATGGACCGGAATCCTTGATGCCCATACCCCAGGCCCAAATAAAAACATGGCTACGCAGGAACACCGATGAAACCCACCTTACAGAATGGAAAAAAACGCAGGATGCAGGCAAACAAAGAACGCGGTTCCGGAAGCCTCTAAAACACTTGCCTGCAACTTCCCCAGATTAAAAAGGGACAAAATCCGTAAAGTCATAGGTACTACGATAGGCCACTGTCCCCTAAACAAACACCTGTTTACCATAGGTGTGACAAACAGCCCTCTATGCAGAGGATGCATGGAGGAAGAAGAAACGCCACAGCATGTGCTCATGGAATGCAGGAGCGTGGCAGAGCAACGGGCAAAAATACTACAATCTCCAGCATCTGTCCCGGAGGCCTGTAGCAACCCAAACAGGCTGTTAACCTTCTGGGACAGCCTGGGTTGGCTGGAGTAACATAAATAGAAACATGAGCCACGCACAATCACAACGGCCCAATCAAGAGGCCAAGTGCGGGAAAAAGCCCAGACAAACATACTAAACTATGAGCCACGCACAACGGCCTAATCAAGAGGCCAAGTGCGGGAAAAAGCCCAGATAAACTAACTGACTAACTAACTAGTATTTCTCAGTTGCCTGACCGACAAGATAGATTAGATTAATTAGACTTAGATTAATTGGAATTCGATTAATTAGAATTAGATTATATAAACTTAGGCTAATAGACTTAGATTAATAAGACTTAGATAAATTAGACTTAGATTAATTGTGTATTATAAATTGCTAGAAAACTCACACGAAAACTATTTTTTGCTTCTCTCTGTAGGACCGCATATTTATGGAAAACGTGGGAGCGGTTAAGGAGCTGTGCAAGGTGACCGGAAATCTCCAAAACAGAATTGACGAACTCGAAAGAGTCAACAGAAAGCTATGTAAGATATCACACCTTCGTAGGACTGACAGCGATCGCTCCAATATAAGTTCTGGTAAGTTCATTTCTTGACTAGTTTTCACATAATTGTATCGGCAAGCGTGATCAGCTTTTTTTTCCACGGCTAACTAAGCTGGTCTACTAGATTTTGGTTCTATATAGAGTCTGATAGAGTTCGTCATGACTTCAATTGACGTCTATACAAAACAGAATGGGTAATTTTATACCCACTTGCTGTCAAAACTGGTAAATTATATGCCTTACAAGAGTTAAAGGTAATATCAACGCAAAAGGAGGACACATTATATATTAAAACTAACAATCTATAACTGCCAGTACTATTTTTTTTATGTTTGTGTCCAATAAAGCACTTTTTGAAGAAAAATACTCTTTGTTCCAATTAATTCGCATGGTACTGTAGAATGTGCATATCTAACCCTTCGGCTACGTAACGACCAAATTTGGTTGCACATCAGAACACGATTGACTACGTAACGACCAATATTGGCGGCTTGCTCCCGGAGCTAACAGTAATATTATTTTCTAATTCGAACGCATACTAAAATCCATACTAAGTATCTCATTATTACCATAGATACATAGACGGCCGCTAGAATAATTTCACAAGTCGTTTCGCCGATATTTCTGGTAAAATTCCATTATCAAACATCATAATTTTTTTTTTTTCGAGAAATCATCTAAATTTTCATTGGTTTTTATGAGCTAATATTTAAATATTTTTGTATGTAAATAAGCAAATTGGAATATTACGTTTGATAGAGAATCCAACAAAGCTCACGATAGTATTTACAATTTCTAAATAGGGTTCCGTATTTTTCCGTAAGACAAGTACAAGTTAGAAATGCAGAGTTTTCTATATTTGCCGAGAATCTCATATTTATTCATATTTATGTAATTGTTTTACAAAATGAAATTTTCTATATACCAAATTTCAATACGATTATTGCACAGTTATTCTTTTTATGATTTCTATAGTAGTTCCATAGTTATAGTACTTTTTGTCGAGCGCGGCGATATTGCAAGAATTCCAATACATTGCAGCAGTCTGCCATGAAATTATGCCGCTACTCGAAGGGTTAATTACAAAACTCGCATAAAAATTACAGTAATTAAAAATAATATACTTTATATTATAATAATAATAATGTAACTCTTTATTGAACAAAATAAGCATTTGAACAAAGGCGGCTTATCACACAAAAGCAATCTCTTACAGCCAACCATAGTGTTAATTTGAGAGTTACCATGTAGTTCAGTCCTACTAAATTACTAAATATCCTTATGTAACGAGCGACTGAAGCATTAACAGTATGACGTAAGCAACTAGGGTTGTCGACTACAGCGGGCGAGCCCGTCACCTCAGGAAGTTTTAACGATTAGTCGTTCTATCTCCCTGGAGTGAGCGCGGAAGACTTGGACAAAACAGTTCACCGTCTAGCTCCGCCACAAACCCGTAAGAGGCCAACGCCTTAACTGTGAGATAGCCAGGAGTGTTACCCAGCGGGCTTACACTCACACCCTTACTTCCAATTGCGACCAGATAACTCCAGTCTCTCAATTGGTTACAAGTTCGAGGTCGATTGCGTGGTCCTCTCCCTTAAGAAGCGGTGAAACGGTGTACACCGAATCTATCGCGGACCACGGCATCCTTTGCCCGGCTGTTCACCCAGGATCGGAAAGCCGATGGTCGTTTCAAGAGCAGTCGCCGTAAGGTCCGCAACCACCCCCGCTCTATAGGAAACAGTACTGCTTCCAGACTCCCCCGACTGTTAGTCAGAGTGCGCAATCGATTGGCTTATACCGCACGGTGCGCAGACCGTCCAGGAGTGCCAGAAGGTTGATTCCCAGGGTAAACTAACCATAAGGCCAGAGTCCTACCCAGGCTCACACTTCATGCGTGGTGGCCGTCAGATAGGTGTTGACCCGTGAGTGTGACCAACCCTGAACAGAATGGGTCTTCGTGGCCAACTCAGCAAGGTTCCATTAACTCGCAGTATGATGTAAGCAATTAAATAAGTTAATAGTAAAAACACATTTTTAAAAACAAACTTTTATTAAAATGCTCTGTCCCAAGCCAACCCTGGGTGCAGCAGCCATGTCATAGTGTAACTTAGAACTGGCTATCTTATTTGAATGCGTATAGAAAATTTCGTGACTGTGCTGTTGACCGTTGAGGAGTCCTTTCGTCGGGAGCCAACCCTGGGCTCAGTCGTAATGAAACTTATAACGGGCTATCATAATTGAAGGCATATACAAAATTTTCTATCTGTGCTGTTGATCAATGAGGAGTCCCCTCGTCGGGAGCTAATCCTGAGTGCAGAATCAGGTCGGGTAGGACTCTGGCCTTGGTCAGTTTCCCCTGGGAATCAAACCTCAGGCGCTCCTGGACGGTCTGCGCACCGTGCGGCGCAAGCCAATCGATTGTGCACTCTGACTAACAGTCGGGGGAGTCTGGAAGCTGTACTGTTTCCTATAGAGCGGGGGTGGTTGCGTACCTTACGGCGACTGCTCTTGAAATGACCATTGGCCATCCGATCCTGGGTAAGACGCGGGCAAAGGACGCCATGGTCCGCGATAGATTCGGTATTCACCGTTTCACCGCTTCGTAAGGGAGAGCACCGCGCAAGCGACCTCGAGCTCGTAACCAATCGAGAGACCGGAGAAATCTGGTCACAATTGGTAGTAAGGGCGCGAGTGTCGGGCTCGCCAGGTAATCATTACTGGCTATCTCGCGGTAGGGCGTTGGTCTCTTACGGGTTGTGGCGTAGCTAGACGGCAGATTGTTTTTGTCCAAAGTCTTCTACGCTCACTCCAGGGAGATAGAACGACTAATCGTTAAAACTCCCCGTGGTGACGGGCTCACCCGTTGTAGTCTACAACCCAAGTTGCAGAATCAGGTCATGCTCACCATAAAATGCATTGTCATCGAAACTAAACCAACTTGTAAAATTGGAACTTCATAGGATAAGAGGAAGTGGTTCTAATTCTGCTTGCAAGATTTGACCTAAACAAACATACTGACAAACATTGCAAGGTAAATAAAAGCTTGTCAAAACAAAAAGGATTTGACCACTATCAGTGAATTTCATGGCAGCTGCTTTTGTATTTAATTATTATTCTACAGTTACTTTTATTTTTTTCTCTTTCAACAGAATCCCGATGCTCAACATCGACCAACAATTCAATTTCTGGAAAGTCTCACAGAAGAGATAGTAATATTTCTTCCTCGCATCTTAAGGAAGTGGCTAGAATCGCCAAGAGACATGAGTGTATTCACCAGGGAAAGAGCGGTCAGATGTCGCCGAAATCGACGCGTCAGTGCAGAAACTGCAAGGAAAACCACACAGCCAAGTATGGCAAGTTTTACAATGCAAATAAAATGAACGCCTGCGTCAAATACTACACATCTAAACATCATAGCTTAACAAAGGTAACATTACTATTATTATTATTATTTTTTTAATATATAAATGAAATATTATTTGGTATTTCTATTTTGATATTTTTTGATTCTCATTTTAATATTCAGTCAATGTAATGGTTGGTTTTTGACCAACTTTTTTTTTAATGTTTGTTACCACTAAACTCCGTTATTCTTGTACCAATTTGGAAAATTCTTTTTTTATTTGAAATGATATACTTCCAAATTGGTCTCATTTTTTAACAAAATCCTGTTCTGATGATGGGATCCATAAGGAATTGAGGTAATTCCTCAAATATTATCATATAAAGTTGAAAATTTACATGTTGGTTCAGTTCCAATGACAATGTCTTTTTATGGTAAGCATGACTTGATTCTACACCTAGGGTTGGCTCCCGATGAGGGTTAACAGCACAGACATGAAATTTTGTATATGCATTCAATTACGACAGCCTGGACTGGACTGCGGCACCCAGGGTTGTCTTCCAACGAGGAAACTTCTCAACGGCCGATAGCACAGACACGAAATTCACGCATATCACACACGAATACATATTGCATTCAATTATGATGGATGTACTGTATCATTATGAATGATAAATAATGTATTGATGAAAACACAAATTTTTGAGTTCAATACCCTTGTGGGGGTTTTTTAAAAAATTTTGAAAACTTGGCGTTTTAGGCCAGATTATCTACGTTAGACCTATCTATGTTCTCAAAATATGCCTCGGTGGCCAAGAGCTACAAATAAAGAAACCTCGCTATTTTGGTTGTTCCTGTTATTACTGTTTTCTTCATTATCTAGTTTTACCTCTAAGAGACACTTTGGAGTTGTCATCTACTTCGGACGAACCCGCCACCCCAGATAGTTACAACTGTTTCTCATAGAGTTAACGTAAAGACTTGACGGATAACAACATCCACGGTCAAACCACGCTAACAGCCCGTAGGAGACCAGCGCCTTTTTTAAAAAAATTATTGTGTGGGGCTTTTCTAAGGACTTTATGGGCCTTGCAACACTGCGACCATCGCTCTATTGTGTTCGCCACCTGCTATAGCTCTGCTTTTGGCACCAGATTGTTTTCCTCAGGTTGGAGGTAGTGACCACCCAAGTGGGTGTATCTTTTACGCATCGGCGAGCCACACTTGCACATAAGGTGCAGAGGAGTTTCCTCTGCCTCTTGGCAGAACCTGCACATTTTCAGGGTCCCGGAGCTTAAGATTGTACATGTGTCTGTTCAGGCCACAATACCCCGTAAGCGCCTTCACGAGTATGCATGGATTGTTCCTATTTAGCGATAAGGCCTCACTGGCAGTCTTACGGTCGTGAACCTTAATTCTTCTTTTTCTCCGTCGTTCCCTCATTACTGAGGATCGTGGCCACTAGACAACAGTTTGCCTACGAGGCTCCTCCACTTCGACCTGTCTTCTGCTTGGCGGGTCGCAGATTGTATTGACCTTTTTTTTTTTTTTTCTCTCTCTTTATTTGAAAAAAACAACAGATTTACATCAGTCTTACGTACTAGAGATAATATTACATTAAAATATTTGATATAAATCTAAAAACGTTTTCTACTTACCTTTGTAACTTCTTTGATGAGGTGGTTCCATCTGGCCGGTGATCTGCCTCTGCTTCTTCTGCCCTCCACTTGACCCCCGGAAAGCATTTTCTCCAGATTCTCTGGGTTTCTCCTGGCAACATGACCGAAGTACTGCAGGACCCTTCTCATGCATACGGTGGAGAGCCTCATTTGGATGCCGAGTTCTTCCAGGACAGATTTGTTGGTGCAGAGTGCTGTCCATGGGATTCCTAGCATTTTACGCCAACACCACATCTCCAGTGCATCAATTTTGGTGCGTTTACGAGCCTTCAGGGTCCATGTCTCCGATGCATAGAGAAAGATCGAGAAAACCAGAGCTCGAACCTTAATTAGCGCTTTTGAATTATTCAAACCTGGCGTGTCCAGCTTCTTACCGCGAGGCACTGGTGAGAGGATCCAGCGGGCTGACCTCACTTCCTTACTACCAGATTTGGAGAGATTTCTCCATCCTGCAGTCTGGTCTCAGTTTCGAAGTCACTTGCATGGCCTCTACCTTATGCAAGCGGTATTTCATTTCGAATTTATCGCAGGCTGAGACGCCCTTTGTACGTCAAGCTCACACGATCTGGCGAATAATCTTGACTTGGCTAGATTGACCGTTGTATACATTGATTTTATTTATATCTAGGAAATATACGAGCATTCCAGAGCCTATCAGTGTTCGTATCTTCAGCCGGATTCTTTAAAAATGCCTGACGATGCGTCGAGATGCACCGACAATTCAAGAATTAGCAACAGTCAGAATCACGACTACGAAAAGTCACCACCTTCAAACTTGTCATCTAAAGATGGATGTATATGGATACAGGATAACTCCTGTGAAGACATAAGGTAATCATCATTTTTTACTAGTTGAAAAAAATCTAAAACTGCAATTTCCGCATCTCAAATTTATGGCTTTGATAGCGGAGGAAATGAGCGGTAAGAAGGATGTGCGCCTGTGGCAAGAGAGCTTTTCTAAACCTACCACAGCTAGTCGTCAGTCTTAGGTCCACCGCTCACGCTTCCAAAATAATATTATGATGCGCCCGATTCCGATCGGTGAATTCTACGTCAAAATCAAGGGTTCGCACTTTTGTCCGTCTTCTCAAAATTAGTCTTTTTGTATAGAAACAATATTTCGTTGTCTTTGTTCATCACTTCTGCAAGAAATTTGAACGTTTCAGCGTGAACTTCCAATTCCACATTCATTTATTTTGTTTTTTAATATTTCTTCCAGGTGTAACTCAAACTCAGTGTGCTGTAATCGCAACGAAAACGGCCACCGCAGAAAAACAAGCAGAGAAGAGGACTTCTGCTCAAATCGGTTAATACAAATAATAATCACAGTTTTAATACTCGTCATGGCGCTATGGTAAGTGAAGTCATGTTGTGTGATCGCGATTAGTTGTACAAGGTTGCTGGAAAAAAATCTATTCGTTTCACTTTAATATTTGTTTGATTTCCATTCCGAATTACTTCGTTCTTCATTCTTCGGGAAGAGCTCAATTACTGATTTTGATACATTTGTTTTATTTAGAACCCAAATCCAATGAAAACATCATTTGAACAAAGACATTCTTTCATTACGCCGAGTTACAAAGCCCTCAGTTTCATTTTGCTATTAGTAATTCTGTAAAAATGTTTCAACAAAAACTCCCTCAGGGCCTTAAGAGGCCGTGGCGGCCAAAAGCTATATGAAGCATAATTTTGTGGCCTGGTTGTGAGAACACGAAAAAGAATTTTAATACAACTATGCCGGATTTTAAAAACCCGGTCCTTAAGTTATCATTTCGCCAAAACGAAATTGATAAATTATTTTCATATTAATTGTAAATTATCTTTATTGTCTTACTGTTTTCCAAAAAAATTAAAACGAGCGAGATTTGTCTTCAGTTTTTGAAAAACCTAGAGATGATTCTCAATATTAAAAAATACTATTTACACCAGCGTATGGTCTATTTGCATAGTACCAAGACAGTTTTCGGAACTTCCAAACAAAAAATATTTTTAAAACATGTTTGAAATTACGTAATTTTCAGAAATTATTATGCCAAGCATTATTTTTTTTCTTTTTATTAAAGATACTTTTGAGTGATATAAAAAATAACACAGTGATCTTAAGTTATTTTATTGTAATCTAATTTTTACTTTATAAAATACTATTCATTTGATAATTTATTATATTATAATTGAAAATCCAAATCGACTATATTAGACGACGCGCGAAGCCGAAATCATCATTCGTAATTGGCCACTGCCAACAGTATGACGTATTCCCTTGTCGCCGTGGTATACCTATACATCTTCATGTATATATCGAAAGCACGCAGGCGCGTGGCATTGCAAAAATTACTAAATTTTTAGTCGCGTCAACTTGGAAGGGAGCCTTAATGACTTCTCGCAATAATTATCTTGCTTTATGACTCACTGTTATCTAGCTTACAGACTCGAGTATTTTCCCGCTAGCAACGCGAACGTACGTACTAAAGCTCCTTTTCTAGTTTACCCTTCGAGTAGCGGCATAATGTCATAGCGGACCGCGGCAATTTATTGAAATTTCTTGCAATATCGCCGCACTCCACAAAAAGTACTATAACTATGGAACTATAGCAATCATAGAAACAATAACTGTGCAATGATTGCATTGAAATTTCGTATGTAGAATATTGAAATCCAATTTTGTAAAACAATTAAAAAGTTATAAATAAATATGACAAAGTTGAAAAGTGAAAAAAACTTGGCATTTCTAACTTGTATTTGTTTTACGAAAAAATATGGAACCCTATTTAGAAATTGTAAATACTATCTTTATTAGATTCTCTATCAAAGGTAATATTTCGTGTTGCTTATATACGTACAAAAATATTTAGATATTAGCTCATAAAAACCAATAACATTTTTGATGATTTCTCGAAAAAAAAAACATGATGTTTGGCAATGGAATTTTACTAGAAATATCCACGAAATGACGCGCGAAATTATTCTAGCGGCCTTCTATATATCTATGGTAATAATGAGATATTTGGTATGGATTTTAGGATGTGTTCTAATTAAAAAATAATATTACTGTGCGCTCCGGGAGCAAGCCGCCAATATTGGTCATTACGTAGTCAACGGTGTTCTGATGTGCAACCAAATTTGGTCGTTACATAGCCGAAGGGTTAAATATGTGCAAATGTTTCATAGCAAATCTCTTTTTTTTGTAGTCTGGCAGCGATCTCAACACTATACTTCGTAGAGCACCAGAATCGAATAGCGGCAACTCAAAAGATACACTCTCAGAACGTCATACACACCATAGTGCACCACACCACGTTGCCGCCCAGTCAAACGACGCCTGATATTATGCGACCCCCCGACTTCCAGCCTAAGTACTCCAAGTCGAAGCCGTCGGATGATTCAGAACCGGTGCAGAACTCCAACGATATCCAGGATGCGTTTCCGTACCGATACCGGGAGAGTTCGGACAAAAACGAGGCGATCTCTACGGAGGATGGAGGCGTTTCCAAGGAACAGACCAGCCAGTACCTCAGCGCTCTCATTACTACGGAGATGTCGAATTACATAGACACAATACGTAGTTCATTACTGCAACAAATGCAGGTATGTTTTTTTTTATTACTGTAGAATCTATTTAAGGATCGCGAAGCTGATCTCTGAAATCGGTGCGGTTTAAAAGCTTGCATACCTTATTGTGACAACCAGATAGTAAACACTGCCATGGAATTCACGGACCGGAGTCGGGCCCCTCATAATATATTTTTTTTTTTTTACACTTCTGGGGGGTGAGCAGTGGATTCCAGACTTACGAACCGGCTGTGGTAGGTTTAGGACAGCTGTCTTGCCACATGTGAGCGTACACCTTACCACCCATTCACTCCCCCTTCAAAGCCATAGAATTTGAGATGCGCAAATCGCAGTTTTAGATAATTTTTCTAAGAAAGAGTTGATTATTTTTCTGGAAAGGCCAAGATTTTTAAAGAGGTGAAATAGAGATTTAGCTGGCAGGCCACGAGCGCCAACTTCCACCGCGTGAAGGCGAACAGTGAAGCCGTTCCGGGTTACGGCATTTGCAAGATCATGGTATTTATTTAATTTGTACTCGTGGTCTTTTGGGATATTTGATTCCCATGGAACGGTTAATTCTACAATAAGAGCCACCTTCCGAGATAGAGAGTAAAGAGTTATATCTGGACGGAGGGCTGTGCATCCGAGACTTTCAGGGAATTTATACTGCTTAAGAGCTTTTTGTGGAAGTCTACGCGGGCTTGTAGATCATTTGAATCACTACGGCCACTTATTACGTGCTTCGATATTGCCGGATCTTTGGAATTGCACAGAATCGAATTTTTGGTTATTCTGGAGTTGGCGTAGAGCAGAGAGGGCGGTTTTAGCGCTAGCCCAAAATTTTGTTTGGACCTGAAGAGAGTCGAGGGGTCGCTGGTTTGGCTAAGGACAACCAGGATTTTAAACTAGCTGTCACCAGCGCCTCTAGACGGGACAACTTGCGGTGTCAACTACAACGGGCGAGCCCGTCACCACAGGACGTTTTAACGATATTTTCGTTCTGTCGCCCTGCAGTGAACGTTGAAGACTTTGGACAGAACAATCCAACGTCCAGCTATGTCACAACCCGCAAGAAGCCAACGCCTTTACCGCGAGATAGCCAGTAATGTTACCTGGCGGGCCGACACTCGTGCCCTTGCTTCCAATTGTGACCAGATTTCTCCGGTCTCTCGATTGGTTCCGAGTTCGAGGTCGCTTGCGCGGTCCTCTCCCTTACGAAGCGGTGAAACGGTGTACGCCGAATCTATCGCGGACCAAGGCGTCCTTTGCCCGACTCTGAACCGGGATCGGATGGCCAATGGTCATTTCAAGAGCAGTCGCCGTAAGGTAGGCAACCACCCCCGCTCTATAGGAAACAATACAGTTCCCAGACTCCCCCGACTGTTAGTCGGAGAGCACAGTCGATTGGCTTGCGCCGCTCGGTGCGCAGACCGTCCAGGAGCGCCAGAGGTTTGATTCCCAAGGGAGACTGGTTGACCCAGTGTCCTACCCAGGTTCGCACCCCATGCGTGGAGGCCATCGGATGGGTGTTGACCCGTGAGTGTGACCGACCCTGAACACATGGGTCATCGTGGCCACCTCATCATGGGCCCATTAGCTCCCATCTAGACGGGACAGTTGGGTTTTGGTAAAATCGTAAATAAAAAAGGGCCATGACAAATGTGACGTTAGATAATTGTCATAGATCCAGGCCTTACGAGGGCCAGAAATTAGCAAGGCATCTATTTTTGCCAGGCAACTTTTGAAATGCTCTATAACATGATCGCCCGAGACGTCTGTTCCCTGATGGGTGATTTTTCTGCCGAGGAATTTGAAATGATTGTTTGGGTCTATAAGGGAGATATTAGAGCCCTTATAGACCAATTTGGGGTCATAGGATGTAAATTTTGTGTCTAAGCGGGCGAGTCCAAGGCAAAAACATTTGGAGGGCTTCACTTTTATACAGCCTGACCAGTCGCAGAAAAGCTCCACTTTCTGTAATAGCAGGGAAAGCTGCTTGGGGCTTCTGGTGATGAAAGTTAATTCGTCGGCAAAAGCGAGGCACGACGAGGTGTATTGGCCGTCTGTTTTAAAACGGTAACCCCACTTCTTGTCGAACTGGGTCAGGCTTTCCAGCAGTATATTGAAAACGATATTGAATATCGTTGGAGAAAGGCAACAGCCCTGAAACAGTCCAATTGAATATGATATAGAGCGGGTAGTCCATTCTTGCGTTTTGACATGGAACGTCAGACAGTTGTAGTAGGAGGCTACAATGTCACGCACCACAGGTGGGAAGTTGTACCAGCGGAGCGCAAAGTGGAGGAGACTGTGCCGATCTGACCCAAAGGCATTCTCTAGGTCGAGCCAGCATACATTGATTTGGCGTTCGTGCTGTCTCGCATCCTTAATGGCAGCAGCCAAGAGAGAATTGTGCTCGAGGCAGCCTGAGACGCCACGCATGAAACCTTTTTGTACTGACACTTCAAGGTACTCGTTCCGGTGCATGAATTCGCTCATCCTCATGTGGACTATGCCAAAAAAGAATTTGGCCACAGTATCTGTCAGAGCAATGGGCCGAGCGTCCTTTGGTCCGGTGCATATTTTGTATTGCTTATTTACGTACAAAAATGTAGTAAAATTTGCCTTGAAGTAAAATTTATTTGAATTTGAAATTACAACTCAAACCCAAGTTATCCAAGTTCAAAGTGGCCAGTGCGGAAAAACAGCAATTACATAGGTAAAGACCCAATATTTGTATATAATTTCAGCAATTATCCCTTGAAACCACTTCACTTTTTAACAGTTTGTTAGTAACTTTTGAGGATAGTTTAGATAACAGGCCAGATTTTATTGGGATGTAAAACACCTGGCCGACAAATCAGTAAATTGTTGTTTATTTTGCAAGACCTCAGTTTTCCATCTTTGCTCGTTGTGAAGAAGCCCGTGCATCAGTGTTTGTTTTTTTTATTCACTCGAAGTTTATCTTATTTGCTACAAAATGCCAACAATAAATGAATTTAGTGTGCATCAACGTTTAGTAATCCAGTTGTAAAACGAACAAGGCAAGTCGCAAGTCGACATTGAGCAGTGCCATATAATCTGTATCAAACGCTTCCAGGAAACTAAGTCTTATAACAATAGACAAAGAACATATCACAACAGGATTACATCCGACCGAGACGACTGATATTCATTCGATTCAATCAGATCAGTAAATTACGGAACCCTTGACACCGACTTAAACTTGCACTTGACCAGTTTTTTCTTTTTCCCGCAGAACATGAAGCCGTCTAAAGTGCCTTATACTTCTAAAAGTATACCTTGGCTTGGGACTCAAGGAGACTACTCCACAAGTACAAAAGGTAAACAGTAGTATACTTATTTTGTTGCCTTTTTGTATTAGGTTAACTTTGAAGATATCTTCCTACATAGGTCACCTTGAAAGTTTCCGGACCTGGCTACTTAGTTAAAGTTACCATTCTACAAAGGAAATTTGAAACCAAAGATTTTGTATGAAAATTATATATTTAAGTTTTCGAAATATGAGGCATGTCAAAAGTTAGGTCTCCATTATTATAATAATAATGAAATGATGCTATATTAAAAAAAATACATATAAAGTATATATGACTTACTTTTCAACATATTCATTATTCACTTGGCTACATTTTTGAAGTCAAACTGGGAGTTTGTGTATGCCAGCCTCATAGAAACTTGCCGCCATCTACTTTTCCATGTGGGTTATAACTGGGAAGTTATAACCCACCGTGTTTTGAGAAAACACGGCAGAATCACCAAAACAAAAAAAAACAAAAAATATTTATTTGGACGCCACCTGTCTTTTATAGAGAAAGACGGAAAGTAAATTTAATAAATAAAGAACACCCAGAAAAAAAAAATAAAAAAAAGTTACCCTAAAATAAACTGATCTCAGAGTTTGGGCTAAATATGGATAAATTCAAAAAAATGGATGGCATCGGATTTTGCCCACAGAAAATCCTTTTCCCTCAGACGCACAAAAGACTAAAGAAAAACACGAGGGTATGTAAAATATTTGTGTTTATTCTGCAACGAAGGCACCTCCTGTTCCGCACCCGCCTTATCGGCGTGTCACATGTGCGTTTCTAAAGACAAAGTGCTCCAGCCAAATAAATGTTGCAGTATTTTCCGGATATGAAGGCAAATCCTTTGGGAGTCTCCTTGTGGGAAGAACCCTCCCGTTCAGCTACGATAAACATCCCGTTATCAGCAATTACGTAAGAAACAAAGATGCCACAGCTGAGAGCAAGGAAAAGAAATCCGTTAAAATTGCGCCTATCCTACATGAAAACCAACCCAAAATGAAAGTAAATGCTCACCAGATTAATCACAAACACTTCACATAAAAAATTAACCGCCTCCCTAAGCAAACTGCTCCTCCCGGCATATTACGGAGGTTTTCAAGCCTCGCAACGAATTTAGGACGAAAATCTTCGCAACATCTTGAATCATAAAAGATCGAGTTTGCGCGATGGCCGCTGATAGTCGCGTTCAGACGGGCATTAACGCCTTTAAATAAAAAAAACAAAGGCGCGCCTCGAGCAATCACGAGAATTCAGCGCATCACCACCTGTCAAACTCGAACTTCTACCGAATTTTGCAACTACATTTTTTAGCTGTCAAAATATGGGAGGAATGCACGAAAACAGCGGAAAACACCAAGAAATATAAAAAAACACTAGGAAACCATGAAAAACAGGTTCGGCGAACATACCGGCACAGCGGCGCGAAAACAAAGTCTCACAACTTTTAAAGTCTCACAACATACAGCTTCATTGTTGGTTGTCCCAGTTGGCAAACACTCAATCAGAAGAACCCCTTTCTTGTCCCAAATAGAGCAGTGGCAGTGGCCGATGTAGAAGCATCCGTCCTAAATGTATGTCAGACGCAAACTAATCATTTGATCGAGTCGTGCCTCCTCTCGTTGGAATGGAGAGGAGCTACGATACACAACAGTGTTACCAACTTCGGGAAAATACATTTCTTTCCGGCGCTAGGAGCGTGGAGATCTTACAGTACATTACATTTATGTCATGTCCAATTGACGGCTAAAAACCGTTCTTGAACGTGTCAATATTTCTGTTAGGTAGTAAGTCTTATTACTACTCTAATCTTTACTCAACATGCATAGATTGTCAATATTTTAGCTATTATATTGCAAAAATATAGTATCTAAGAAACTTTGGAACCTACTAAAACTTATTTATCGTATAATATTATTACCAAACCAATTAAAGGCCTATTAGTTCTAATGGATACTTACTAAATTAGCTTTTGGCCAATCCAGTTTCTCTTATCTTGCCACCAAACTTTATAATTGCCTACCACCAAACATTAAAGACATTAAAATATTATATAAATTTAAAAATAGTTTAAGTGCCTACCTCTTAAATTGTACAAATGCAGACATTGAACACCTTATTAAATAATTGAATCTTTATAATAAAAACATAATAGTATATGTAGTAATATAAATTGATTATTTCTAAATGTAATTTTATTTGAATTTCTCTGAATTTATTTTGTATAATAATAATACATATTAATACTTATAAATATATATATATATATGAATATATATTAATTTTTATCATGTTTTAAAATAAAAAATATTCACAATTTTCATGACATTTTCCTACGAATTTTTATAAGGTAATTAAGATATTTCTGTTACATTATGTATGATTTTGTTTATTTATATAAATATAATATTATCGATTTCTTAGGATAATTGAACTAAATTGTCTATCTTGGAACAGGCGGCAGCCTAGTTAGGTTAAGAATTTTGTAAATTGAATGTACTCATAATTTGAACTCAATAAATAATTTTGAATTTTTGAATTTTAAAAGCCACTCAACACAATAACTAAAATAGTCAGTAGAAGTTGAATAATCAAAGCAGAAGCCTAACAATTAAAATAGTTAATAATTCGAATAGATACACATTAAAAACTCTTAATAGTAACATCCAAAGTAGTCAGTAAAGTGTTAAATAATTTATAATCAAAGTAAAGCTAAATCATACATTTAATAATTAAAAATTCAAATATTATCATTTAAATTGGTACAATATTTGTCATGGTCATGGCCCTTGAAATCCCACCGCATGTCCCTTACTTCTGGGACATGCCCTGTAACCCCTATCTACAGGTGAGTTTTTAATTAATGACATCCTTTAACCCGTCGGACACCAACAAGTGCCTATAGGCATTTTGCGTCGTTTGACGGATCCGCGCGTAACCGTCTTAGTTGGCCCCTATATATATTAAAAACAAAGTCGGGTTTGTTCGATCACTTATAACTCGAGGATGGCTAGACCGATTTTCATGGTTTTTGATTTGTAGTATTGGTCTCTGTCCGGAATAGCAGAATAACTATTAACCTTACCTTGCCGGTGCTGTGTATCTAGTACGCATTGCTTCTAATAACCGTTTATATCTCCGTAAATATGGTAAATTCGGGTTTCAGATTTTAGGTAATCCTCTGTTATACATTTACCCATTAAATTAAACAATATTTTTGCTAATAATCAGTACCTATTGGGCACATCTAAGGTATTTTGTGAAAATCGGAAATAATTTTAGCGTGTGCCAGTTTGCATCATATGAACATTGAACAGTGGTGGGGTGGGACGTACAGGGCTCGAAGCGTGCGGGAGTGCGACGCTATTCATCACGTCTCACTCTCACCAAGGTCGCTATAAAGCGAGCGCAAGGGATACATCTTGTCAGTTGTTGTTGTTCGCTCGGCGCAGTAAAATTCCACTAGTGACGAACTTACGCAGGGGTTCTCAACAATTATTACGTATGTACTCTTTTATATGTTTGTGAATATTCTATTGGCATTATATTATAGGTACCTACCTATTATTATTAGTGTAAAAAGTGTATATTATATTACGTTATATTACAGTTTATCGTTGTTTCTTATATTATATACGTTTTTCTTATATTATATTACGTTATATTACAATTTTTAGGAAGAATGACTGGAAGAAAATTAACTGAAAAAGAAATAGTTCAAGAACTAGAATATGATAGTGATGTGGAGTTTGAAATGAACGATGACATAACAGACACTGAAGATTTCGTTGAACATTCAGAAAAATCGGACTCCAATTCGGCTAGTGAAAGTGAAGACGAAGGAGAAAAACTCGTATCAAGACATGGATTTGAATGGAGTTTATTACCACAATCGTCTTCGAGACGTCGGCAATGCAATATTGTCACCGAAACTTCTGGCCTGAAAAATGGTAGCAAACATGCTAACACAATGAGAGGAATGTTTGCTTTATTTATAAGCGAGGATATGGTGAGAGAAATATGCGAAGAAACAAATCGTCAATTGGGACGTATACCCGGGAAAAGGATCGAGCAGGTATCCAAAGACGAAATATATGCTTTTATTGGTATAATGCTTGCTTCCGGCAGAAACCGTACCAGAAAACTAAGTTTGAATGAGTTGTGGACAAGTGAAGAACCATTCTCTCAGCCATTTTTCACAGCAGCTATGTCTCGTGACAGATTTATAACCATTTTTAGTCAGATCCGTTTTGACAATAGAGAGACAAGGCCGGAGAGATATGAAGCATCTTTAGATAAACTAGAGCCCATAAAATCAATTTATAGTAAATTAGTAGATGCATGTAAATCGAATTACTCTCCATCGACTGACATAACCGTGGATGAGCGTTTGGCGGCGTATAGAGGCAATTGCCCATTTCGGGTATATATGAAGTCCAAGCCAGCCAGGTATGGCATAAAAATATGGGTGGCAGCGGATGCTAAAACAGCATATATATGTAACATGCAAGTATACACTGGCATGATAAATAATAAACGAGAAATAAATCAAGGCAGCCGTGTCGTAATGGAATTGTTGGAACCTCAATACGGCACAAACAGGGGCATAACAACAGATAATTTTTTTACATCAGTCCCATTGGCAGACAATCTTCTGTCTAAAAATCTGACTCTAACTGGCACACTAAGGAAAAATAAAAGGGAAATACCCAAGGAGTTTTTACCGTCTAAAGAAAGGCCATTGCATAGTAGCCTGTTTGGTTTTACTCCAAATAAAACATTGGTGTCATATGTGCCTCAGCAAAATAAAGCGGTTTTGCTCCTATCAACTCAATTTCTGGGTAATGAAATTAGCCAAACCGAAGCCAAAAAACCAGAAATTATTCTACATTACAATAAAACTAAAGGTGCCGTTGATACAGGTGACAAAATGACCGCTGAGTACTCATGCGTAAGATCGACAAGAAGATGGCCGTTTCGCTTGTTCATGGAAATGCTAGACATCGCAGCTCTCAATACATACTTATTATGGATTGAAAAATATCCAGCGTGGAAAAAAAATAACAGAAGCAAAAGAAAATGCTTTATAAGGGAGCTTAGCCTAGAATTGGCTAAACCCAACATTATAAGAAGAAAAAATAATACGACTAATTTCCATAAACAACACCAAGATGCTTTTGACACTGTTCTATCCTATTATCAGCAAATGTCACCTGTAACTGCTGATACAAATGAAAATATAGCAAATCGATCATGTGAATCAACAAGCAAATCAGTGTCGCGAGCACCGTCTAAAACATGCAGATTCTGCCCGTACAATGCAAAAAAGAGAAGCACAATAGTTTGCCACATTTGCCAAAAATCGGTGTGTACAAGCCACAGAAAAGAAAAAAAATACTTTTGTTGCAGCAATTGTGAAAAAACAATAGCTGTCTAATTTATTGGCTTTCGTATTTCTGTAAGATTTTTTTTTACTTACTTATTTTTTGCGTTATTCTTAGTAATTTTGTTTATTGCTCTTAGTTTTAATAGATTGTAAAATACGATTTTGCAGCAATTGCAAAAAAAAATACTTGTCCAATTTATTTGGCTTTTCTATTTCTGTTGTATTTTTTTTACTTACTTGTTTTTTGTGTTAATTTTCATAATTTTGTTCATTGCTCTTAGTTTTAATAGATTGTAAAATACGATTTCACAGCAATTATGAAAAAAATACTTGTCTAATTTATTTGGCTTTCCCTTTCTGTTGTAATGTTTTTTACTTAGTTTTTTTGTGTTAATCTTCGTAATTTTGTTTATTGCTCTTAGTTTTAATAGATTGTCAAATACGATTTTGCAGCAATTGTGAAAAAAAATACTTGTCTAATTTATTTGGCTTTTCTCTTTCTGTTGTAATGTTTTTTACTTACTTATTTTTTGTGTTAATTTTCGTAATTTTGTTTATTGCTCTTAGATTTAAAATTATAAATAATATAATTACTAATGTTTTGATTTGTTCTTCAATATATTATTTCTATACACTTACTATCTTTCTGTTTCACAAAACAAATATTCTAAAAGGTTTGAAATCCCTGGTAATATACCGACCGAACGACGAACACCCCGAGCGCGACACTGGTCAGTCGTCAGTAAGTATCTCCATTCCGAGTCGTCCCCGCGCCCGTTTTGTTGCTGTAGGCCGATGGTTTTTTCATGTTTTCAGACATTTTTCATGTATTAAACGTCAATTATTATCGTTTTTGACTTCAAATATAATTAATTATAGCGATTTGCTATGGATATTCATATTTTTCCGCTTCTAAATCTCTCATTTTTGCTTGTGTACTGACTACACAGCACCGGAACACGCGTATTTTTTAAGCTCAGTAAGGGGAAGGTTAAAAACGAAAATTGGAAAATTGACAAAACATTAAAATAAAAGATAAAACATTTTCCCATATAAAATGTAAATCCGTGTTTTTCTCATGGTCAGTTGTACGTGGCATGTTCACGTGTCGGCAAATCATCCGCTTTATTTATTGTTCTTGCTCCTGATAAAAAAACAAAAAATGTCGTATATCACAAGGTGCTTCAATGAAGAGAATTAAACCGAGTGCATCCCATACTGCACAATATGTAAATAGTTTAATTCAATCATGTCTTGCTGACACGCGATTGATATACTTATTTTTTGTACTTTTTTTTTTTTTGTGTTATCTTAATAAAGTAGTGAACTTAATATTTATGTTGTATTCATTGTATTACTTTCATAAAATCATAAATTAAGTTCAGCTAATCTGTAACACGACATTCATTGACTGTTAGGCGGTACGTAGTTCGCCGGGTCAACTGGTATATTATATAGAATACATGACTAACGATAATAAAAAAACAATATTGTTAGTATTTATTTACAAAATCGACCAAAATGTTGCAGCGCAATTATTTGCGCGCAAAGGCTGGCTATCGACCAGTCAAGTGGGTGATACATTACGAGCAAAAAAGCAACTTTGATATCAACTTTGACAAAAACACAAAAAAAAGTTTTTTTTTGTTTTTTTTAATTTGACAAATTTATGTTTCGAAAAATAGTATAAAAAGAGTTAGGCGCGTTGGTCCATCTGGCGGTAGGTAAAATGTGGCGATTATTGTTTATTCGCTTATTGCTTGTACTGATTCACCCACTTCAAGGATGTCACTATTTAAAAACTCATCCTGTATACAGTTTTGGGATTTTAATGACATTTAATTAACCTATGGGACGCCATTACCACTATTTATAGTGGTTTTACTGTTGTGAAGATTCGTGCTGTCGATCTCTATATTTATGCAATTATCGGCTCTATTTCTCCCTCCACTGAGGTGAAAGTCGCCTGTCATTATGTAAGCCTCCGTCATATATTAGTAATCTTACGCTATTTTTTTTTTTTTTTTTATTTGTTGAGTGAGGCTTTTCTAAGGTCTTTATGAGCCTTGTTACACTGCGACCATTGCTGATCTCTTGTGTTCGCCACCTACTATAGTTCTGCGCTAAGCCTCGTGTCATTTAGGAACCGCAACAGGCTTTTGGCGCCAGATTGTTTTACCTCCTCAGGTTGGAGGTAATTACCACCCAAGTGGATGTATCTTTTACGCATCAGCGGGCCACACTCGCACATGAGGTGCTGGGGAGTTTCCTCTGCCCCTTGGCAGAACCTGCACATTTTTGTGTCTCTGAGCTTGAGGTTGAACATGTCTTTGTTCAGGCCACAATGCCCTGTGAGCGACCTCACCAGTATGCGTAGATTGTTCCTATTTAGCGATAAGGCCTCACGGGCCGTCTTACGGTCGTAAGCCTTAATTAGCGCTTTGGAATGATTCAACCCTGGCGTGTTGTTCCAGTGGTTGACGGATTGTTCTAAACTTATTTGTTTGAGCATTAGGTATGCAAGGATTTTTGGTACGCCACAGCAAGGTTCAGGGCTGTATAACTTTCCCTTTGCTCCCGTCTTAGCAAGTTCATCGGCTTTTTCATTTCCCTCGATTCCTGCATGGCCGGGAACCCATCTTAGAATTACCCTGTTCTTTTCGCCCAGGGAATTCAGTAGTGATATGCAGTTTGCAGCATGCTTACGCTAACACCCCCTACAAACACATTTTCATGAGTTTCAATCCCAATGACTGGCTTTCGAAGGGTTAAAGCCTCTGCTGTAAAACCCTCGAGGACAGAAATCAATGAGGTGTTTTTCACTGCCTTGTTAGAGCAGGTGTTTTCATTGTTAAAAGTTTTGTTATGTGTCTAAATAAAATAAAATATAAAGATGTCTTTGATGGCTGCTATGTGTAACGATAAAAGTGTATTTATTTGTAGAGGCGCCAGCTACACATGCGAGAAATAGATGATAGACCACATAAACAAATGCAAAGGGCCTCCCTCCGCCTGGGAAGTTACCTTTGTGCGTGGGAGTGGAGCGACGCCAAGGATACCACGGTAGCTCAGTCGTGCTCAGGGGTGGTTAAAATCCTGTATTGACGTCGTCCTAAAGTCGAGAGCATTCAAATTGAATGGACGGTCAAGTACCCTAGTTATGTTTTATTATAAAATGAATTTCGATATATCTTGTGAGAGGACTAAAAGAAGAAGAAGAAGCGATATCAAGTTTAGTGCGCTGCGGTGACGAGATCGAATATTATGATTTACTCACCGCGCGCTCTATCGGTGTACCGACGAGGTACTGCGCCGGCGCGCGTCGATCGCGCCCGCTTGGAGCGCTCGGCCCCGGTCCCGGTCCGCGCTCTTACATAAATCAATGGCTAAATCGTCTAATGAATTTATTGGAAATAATTGCTAGATAATTATATTTAAAAAACGAGAAAATACTATTTGAATCTAGGTGCGCTCTAAACCAGCAGATGCTGCTATAATTAAATAATGTACTGCGGTTCTTTTCTCCGCTAAATGATAAAATTAAAATATATAATTTCAAAGTTTCTTTTATAAAATTATTCTTTATTTATTCCTTGCCCTGAAACATTACCCTGTCCAGTGCTAGTCGGGTACCTACGAGACTGTTGCTCGCTCTGACCCGGCGGTATTTTTAGGTACCGTCTCGATTTCTTTAATTCGCTAAATAATGATTAATTAACCAAAATGAAAGGTTTATTTGGCAGAGTAACATATTTTATTTTAATTATAATAAATGAAAGCTAGGCCATAGCATATGGCGAATCCGAGTAGTTGGAATTGACAAAATTCTAAAATTAAATTCGTGGAAAATTGAACGTTACAGCCTTTCAATTTTCAGGGCTTAATTCGGCGAAGTGGGATTTTGGACAGGTACTTTGGGTTCTGGAATAGAGAAGGAAGACACTGCTACCCGCGGGAGTTATTGGAAGGTTGCTTCTAGATTTTTTAGCGCCTGCTCCCCGGATGCGATTTTAAATTTTAAATTATATTTTCGAAACCGACCTTTAGATGATAGTAGAAAAATTAGTTGAGACGAGAAGACGGAAGGCGATGCTCAGACACCGGGAATTATGACTGACCCGACGTACTACCTACTTCTATTTTGACGCACTCAAATTACTAAATTTTGATTTTACTTGACTCTAATTATTCACCAACGAAGATATGGCAACGGTAATTTACGGGGGATTTGGCTTTAAAACAATCTTTTAATTTAAATTTATTATTTTTAAAATCTGACTTTATGAGGGGAAGCTAATGGTTACAGATAGAAGACTTGCCTGTATAAGGTATGGAATCCGCTGAGGTCCTGCCCGGATGTTGAACTGAGTTTAGTTATAGATTTTAGATATTCACAGAATTTAAGTTCTAGACTGTGTTGGCTGGTGTGCAAATGAATAATTAAATGGGCGGTAGTCGGCCCGCTCCGCCAACGGCGGAGCGGCCGGTCTCTTCTCGACCGTCTTGCTCGGTCGTTGCCAGCCAAAAAAAAAAGAGAAGAAAGATCTCTTTTCTAAGTAAAAATATTCTACCTTACTGATTAAAATTGATTAGGGATGTGCGCGACTTGTCGTCTACATACGGTAAGACGTATCCGCTCGGTGTATCGCGTCTATGGCGCGATGGATAAAGTTAACTGATTAATTATTAAAATGATTTAGGTTAAAGTTTGTATACTATAAAAACTAGGCCCTAACATTGCCGGATAGAGACCTAGTCACCGTCCCCGGTGACCTACATAAGCAATCAATGTTAAAGATATAATGCTACGAGTGTTGCACACTAACCCCTACTTGCTACGATGCGTAGCCGCTAATACAATAAATATTGGTAACAGTAAGAAAAATAAGAATAAGTACGTAATGGTAATGAAGAAATTTGCCCTGTTTGCAAGGGTTGATACAAATCAAGATATTTTAAAAAAATATAAAAAAAAAAATAAATAACACCTAAACGAGAGAAGATGATTTTTGACAAAGTATTTTTTGATCCCAAAAAGTGCATAAGAGTTTCTTTGACTGCAGTATATGACGCTTATTCATATCAGGATTGGAGTTAAGAAAGTCAGGAACTGAAAATAGGGAAAGAATTCAGCCGTGAAAGATGTCGCCTGTCCGTAACAGGGTTAACATGATTGACGGGTTGATCTTCTCCTGGGGCGTAGCGCGTGGCGTATCGTCTGGTTGCTGCGTCGCTCTCTCGGTGGGGTCGCTGCTTGGAGATCGACGTATGCGCGTCGTGGGCCTTGGGTAAGACACACAGCGTGTCTCGTGGTGGTCGATTGATGAGCCGTACCTTGGAATTGCGGAAAAAATAGGCGAGCATTAGTAGGTTGCCTAGTTTTCTGATGTTGTGTCGTGATGATCTTAATCGAGGCAACTCGAAGAACATAATAAGTGGGCTGCTGCTTGGCAAATTGCGTCACTTTGCTTGTTTAAAAAAAAAAAGTCCGGTGGAAAATTTTTGCAGAGCTTCTACTTGGGACAAAATCGTGGTGCTACACTAGCTGTTTCAAGTCTGTGTGCACGGAAGAAATTCAGAATTTTTACACGTCGCTTGTTTGAAAAGTCCGGTGCGTTGTGGCTAGCGGGTGTAATAAGGAAGGTGATTTTCGTGCCTAAATGCCCTGTCCATTCCAGAGAACACTACTTCACTTCACTGGGTACACACTACGCTGATGCTAAAATGGCACTTAAAGCGTCCTTATTTGCATGTTGATGGTAATAGTATATGTGGAGGTTACTTGCGGTCTGGTTTATGTGACTTCGCATCCTGGTCCACCTGGTTTAGTGATAATGTTCCTATTGATAGGGAACGCTCCTGCGGTCCTCGCCTATCGTCCTCGATGTCGTCTATCGTGCATGCCGTCCTGGTTGTCATATAGAGATAGGAAAATGTATCTTTACCTCTAGACTGGAGTAGGTATCCTGGCTTCGGATGTCCATACTGGTTGGCTGGCAGAATTATGGTCCGTGGATTTATGGGCTAGTTTATTCGGTCAGCATTGCCTTCATTACGGTATTTTGCAGCTTGGCTCGACGTTTGAGGTTTTGCTTCCCGCTTTGCCGAATGTCACTGGACACGTCTGGTTGGTTAAGTCCAATTTTCCAAATATTGTCTGGAACGTGAAAAGTCATGCGGCATCATCTCGTTCAATTATCTAGCTCAGTTTTCTACTGGAATACTAGGATAGGTGGTGAGAGAAGGAGAGGCTCTAGTATATGTAACCATTTGTGTGTTATCATATCTTCGCTTTACAATTCAGTTCGAAACTTTGTTTTTATTCTTTAAGAAAATAAATGTATTTTCCGACTTCTTAAATTTCCTATGTGATTGGGGTCAAAAACTGGTGTTTATGTTCTGTCTGTATGCTACATTTTAAGCGGGATAAGAAAGATTGGTACATAACAAAAAAAACTTAAATTATTATAAATTACAAGTATTGTGAGACGCGTAGGTACACAATGTGGTATATTATTAATCCAACAAGGCATTTTAAAATCTATTCAACATATGATATTATTTTTTTAAATTAGGAATATGCAGCTAAACTGTGCTGCCTAACGTGTATACTTACATATTATAATGTAGTAATAAAACAAAAAACAAGAAAATTATTATAAACAGTGGCAGTGCTCATATTGTGCAGCCTTATACATGAAATTCCATGATTGAAAAACAAACAAAAAGAAACAAATAAATTAGAAATGTTGCTACTTTTTGTAGCTACTTTCTTTGAAAAAATTAGAAGAAATAAAGGGGAAGGAAAACAAACTAAACTCTTTTTTTATCTCGGTCTACAAGCATCCATTCCGGCGGGTTATATATTTGATTATATTCAGGCTTTATTAAATGAACGGGTATAACTGATTAATCCAATGGGAAACAGAAAAATTAATTGTTTATTAAAATGGTGAAAGGGGTGTAATAGGTATAGGAGAGCAGGTGCTAAATGTTTCCGGATAATTTATATAAACAAAAGAAATATGAAGGGTTCCGGATTTAAAAAAAATTATAATATATTTTAATTTTAAGTTTTGAAATTATGAAATGCATTTGCAAGAATGGTACTTCGGGTAGCGGTGTTTCCTTTTGATTTTGTGCCCTGTTAATTACTGATTGTTTGATATAGTGTTTTAATATTTGTTTATTTTTTGTATTTATGGTGTGTTTTATAGTGAAACCGGCCTTAACTAACGAAAGCAAGACTACCAATAGATGTCTGCTAATACGTTTTTTAAGAAAAAAATAATAATAATAATAATATATTTCGCAACAATGTGCAGTGTGTAGAAGCGTTCGAGCTTATTTTATCAAATAATTGTTAATATAATGTGAAAGGCGAGGTGAAAATTGTAGGCCGGCTCTTTAATTTTGTATTGACCATTTTGACGACTTATCTGAAGTATACAGAAGCGAATTACGTAATTTTAATTTGCGTAAAATTCTGGTCGTATCGGTATTCAAGTTTATAATTTTAAAAAAATATTGTATATTTGTGTTTTTTTAAAAAAAGAATTGAGCGTGTGTGTTTATTGTTGTTTGTGGACGGGGTAGAACGGCAGTGTGGTTTTCTTTACACGAATAACCGGTTCTAGATGTTTATAGACCTCGCGGTCTTTCACTCGTGATGGTATGAAGTTAAATTTTAGAGTTCCTCTATGCGTTGTTCCGCAGGCAACTCCCTAACTTCTAGGATTTTTGAGGTCCTTAGTATGTGATGTTTCTATTGCATATAAATTTTGTGAGATGTAATTTTGTAGTCGTAGTGATAAATAATAATATTCAGTATGTTAACATAAATTTTATTCTTTCGCGAGCCTTGCACTCTCCTTACTTACATCGCTTTCAAGCTCTTCCTGTCATACTTTCCTTCCATTCCAAAATTGTCTGTTTCGTACCTATCTTACTATTTGTGACTGTGTGAAAATGCTTTCATGATATGTTTATGATAATATTTTACAATATTTATATCCAATTAAGATCAATATTTTGATATTTTGATGAGTATTTATGGACAAACTAAACTGGGCTGATTATTTATTAAAAAATAACGTTGCGGGAAATCAATGGGGGTTTTTTATCTTACAATGAAGAAATTATGGTATGGAAAATTCCATATCTTGGCAAAAAGCCAAGACCGAACAAAGAGCTTTCTGTAGCTTATGACTAATCTACAACGGTTTTTGAAGGGGTTCCTAGTCGCTACTTAGTACTAACGATCTACTTGCCGCGTGATTGTATGTCAAAAAAAATTATAAAATAATTGATAGAAAAATATAGAAGTATTTTTACAACAGAGCTGAGCATGTAGATTTTAATTCGACGATGACAGTTGATGCATTGAATACCCGGAACATAATAGTTCCTTGCGCTTTTTCACCTTAATGGTAGGATGAACACTAAACCCAGTAAATATATAATTAAAAAAAATCCAGAGCTTGTCCGGCGGTGTTTCTCTCGCAAGCGAACGGTTAAGCACCGAACCGTTTTAAAATCGCATATTTGCGTATAAATATAATTAAGGTAGAGAAATATCTTTGTTCTTTGATTTTTGCCGCAACGGCCCATGCAAAGGGAAATGTATTTATTTGTGTTTAAATTGTGTGTAAAAATGCGCTCGATTTTATCTCTATATTATGATTTATCATACCTACTGCCGTGTATGTTGGTCGGTCGGATCTATTTATAAATAATCGCTTAACGCAGGTGTCGTGTAAGTGTGTTTGATTGCATTGACTCGAAATATTGTTTGTTTTTAAATTTGGGAATGAAAATACATTAATGATATTTATTATATTTTTAAGAATTTGGGGCTAAATTTGCCCACATGGTGAGGTACCGAATCCGGCGGCCTTCTTGCCGGATGAGAGTACCTTTCAAAAAAAAAATTTTATATTTTATAAATTTTTTTTTTGTATAAACTATTTGTACTTGTGTTAGATTTTTTGTTCTGTAGGTACTTTAGACCGTGTGTTCTGTTGTGTAATGTGTTTTGTGTGTGTGAATTTAGCTTATCTGTTGCGCTTTGTTTTGGATTTTGTATCTTGATAAAGTGCGTTAGGTTGTATACAATTAATTGTTTAATTTGTTTGTCTTATATCAAAGGGAATTATAATTTTGAAACTTTGTTTTTCCTGTTGAATAGCTTATTTTATGCCTTATAGACGCAATAGTTAATACCTTTTGTGTACCTTGTGCGATTTATACCCGGAATCCGCAGTTTCACGATGGAAACCGTGATGACGCGTTCGACTTCACTTCGGCGACGCCACGCTAGACCACATGTTGTTATAGGGTATCAGTTACTCGCAATGTCCTTAATATGGAAAAGACCCCGCGGTTTTCCGTTCTCGTCGGCTAACTCGTACGCGACTGGGGACTTTTTCGCAATGACTTTGCACTTTATGTACCTAGGGCTGAGTTTGCTACAAAAGAAATCTGCTTTTCTTGACAATGTATGGTTTTTGGCCCAGACCCAATCTCCTGTTTTAAATTAAACGTGTTTTCTACTAAGATGTTTGCGTTTTCCTGTTATTTTTAAAGAATTGTGAAGCGGCTGAAATTGAAGTGTGTGTGTAAGTTGAACTGTAAAGTTGAGATGTTTATTTAAAGGTGAGAGTGGTGATCCTAGTGTGTTGATGTAGATAAGTGTGTACTTGATGTAATGTTGTATGAATTTATTAAGTTAAAGACCCATATGCAATAAGGCAAATGGGAAGGAGATGAGAAAAAAGAAAATTGATGAAGTTAAATGAAAACTAAAAAAAATAATAAAATAAAAAATGAAAAAAAAGAATAAAATTAAAAAAAAATTGTAACACCCTGTAGGGTTGTGAATGTTTGCTAAGTATTTATTATAAGTGTGAATAGAAGTACTAATTGCTGATATCTTTCTGCATAAATATCTTAAGGTTCGTTTGTTGTAACAGTATAACTAGATATGTGTCCAACGTGTCGTCGAAGAAGCAAAATCCCCACGTAATCCTTTGCTGATTCCGAAGTCAAATCCCCAAGACACCTTGGTTATTATTTACGCTTATGGCTGAAAGGCTTTTGTACTTGTAGTATATTATTTAAAAAAAAATTAAAATGTAAAGCACTTTTTAAAGCATGAAAAAAAATATTGTGTTAGTTTTGTAACAACCTGTAAAATAAATTGGCAGTAGGTACGTTGTGTAGAGAAACAATAAAAGAAAAATATAAAAATAATAAAAAGAAAAATTTTTGGGCGGGTTGGGTGGGAAGTTTTATGGTATCCTATATCTCGGACGATATATGAGAGAAGACACAAAAATAAAATTGTAAAATTGTTATAATAAAAGCGTAATGAAAAAAAGTTTGAATCCTAAAAAATCTGTATACGTATTTAAAAAAAAATTCGCCCCCGTTGGGCGGCCAGTTTTGTTATGTGTCTAAATAAAATAAAATATAAAGATGTCTTTGATGGCTGCTATGTGTAACGATAAAAGTGTATTTATTTGTAGAGGCGCCAGCTACACATGCGAGAAATAGATGATAGACCACATAAACAAATGCAAAGGGCCTCCCTCCGCCTGGGAAGTTACCTTTGTGCGTGGGAGTGGAGCGACGCCAAGGATACCACGGTAGCTCAGTCGTGCTCAGGGGTGGTTAAAATCCTGTATTGACGTCGTCCTAAAGTCGAGAGCATTCAAATTGAATGGACGGTCAAGTACCCTAGTTATGTTTTATTATAAAATGAATTTCGATATATCTTGTGAGAGGACTAAAAGAAGAAGAAGAAGCGATATCAAGTTTAGTGCGCTGCGGTGACGAGATCGAATATTATGATTTACTCACCGCGCGCTCTATCGGTGTACCGACGAGGTACTGCGCCGGCGCGCGTCGATCGCGCCCGCTTGGAGCGCTCGGCCCCGGTCCCGGTCCGCGCTCTTACATAAATCAATGGCTAAATCGTCTAATGAATTTATTGGAAATAATTGCTAGATAATTATATTTAAAAAACGAGAAAATACTATTTGAATCTAGGTGCGCTCTAAACCAGCAGATGCTGCTATAATTAAATAATGTACTGCGGTTCTTTTCTCCGCTAAATGATAAAATTAAAATATATAATTTCAAAGTTTCTTTTATAAAATTATTCTTTATTTATTCCTTGCCCTGAAACATTACCCTGTCCAGTGCTAGTCGGGTACCTACGAGACTGTTGCTCGCTCTGACCCGGCGGTATTTTTAGGTACCGTCTCGATTTCTTTAATTCGCTAAATAATGATTAATTAACCAAAATGAAAGGTTTATTTGGCAGAGTAACATATTTTATTTTAATTATAATAAATGAAAGCTAGGCCATAGCATATGGCGAATCCGAGTAGTTGGAATTGACAAAATTCTAAAATTAAATTCGTGGAAAATTGAACGTTACAGCCTTTCAATTTTCAGGGCTTAATTCGGCGAAGTGGGATTTTGGACAGGTACTTTGGGTTCTGGAATAGAGAAGGAAGACACTGCTACCCGCGGGAGTTATTGGAAGGTTGCTTCTAGATTTTTTAGCGCCTGCTCCCCGGATGCGATTTTAAATTTTAAATTATATTTTCGAAACCGACCTTTAGATGATAGTAGAAAAATTAGTTGAGACGAGAAGACGGAAGGCGATGCTCAGACACCGGGAATTATGACTGACCCGACGTACTACCTACTTCTATTTTGACGCACTCAAATTACTAAATTTTGATTTTACTTGACTCTAATTATTCACCAACGAAGATATGGCAACGGTAATTTACGGGGGATTTGGCTTTAAAACAATCTTTTAATTTAAATTTATTATTTTTAAAATCTGACTTTATGAGGGGAAGCTAATGGTTACAGATAGAAGACTTGCCTGTATAAGGTATGGAATCCGCTGAGGTCCTGCCCGGATGTTGAACTGAGTTTAGTTATAGATTTTAGATATTCACAGAATTTAAGTTCTAGACTGTGTTGGCTGGTGTGCAAATGAATAATTAAATGGGCGGTAGTCGGCCCGCTCCGCCAACGGCGGAGCGGCCGGTCTCTTCTCGACCGTCTTGCTCGGTCGTTGCCAGCCAAAAAAAAAAGAGAAGAAAGATCTCTTTTCTAAGTAAAAATATTCTACCTTACTGATTAAAATTGATTAGGGATGTGCGCGACTTGTCGTCTACATACGGTAAGACGTATCCGCTCGGTGTATCGCGTCTATGGCGCGATGGATAAAGTTAACTGATTAATTATTAAAATGATTTAGGTTAAAGTTTGTATACTATAAAAACTAGGCCCTAACAGTATTCAGTTTCCTATTAATTAAATAATTTATTTTCAGTTATGAAGAATCTCTCCCCAACTGTCGCTGGCACTGAAGGAACTTATCCTGTCAAAGCGGGCGATCACAAGATTTCCGTAGACAAAGTTACCGTAAGGACTCATCTAGGATATGAAGGTAAATCAACGTTCAACATTTCTTTTACGCTCTCCCGTTGATTGTGCTGCATCACTCAGACAGGTTTTAGACTTTTTACTTTAATAAAAAGTCTTATGTGGCAAGTCTATCCCTCCGTTCGTCTGTTCGCACCTGAATCTCAAAAACTGTAAGTCCTAGAGAAAAATCTACCCAACAAAAAAGGAGTGTTAGGTGTTCAGGAATCATCTATGTATGTTTTCCGTTTCTTTATTCCACCATAACTTCTAAACGCTCGAACTGATTTAGATGTATGTGGTATTGTTAGAATCGTTGTCATCCCGAGTGTCATAGGTGACCTTAACTGTCCAAATATTAAGTAAATAGTTGTCTAAATGTTTTAATCTCCAAATGTCAATAAATTACTATAAATATATCGAGTTTAGTGTGAAATGAAAGGTATGCTTGAGTACATTCCGAAAATATATATATGTTTCCATATGGATAAATACATAAACCACAAATATTTTATTTAAATACATAATCTATACTAATATTATAAAGAGGTAAAGTTTGTGAGGTTGTAGAAAGTAATCTCTGGATCTACTGAACCGATTTTGAAAATTCTTTTACCAATAGAAAGCCACATTATTTGTGAGTGTCATAGGCTATATATTAATCCGAAAAATAAAGAGACTTTTTCGTGGCAGTCGGATTTGCAAAGTAAGTCGGAGAAAAAACGGTCGAACGAAAACGTTTCTAACTAACGCTGCCTTAACGATGGGAGATATATGATTAAGTTGTAGATAAAAGTTGTAGAGCTTAATAATGCCTACAAAAAAGTTAGCGACAGCATAAACTTTTATATTTAAGTCACAAAAAGTAGTATTTTATATTAAAAATATAATTTAAATCGTTAGGTCATGTTTATTAATCATATTATCAACATAAAATTGAAGACTATCGCGGTTGTTTGACATTATAAATAGGATAGAAAACGAATTTACCGCGTGAAATTTGTAGGACCCGACGTTTCGGTGACGTTGCAGCCGCCGTTGTCTAGGGTAGACAGTCTACCCTAGACAACGGCGGCTGCAACGTCACCGAAACGTCGGGTCCTACAAATTTCACGCGGTAAATTCGTTTTCTATCCTATTTATCATATTATCAACAATTATGAATTCTTATCAAAATAAGTAAATTTATCGTCTCAAGTGTATAAAACAAAAGACTTTTTTCTTTTACTGCATAAATAGTTAAAGAGATAATACGACATAGGTATGGAATCGCGACCGTGTCGTAATCTATCTATAGGTACTAATATTATAAAGAGGTAAAGTTTGTGAAGTTGTACGAAGTAATCTCTGGATCTTTTGAACCGATTTTGAAAATTCTTTTACCAATAGGAAGCGACGTTATTTGTGAGTGTCATAGTCTATATATTAATCCGAAAAATAAAAAGACTTTTTTGTGGTAGTTGGATTTGCAAAGTAAGTCGGAGAAAAAACCGTCGAATGAAAACGTTTCTTACGAACGCTGCTTTAATGATGAGAGATATATGATTGAGTTCTGGAGAAAAGTTGTAGAGCTTGGTAATGCCTACAAAAAAGTCAGCGACAGCATATGTCTAAATTTTATATTTAAGTCACAAAAAGTAGTTTTTTATATTAAAAAAATCATTTAAATCGTTAGGTCATGTTTATTGGTCATATTATCAATAACTATGAATTCATATCAAAATAAGTAAATTTATCGTCTCAAGTGTTTAAAACAAAAGAATTTTCCCTTTTACTGCATAAATCGTTAAAGAGATAAGACACTCACAAATAAGACACTCACAGGAAGACACGCACAAATAACGGTATTATAGTCAAATTGGCATGCAAATACATACATTCATATGCAGTAAAAATATAACCCTTCTTTTGGCAGTCAGGAAATAAATCATAGCACTCAGTACTAACCGAACCACACTCATAATTTCATCACAAGTAGTGGACTCTTATAACATGTTATAATTTCTAGTTCCAGACCTGCGCAGTCCTTCGGATAAGATCAAATCTGACCTGGAGGTGGATCGGCGCCATATAATCCTCTCCAGCTTTGCGAGTAAGAAGAAACCCATCCTCAAAGAAGTGCCCACGATCGGCCGACCTGTCACGTGCTTGGCCTCCGACCACCTCAATCCTGATGCTATAGAATTAAGAGATTGTCCGGTGAGTTCTTTTTAGCAATTTTCCATGGATTTAGTACTAAAACAAGATGACAAAATACTCAAGTTTTGAGCCTAGCGCCCATAGATGGCGTTGATATTAAATTAAAATGTTTGCTGAAATTTAACCGGTCGTAAGCCAGCCTTCACATGCTGCGTGAAAACTGCGCCGCAAGTTTTTAGCCAATTTTGTAAATAAATATTAACAATACTTTGTATTACTTTGTAACTGAACTGGCTCTGGATAGTACCGGTGCTTGGGGGACCGGTACTGGTGCTTGGATAGTACTGGTACTGGATAGTACTGTTGCTACTGGGACCGTACATTTGTCAGCATTTAGCGTCATCAACCATGTTGTGGACCAATCAAGAATTTGATCAAGGTCTTTGCTGAGATTTGCTATAGTAAGATTAGCAAACAGTTTAGTGGCATTCGCAAAGAAACTCACACTTGATGTTATGCCTTTTGACATAATTTGAATTGGATTAAGCGTTTGGGCGTTATTGTGGAGGAGTACATACACACAGACATACTTCAATCTTTAATTGGTCTTAACCCCTGGGAGACCAAAAATGCCAATTGGTGGTTGCGGTGGTTAACAGATACCGCGCGTAGCATTTTTGTCCGGCCTCCATATATGTATTATATGAATATATGATATACATGAATAAAACGATTAATTATTAAGTAACCAGAAATACTGATATTGTTAGTATATATACAAATGATATTGTTAGTATTTATATACAAAATCGACCGAAAATGTGCAGCTCCGTATTTGCGATCATAAGCCTGGATTCCGAAACGTTAATCGTCTCAGGGGACTCAATAAATAAAATACAAACGGACCTGCCATGGAATTCAACGACCAAAAATCGGGCCCATCATATTATATAATTATTACACTTCTGGGAGGGGAACGGTGGATTCCGGACTAATGACCGGCTGTGGTAGGTTTATGACAGCTGTCTTGCCACATGTGAGCGTTCACCTTACCACCTATTCACTCCCCCTTCGAAGCCATAGAATTTGAGATGCAGAAATCGCAGTTTTAGATATTTTTTCTAGGAGTTGATTATTTTCCTGGAGAGACCACGATCTTTAAAAAGGTGAAACAGAGATTTAGCTGGCAGGCCACGAGCGCCTACTTCCACCGCGTGAAGGTGAACAGTGAAGCCGTTCCGGGTGACGGCATTTGCGGCGTCATGGTATTTATTTAATTTGTACTCGTGGTCTTTTGGGATATTTGATTCCCTTGGAACGGTTAATTCTACGATAAGGACCATCTTCCGAGATAGAGAGTAAAGATTTATATCGACGCAGGGCTGTGCATCCGAGACTTTCAGGGAATTTATACTGCTTAGAGACCGAATCGACCGCCATAATCCAATCTGAAACTTTCTCGATTATTGAGAAAGATTATTGAATATTTCCATCTTCATCTCTAAAAAAATTTTGCACATTCACAATACTTCCACTCCTTGACGGTTGGTAGACCAGGAATATAATAAAAGCACGATCCGAAAGACCCTAATATTTTGTAAAATGTAAATAATATATTGTTGTATTATTTTAATTCATGCTGCTAAAGGATGGCAAAACTAAGAAGCCGGCATTACTCCAAAACCAGGTACATTGTATTTTACTTGTTTTCTTCTGTGTTTGTGGCTACATCCTACTAATGGCTGAAGGCCTTTTCACTTCGTTTTGAATCATGTTTGTTTCTCTTTGTATCGTTTATGTGTGACAGTGATCTTTCTGTTTTGAAGCACTTTGCATTGGGCCATCTCGACAATTGCCTCCGAAACTGACAGTCTTCCACTCCGTTCTTCATCGTGGACGTCCTTCCGACCGACACTAAACTCCCTGCACCACTTTCGGACGTGTTGAACGGGCATACACTTGTCGCCATACACGTCCGCAACTAACGATGAATATCCACAGGTGGAGTCCCTTTAGCATGCAAAAAGCAAATTACTCCGAGATGGAGGTGCCAATTGTACAACTCACACTTGGCGGGAGTAACAATTGGCACCTCCATCTCGGATGACTGCTGAGCCAAGACTGAGCGTGAGCAGACGGAATCGAAAACAGGGGAACAGCCGCGCACAGCGGTGTTGCCGGATTTCGCCTCGCACCTTCCCGTGCAGCTGGAGCTCTTTGGAAACCTTATTTCTGGATCAACCCTCGCACATTAGTATGCGTGCATTAACACCCCCTACAAAAATAAAACGAGGGTTGAAAACATGCCGTCAAGAGTTGGCCTAGCATGCCATGACTAGCTTTCTAAGGGTTAATTAACAGCGATTCATACAAATGACATCCATGCCTACACAAGGCAAACTAACTGTAGGTTTTCACGGCAAAAGAACGTGTGTGAACAAGCGGTCTAACAGTTATAATACAATATAAATAAGATAAAAGCGAATTTACTGAGTGAATTTAGTAACAACCAACGTTTCGGCGATGTTGCAACCGCCGTTGTCTAGGGTAGACTGAAGAGCTCTCAATCCGTTATTCCGCAGGTAGGCCGCATACCATTGCCACCGCGTAGATTATAAAGGTGGTGGGGGGGCGAGCTCGGCGTGTATCTTGTATCTTCGTTCACTGTATCATGTTTGGAGCTAATAGGTCCTATTGCATATAGGCCACTAAGACCCATGTGTGTTAAATCCATCCGGCGGCCTCCACGCAGAAGTGCGAGCCCCGATAGGACTCTGGCCTGCGGCCCAGTTCCTTCTAGGAGTCAACATTCGGGCACTCTTGGACCGTTTGCACACCGTGCGGCATCACTAAATAGTAGATTTGTATTATATCTAAGTCTTCTAGGCTTCATCCTATGACTGAAAGAACGATCACACATCATTATACCAGCCTGGAGTGACAGGTTTGCCCATAGTAGTCGACACCGCCCCACTGTATCTTGCCTTACGTCCTTGCGCTCAAGGATGGTCATCGAGAACCTTTTAAGAATAGTATATAAATAATAAATACAAACGGAGCTGCCATGGAATTCACCGGAGCTGCCATGGAATTATAGTTATAATACAGACCCGTGATCGCCTGTTTTATTGTTCTAGATGTACTGCTGCACTCGAAGCCATCCCATAGACACCGATCTGTCAGACTCGTCGATCATAGAGTACGTCGAGAAAGTGGAGAAGCCGCACGATCCGGTAAACCACACGTCGCTTCTAGATCTCTTACTCAAAACGGAAAAGACGGACACTGCCAAGAAGTTTGACGATCGTCAAGCACCTATCGAGCAGGCCGATTCTTCGAAAGACGCGCAGGTAGGGACTTTTATGAGTATACATATCTGTACTTTTAGTTTAAAATCCATAACGTAGCTTTAATTTGATTATTTAACATTTTACTGATAATTTGCATATTACGATGAATAATTTCACTACGTATCTTTTCTAATTACTAAGTACTTCAAATATTAGGCTTCTATTTTGATTTTGATTATTTATATTTATAGTTTGACAATAATAATAAATAAATAAATACAAACGGAGCTGCCATGGAATTCACCGACCGGAGTCGGGCCCATCATAATACTATTTTTGTTTTTACACTTCTGGGGGGTGAGCAGTGGATTCCGGACTTACGAACCGGCTGTGGTAGGTTTAGGACACCTGTCTTGCCACATGTGAGCGTTCACCTTACCACCCATTCACTCCCCCTTCGAAGCCATAGAATTTGAGATGCGCAAATCGCAGTTTTAGATAATTTTTCTAAGAAAGAGTTGATTATTTTTCTGGAAAGGCCAAGATCTTTAAAGAGGTGAAATAGAGATTTAGCTGGCAGGCCACGAGCGCCAACTTCCACCGCGTGAAGGTGAACAGTGAAGCCGTTCCGGGTTACGGCATTTGCAAGATCATGGTATTTATTTAATTTGTACTCGTGGTCTTTTGGGATATTTGATTCCCATGGAACAGTTAATTCTTGACTACGTATGTATGTTCAGTGAAGAGTAGTAACAAGACTTACTACCTAACCCAATTATTTTGACACGTCCATGAGCGGCTTTTAGCCGTCAATTGGACACGACGAAAATGTAATGTAATGTAGTGCCAAAAATCAACCCTAAGTCGCAGCTCACTCAGATCAAAGTTTCAATACCTAGTGACATAAAATAGCAATAACAAGTTAATACATTTAAAGGAATAAAAAACACAACTGCCATTACAAAAAGTGAATTAACCCAACTTCGCGAGGGGCGAAGTAAAAATTTAGCCGCCCCTTCTGCGCGGAACAGTTTCGTGCGTGTATTCGATGGCCTTGAGAAAAACGACCATAACTTTTAAACTACTATACGGATCGTAAAAAGAATAACTTTAAAATGATCGCATTGAAATTTGAAATATAAAACATTATAACCTTATCTCGTAAAACAATTAATATAATAATGAATAAATATTACAAAGTTGTCGAACTGAAAGAACTCGCCTATAAAATAATTTCGATGTTTTTATCACAAAATACAGAAAATGAACAAAAATTGTAAATACAGTTATGTTCTTTATTAAATGCTTTACCAAAACTATTATTTTGTTTTACTTATTTGCATACAAAAATATTTAATAATTCAGCCAAGAAAAATTTGATGTATTCTCGTAAAAAAAATATATATATATATATATATATTTCTGACTACTTAGGGTCTTTTTTTATATGAATTTCTTTCAAAATAACTTTACCACTACATCACACTTCTTAGAAAATCATACCAGAACTTTCAGCTTTGTCTGATATTACAGAAAAATCTAAACTTTTGTGAGTTAGCGATGGAAACTTGGTAACTTTGACGGAAATTTTGATAATACAAAAATGGTTAAGGATTTTCAAATAATATGTCTCATTATATGCTTATTATATGTCCAGTAACTAATTATTATACTCCAAAGAGTCACATTTCATAGAAAAACAATAGAAAATCGCACTCAAAATATTGTAATACTTTCATACTAATTGTCAAAACAAACTCCAAAATGCGACTGCATTTTATGAAGCTACTCGTAATGAAAGAAATTCGGCTTATTATGTAAATACTTACAATGTAAATGAAAGAATAACTATTTTATCAGGGAATTGAAACAATATTACATCATATTTCGCGATATTTCGGAAGATTTCATAAAAATTACGGAACAAATTGCGCCCACGTATTCTGACACATATGTTTTCGCCGAAGCAATTTGCTTAAAAATACACGAAAAACAGCAAATGGACAATCTCATATGACAAATGCTCATTCATAAACTCTTTTTAAATGCAAATTACTCACGTTTTTGAAGTATATCGAAGTATAACACGCACTAAAACACATTTATGGTTTTAAATGCAAATTACTCACATTTTTGAAGTTTATCGAAGTATAACACGCACTAAAACACATTTATGTTCACTACACAGCGGCACAAGTACGGGACGCACGAATGGCGTCCGCCCGACGGCGAACTCGGCAATTACTGATCGATAGTAAATAAACTGCATGACCGAACGTTCATCGAACGAAACGTTCGAATAGAGATGGGCATTGCGCCGTTATGTAACGCTCTCGGAAGCGAAAATAACCGTTTTTGGAGTTTTAATGAATTTTTTCGCAAACGGTGAGCGTTTCATCCATTATTGGACGGCTTACATTCCGCCGTAGTTAGGCTTGCATCCAATTATGGACGGCTCACATCAGTCGGGTTAATGTATTTATAATTATTTTTATTACTGTTTTTTTTAATGAAATTTTTGTGGATTATGTATTTATCCATATAGATACATATATATTTTCAGAATGTACTTAATCAGACCTTTCATTTCACACGAAACTCGATATATTTTTGTTAATTTATTGACATTTGGGGATTTAGACATTTAAACAACTATTTACTTGTAATTTGGATTGTTAAGGTACCCTACGACACTCGGGATAACATAACGATTCTAACAATACCACATACTTCTAAATCAGTTCGAGCGTTTAGAAGTTATGGTGGAATAAAGAAATGGAAAACAAGCATAGATGAACCCTGAACACATTACACCCCTTTTTGTTGAGCAGTCGAGTGAAAAGAAATCATTTCACTAGGGACTGATTTCATTAGTGAGGAACCTGGGAATTACATTTGATACGCAGTATAATTTCCCGGCACACATTATAAATATTTGTAATTGCGCTAGCAAAATGGTCGGTTTTGTTATTCACATAAGCAAACAGTTTTATAATATTCATGCTATGTTTCTACTATAACTACGCAATTGTAACCCCCATCTATAAAAAAGGAGATGAGCGCACTGCTTCCAATCACCGTCCCATTAGCTTAACCCGCTCAGCACGTAACATCCCATTGGGGACATTTATGTCGGCCGCCTAAACTCCGTAACATCCGCTACCGGACAAAGCGCTCGCCGCTGCGAAAAATGCAATTTACGATTCGAAACGTCGTACTATATGCTTTCTGACGGCGCAACGATATGGCCAAAATATCTTTAATTCAAGATTTCTGTGTGGCAATATCGAACGGCGATTTAAAAAGTGAGCATAGACGTCAAAACGGCAGTGTCCATCGGCCACCGCCGCGGCCGCGTATAGTTCCGCGAAATGGTTGATAAAAACAGTGTTTTGTGCAGTGTTTTGTGCCATTTACTGGATAACAGTGAGTAATTTGCATTTTTAAGTAGTTTAGGCATGAGGATTAGTCAATTGAGAAAGTCCATTTGCTGTTTTTCACGAATTTTTAAAGAAAACACTTCGGCGACAACAAACGGCTCGCGAAAATATGGTTGTTATTATTTTGTAATGTTTATGAAATATCCTGATATATTGCGAAATATGACGTAATGTCGCTTTAATTTACTAACAAAATAAGTATTGCTTCATTTACATCTTAAGTTATCACATAATTAGGCGTATTTTGAACATTATATCTTGTTTTGTAATATGAATCGCGCAAAGAAACTTGTTTTGATAATTACTATGAGAGAATAAAGTGCGATTTTCCATAGTTTTTCGATGAAATGTGACTCTTTGGAGTATAGTAATTAGTTATTAGACATATAATAAGTCTATGATAAGACAATATAATTGAAAAAATCTAACGAATTTTATATTATGAGCATTCAAAGTTTATTATTAAGTTCGGACGCGGAAACTCTCAAAACTTTAGATTTTTCTATAATATCAGACAAAGCTCAAAGTTCTGGTGTGATTTCTTAGAAGTGTGATGTAGTAATAAAGTAATTTTGAAAGAATTTCATATAAAAAAATACCATAAGTAGTCACAAATTAAAAATATTTTTTTTTTTACGAGAATACATAAATTTTTTCTTGACTGAATAAATAAATATTTTTGTATGCAAATAAGTAAAAAAAAAATATCGTTTTGGTAAAGCATTTAATAAAGAACATAACTGTATTTACAATTTTTGCATATTTTACGTATTTTGTGACAAAAAAATCGAAATGATTTTATAGGCGAGTTTTTTCAGTTTGCCAATTTTGTAATATTTATTCATTATTATCTTAATTGTTTTACGAGATAAGGTTATAATGTTTTATATGTCAAATTTCAATGCGATCATTTTTCTCTTTATCTTTTTTTAATCCGTTTAGTGGTTTATAAGTTATGATCGTTTTTCTCAAGGCCGTTGACTCGCGTCGATTTTTTGCCCGAATATGTCGCGCGCAAAAGTGATAGGTGAGTTTTTACTTCGCGACAGGAGGGGTTAACTTGCATTGCTTGCAAATCCATGAAAAGAATAATTGCAGCAAAATTACGTGAATTTATATCGCAAAACAAAATTGTTCCAAATGAGCAGCATGGTTTCATTCCCGGGCGCTCCACTGTCACCAACTTACTTCTTTGTCTCAACCACTTGACCGAGAACTGGAATGAGGGTATACCGACCCTTGTTATATATCTCGACTTCAAAAAGGCCTTCAACAGAGTTCCTGTAAGAAGACTTCTGCAAAAACTTGAACACCTCGGAATTCGAGGGAAAATTCTAAGTTGGATATCAGACTTCCTAACTGGTCGCACTTTCCAAGTGAAAGTGGGCGACTTTAAATCTGATTATTGCAATGTATCCAGTGGAGTACCCCAAGGGTCAGTGCTGGGTCCAGTTTTGTTCACCTTGTATATTACGGATCTTCAAGCCTCAATCGCATCGCAGAGCAGCTACTTTGCCAATGACCCAAAATTCTTCGCAAATCCTATTCTTTGCATTGGACAGCTTCAGCAAGATCTTGACAAGATCAAAGCGTGGACGGAATATTGGTTTCTTACCCTAAATACTGAGAAATGTGTAGTGCTTCATATCGGAAAAGCAACCCCAACAAACAATATTTTCTGGCAAATGCCCAATCAAAAGCGGTCAAGCAACAAAAATATCTTGGAATAACAATTACTGATCTCAAATGGGAGAAACACATAATTGGAATTGCTAAAAGAGCCAACTCTACTTTCTATCTAATAAGGAAGGCTTTCCAACATCTGTCAATAGAGGTTTTTATAAAGATCTACAAGGCATATGTGAGACCTATTCTTGAGTATGGCTATCAGCTCTGGAACCCTTGCTTATGCAAAGATGTAGATATCCTGGAAAAGGTTCAGCGAAGGGCAACCAAAATGCCAGTGGGCCTGATGAATAGGAATTATGAAGATCGCTTGGAATTACTTGGAATTACTACTCTCAAGCAAAGAAGACAAAGAGGGTACCTGATTGAGACATATACAATTCTAACAGATTGAAGAATATTTCTGGACCTGGACTGAAGAATATTTCCAAATTCATTGTCAACACAAATCTTCGAGGTAACAACAAGAAACTTAACCGTGCAAAATTTTAATCTAATCCTCTAATGAACGTTCTGCAAAATAGAGTGGTGGACATGTGGAATAAACTACCACTTGAAGTGATTAGTGCAAATTCTGTCAATCAATTTAACAGACTCGATTTATCTAAGTCCAATATTTGATAATGAAGTATAGCGCGCTTGATGTTTGCAAGCCAAAATTCAGCTCAATCGGACGAAGCGTTTGGGCGCTATCATGGAGGAATACACACACACTCGCATACACACACACACACAGACACAAGGAAGTGCGTTCACAATACTTTCCCTCTGCTGGGAATGTAAAATGAAACTAATAATAAATAAACACAATATAATCAATAGATAGCTATTTTTCGTAGGAAGATGCTTTTTCAAAACTGCATAGTTTTTCAATTACTATTGCTTTAAATTTGTTATGTTAATACTTTTAGGTGCAAGAGGACAACAACGCCATCTACAGCGACACAGATGGCCATTTGACAAAGATGCCTCCCTTGCCAATAATGCCTCCCAAAATACCCGTTGTTCACAACGGAACGGAATTTGAGAACTTGAAGAAAATAGTGAGTGATTATTTTGAAATTACAAATATTCCGCTTGCGGTGATTCACTAGTATAAGGATTGTTCGCGAATGAATGATAGACTTTTTAAACGGTAGTATATATACGTTCGTTAACGTGTCCGGGCCAGGTTAGGATACGTCTCCCCAAAAGTGTGCGGCCTGGATGGCCTTGTTGTTCGCCTCTCGTAGGTCCTAGTGTGTGTGACAACTGCGGGTAGGATAGGAGATGGTCTATATCCTTCAGCGATCCACAGTTGCATATTGGATTCTCTGTGTAGCACTCGCCTCTTAACATCCTTGCCAAGCGAAGCCCTCCATTAAGTGATGCTGTTCAAAGATTGACTGCTTTGGAGCGGTTGTGTGCGTTTTATATATTCAATTAGTCCTTTTGTAAAGCCATTCATTATCTAAGTAATTATATATGCCCAAATAAATGGTTATTAGTTTTGCCGGACAGTGCCACGTGCATGTCGCCGGCCCAAATAGGTTGCCAAAGCGTACTATGGCATTGAGGTCTAATGGTTCCGTTTGGTTCCTAACGGTTCTGTGCAGTTTGGGTGGCGTTAGCCAAAAATCTATGTCATCTGGCCTGCCAACTCATGGTTCAACTCCTATCTAGTAGCCTCCTCGAAGCAGGGCATACCCTGTCCGGGCCGCTGCGAGCTTCTGCCACTGATGTAATCCTGAGTTGGAGGTGGTTGGGATCAGAAGATTGTGGATTCAGGGGAATACCTCGGGCAGAACTGGCCAGTTGATGCACCTTTCGGTTTGCTAGGTGTTAATGCCCAGCTGGCAAATAACCAGAGGAGTTTGGAGCAGGGTTGGCAAAAACCTGGGTTTTATTAAAAAATATCTGCCCACTGGGTTATTTCGGGTGTTTTCGGGGATTTTTGGGCTCTTTCGGGGAATTTCGGGTTTTTTTTGGAGTTAATGAGAATTTTAAATGAATATATCTTAATTTTACATTTTATTTTATTTTATTACCATTTTATTGCATTTTTTTCTCCCAACTCATCTATTTACTACTGAATAAAGTTGTTACACTACCATGAAGGGAATTCCCCCAAAATTGTTATTGTCAGTTGTCGGGGAGATCCCATTTATTTGGGGGGCGCCAGTTTTGCATGCGGCAATTTTGCACAAATGTCACTTTTGACAGGTCCAAATTTGTAGAGGGCAGATTTGCAGGAGGCAACCTTGCAGGAAGCAACCTTGCAGGCGGCAACCTTCAGTACAGTTTTTAAGTTTTTCTGTTAGGTTAGGTTAGGTTAGGTTAGGTTTTTCTTTCCCTAAAATCGAAGAGACATTAATTACCGGCATCCTTGTAGTGGATGACTTTTATACATTAAACTAAACATTAAAAAAAATGTTTTAAGTTTTTATGTTAGGTTAGGTTAGGTCATTTTGACATTTGCAAAACTGCCTTCTGCAAGATTGCCTTCTGCAAAACTGCCGCCTGCAAGAATGCCGTGTGCAAGATTGCCGTCTGCAAATTTGCCTTCTGCAAGTTTGATGGGACCCATTTATTTTCACATCAGGATAAGAGTTAACACTAACAACCGCTAGTGGCGCTGTTTCGGCGCGAAAGTATTGAATAGTAGTGCAAACGATTTTAGAACTACATAGCGTATATTGAAGTGTGTATAAGGGTCTTCGTCGCTTGAAGAGTATTGTAATAGTTTTGTAATAAATCGAATTGAGTGTTCTACCGTATTTTTGCATCTTTTGCTGTCTATCCTTGTAACAATATTATCCATAAGGTATCTTATAAATCATGCCAAAAGTAGTCGGAAGCGGTAGAAAGGAAGGGGCAGAATGGACAGAAGTTATTAAAATAGTTAATAAATGAGTGCAGTGTAAATACTGTAAAATAGGAATAAGTGGAAAAATTGAACGTATACGAGCGCACATGAACAAGTGTTTAGTTAGGGCACAGGACGGGGACGTGAACCGGTGTCGGGATTACCAGCACGATGATTCGGATTCCGATGAATGTCTACTTCAAGAATTTGCTTCAATATCATCACATTCAACAGAGGTTTCTACTGCTGGATCGTCTCGCTTACGTCAGGTAGAGGCTGCGCAAGCAACCTCGAACCCATGACCAGACCGGAGGACGGAGAAATCCGTCTAAATCTAGTAGTAAGAGCGTGAGGTTGGACGCTGGGTTGACATTCCGGTGCCACGCGGTAAGGCGTCGGCTTCTTACGGGCATGTTGGCGGAGCTAGACTGTGGACTGTGCTGTCCCTGAGTCTGTGTAATCACCTCACCTCTCTGTGTTATCACCGCACACCTCACAGGTTTAACCGTTGCAGATGACTACTTTGAACTATCATTGAGCAATCTAATTCCATATATAATCTCAATAATAGAATCTAATATTTACATTTGTCTTTTGACAGAATCGCTGGCCGATGTTGAACATGTCATTCTATAAGGATAATTCTGGAAAACGTTACGCAGTCAACGCCACGGATGCCCGATATTCCATAGACAAATTCTACCAAGAGTTCACCGGCAACAGCACAGACAATGAACTGAAGCGAACAAAGCGTCAGACGGTTGAAGCTGCCGGAAACTCGCAGGACGAGAACGGCGAGTATCAAGACCCTGATGCCGTAGAAGGTGAGAGGTTTATGATCCCCCTTCGTTAGAGGTTTATGAGATGCCCTCTGCATGTTCTCATTATATATAACATCATACAGTACTCCACCTATAATCTGGCACTTCGTTTCTTCGACCCTACCAGTAATCCGGCGTTTTTATACAGGCAGTTACCAAGCTTGGTAGTTTTCACGCAGCCATGTATTCCTTGGCTACATCTATTACCTAGGCAGAAGAAAACGGCTTCTCTGCGAGAAAAATTCTGGTATTAAAGCGACTTTAAGAACAAATATTTATAATGGCATTTATAGTGGAAAAGCAGACAAATATAGAAAATTAATAATAATAATAATAATAATAAAAATAATAATAATTAAACACTTTATTTGCTTTAACAAAAAGGCGAGCTTATTGCCTAAAAGCAATATCTTACAGCTAACCTTAACCTAGTGGAATAACATGTTATGCGGTAAAAATAAACTAATAAATTAAATTTTAATCATTTAAATTCAGCAGGAAAACAAAACAATAAAATTAAGAAAAAACAAACAATAAACCTATAATGACCAGGGGACGCAATAGGAAGGAAAAAATAGGGAAAAATAAGGAAAAGTTTATGAGCGTGGATTCAGGTGTTCTTTGAGCCTGCGTTTGAAGCAAAACAAACTAGGTGCTATTATTATATGCGTGGGTAAAGTATTCCAGAGACGGGCTCCACGTATAGAGAAGGAGTGCGAGAAGAAATCACTACTGTGACTAGGGATCAAGAGCAGTAGGTTGTCTTCAGATCTCAGAGGGCGCCCGTGAGAAGATAGAGGTTTGAACCTACTTGGTTTGAACCTACTTGTAAGATAGTTCGGAGCGGCCCCCTTCAGGATTCTGAAGATCAAACCTAGGACTCTCGTATCTCTCCTTTCTCGGGTCGTCAGCCAGTGAAGTCTCCTTCTGTATTCCGTAATATGTTAAAATTATGTAATAATGTAATATGTTAAAATTATGTTATGCCTTCCACTTTAATTAAATATTGTAGACTTTTGCTACAAAACTAGAATAGTACTATATTGTAAAATGATTACTTTACCGGCCAACCAACCGACAAGGTGGTAAAGTATTGTGAAAGCGCATTTTTTTCTCGAGATAAGACGAATATATACATTTTACCCCTCCCCCCACCTGAGTCGATTAAGACTGATGACATTTCCAGACTGAAGTCGGTCTGTGAGTCTGTATGTATGTATTCCTCCACGATAGCGCTCAAACGCTTAACCCAATTAAGCTGAATTTTGATATGCAGGCATCATTTGGTCATGGTAAGAGTTAGCAAAACGCAGATCCGAAAGAGCGGGCTTTCTCTGAATTTGAACACAATAATGAACACAATAATTTGAATACAATAATGAATACAATAAATACAAGTAGTACACTTCTGGGGGGTGAGCGGTGGTCTCTGGACTTACGACGCATTTGCTTCCCCTTTGTAGCCATAAAATTTGAAATGCGAAAAATGCAGTTTTAGATATTGTTTCTAGGAAGGAGTTGATTATTCTCCAGTAGAGACCAAGATCTTTAACCTGTCGGATGCCGACAGTGCCTATAGGCATTTTGCGTCGTTTGTCAGATCCGCGCGTAACCGTCTCAACCGGCCTCCATACATATTATATAAATATATAATATACATGACTAATAAGATTAATTACTAGGTAACAAGAGGGAATTCACGAAAAAACGATATTGTTAGTAACTTCTATTCTTGACCACTCTGTGAACCGTAATGCCCCTGCCAGCGTCCAGCTGTCATCCTTCCAGGTGGCGGTCCATGAATACTTCTCGGGTGTTTACCCAAAATCTACCCATGTCGACCCGGTTCACAGAGAAAACGCATTTAAGGCAAAGCTCCGTAGGCAAAAGCGGCTACTTCGTCGCCAGTTACGTGAAGCCAAGAAAGCCGGGGATAAAGCCCTCTGCCACAACTTCTCGCGCGCGTACCGCTCTATACTAAAACTCATACAGAGCGTAGCAACGCAAAACGACAAACGCAAGGCAGCATTTCTCAAATCCAAAGAGGAAGCCCGGTTCGACAAAAACCGTTTTAACTACAGCAAAACGGTTTTGTCTGCCGCCAAGGGAAAAATCCAAATCCCGGAAGATATGGCCACGGAATACTTTTCGACCACGTATGAGGACCCAATGCGGCTCCATAATTACAGCCCTCCGCCGGGCATTACACCTCCGCCCCTGCCTACGGTAGCTTTTGCTTCTCAACCTCCATCACTAGATGAGATTCTTAATCAAGTAAAGAGGAAGCCGTCGGGCTCTACTCCGGGTCCCGATGGTATTCCCTATTTAGTATACAAAAAATGCCCCTGCCTTCTGCAATATTTAGGATCCATCTTCCGAAATATATGGAATAGCGGTGTAGTCCCACAGAATTTTGGCCGAGCGACAGTCATCTTAATTCCGAAGGTCCCAGTTTGCACCGGACCAAAGGACGCTCGGCCCATTGCTCTCACAGACACTGTGGCCAAAATCTTTTTTAGCATAGTCCACACGAGGATGAGCGAATTCATGCACCGGAATGAGTACCTTGGAGTATCAGTTCAAAAAGGCTTCATGCGCGGCGTCTCGGGCTGCCTCGAGCACAACTCTCTCCTGGCTGCTGCCATCAAGGATGCGAGACAGCACGAACGCCAAATCAATGTATGCTGGCTCGACCTAGAGAATGCCTTTGGGTCAGTCCGACACAGTCTCCTCCACTTTGCACTCCGCTGGTACAACTTCCCACCAGTCGTGCGTGACATTGTAGCCTCCTACTACAACTGTCTGACTTTCCATGTTAAAACGCAAGAATGGACTACCCGCTCTATACCATATTCAATTGGACTATTTCAGGGCTGTTGCCTCTCCCCGACGATTTTTAATATAGTTTTTAATATACTTCTGGAAAGCCTGAGCCAGTTTGACAGGAAGTGGGGCTACCGTTTTAAAACAGACGGCCAATACACCTCGTCGTGCCTCGCTTTTGCCGACGACCTAACTTTCATCACCAGAAGCCCCAAGCAGCTTTCCCTGCTATTACAGAAAGTGGAGCTTTTCTGCGACTGGTCAGGCTGTATAAAAGTGAAGCCCTCCAAATGTTTTTGCCTTGGACTCGCCCGCATGGGCACAAAATTTACATCCTATGACCCCAAATTGGTCTATAAGGGCTCTAATATCTCCCTTATAGACCCAAACAATCATTTCAAATTCCTCGGCAGAAAAATCACCCATCAGGGAAAAGACGTCTCGGGCGATCATGTTATAGAGCATTTCAAAAGTTGCCTGGCGAAAATAGATGCCTTGCTAATTTCTGGCCCTCGTAAGGCCTGGATCTATGACAATTATCTAACGTCACATTTGTCATGGCCCTTTCTTATTTACGATTTTACCAAAACCCAACTGTCCCGTCTAGATGCACTGGTGACAGCTAGTTTAAAATCCTGGCTGTCCTTAGCCAAACCAGCTGACCCCTCGACTCTCTTCAGGTCCAAACAAAATTTTGGGCTAGCGCTTAAACTGCCCTCTCTGCTCTACGCCAACTCCAGAATAACCAAAAATTCGATTCTGTGCAATTCCAAAGATCCGGCAATATCGAAGCACGTAATAAGTGGCTGTAGTGATTCAAATGAACTACAAGCCCGCGTAGACTTCCACAAAAGGTTCCTTACTGGAATCAGCCAGAATGGCACTGGTCTGGGGTATGGCAGTACAACCACGAGCGACGTGGACTTGAAGAAGTCTCTTTTGCGGGGAGATTACGACAGCAAGAGTATGGCTCATGCTATTGGCCTTCAATGCCAGAATGACTGGACAACAATTGGTGACTTTTGCATTCCGCCTCCAATGCACTGGAAGGTAATGCTCTATGACTGGACGCCAGAGATGCTGAAATTTTATTTGAATGCCTTTCAGCATACACTTCCAGACCCCAGTAACCTCGCTCGTTGGAGCTTTGCCGAAGATAGTTCTTGTCCCCTCTGTAGCAATACCCCTTGCACAGCTAGACACATTCTAGCTGGCTGCAAGGTGGCCTTAGATCAAGGACGGTACACTTACCGCCATGACAAAGTTCTCGCTGTTATTCGCGAGGTAATTAGTCTCTCAGTGGCTCGTGCCAACAAGGGTTTGACAGTATCCTCCAAACCCCCAATACAGTTTGTGCGGGATGGCTCTAAAGGCAAAAAACATTTAACTACAAAACCTTTCTCAATAATCGAGAAAGCTACAGATTGGACTCTGGAGGTTGATTCGGTCTCTAAGCAGTATAAATTCCCTGAAAGTCTCGGATGCACAGCCCTCCGTCCAGATATAACTCTTTACTCTCTATCTCGGAAGGTGGCTCTTATTGTAGAATTAACTGTTCCATGGGAATCAAATATCCCAAAAGACCACGAGTACAAATTAAATAAATACCATGATCTTGCAAATGCCGTAACCCGGAACGGCTTCACTGTTCACCTTCACGCGGTGGAAGTTGGCGCTCGTGGCCTGCCAGCTAAATCTCTATTTCACCTCTTTAAAGATCTTGGCCTTTCCAGAAAAATAATCAACTCTTTCTTAGAAAAATTATCTAAAACTGCGATTTGCGCATCTCAAATTCTATGGCTTCGAAGGTGGAGTGAATGGGTGGCAAGGTGAACGCTCACATGTGGCAAGACAGCTGTCCTAAACCTACCACAGCCGGTTCGTAAGTCCGGAATCCACTGCTCACCCCCCAGAAGTGTAAAAAATAGTATTATGATGGGCCCGACTCCGGTCGGTGAATTCCATGGCAACTCCGTTTGTATTTATTTATATTCACAAAATCGACTAAAAAGTTGCGGTGCAGTGTTTTGCGCGCCAAGGCTGGCTTCCGATCGGTTAAAGAGATATAATAGAGATTTGGCTGGCAGGCCATGAGCACCATTACATTCCGAGTTCCGAGGAGCCCTACTACTTTGCCCCCACCACTCTACCGTACCGACTAGTCATTCCATTCCGAATGGTCAGCTCCTGCCTTTGGCTCTACCACTCCACCGCACCAACGGGTTATTCCACTCTGAGAACCTGGGTTTTTCCGGTAAGAGCCATTGCTCGCATCTTTGACCTATAACCGTGAGTCGGTTCTTCTGGAATCGGTCATTCCTATTATTTTTAATTCATTTTGTGCCCGGGCGCAAACACGCTATGAATATTTCCCATCATTAATTATTATACTTGAGGATTATTAATAAGCGAAATCAGATTTGTAATGCCCATAGCCGCAATGAAACACTGGTTCCCGTCAGATCAGGGGAGTGTTGTCTGCTACAACGGGCGAACCCATCGACCCAGGAAGTTATTATGATATGTAATCGTTTTCTCAACCTGTGCTGAGCGTAGAGACTTGGGGACGAAACAATCCACCAACTAGCTCCGCCAGCGGACCCGTCAGAGACGTTGGTCTTACGCAAGGCACTGAGAAGCACCCAGCGGGCTGCCTCGCCCCTGACTACCAGTTATAACTGGATTTTCCGACCTCTCGACTATTTATGGGTTCGAGGTCCTTTGCGCGGTCCTCCACCTAATGTAAACGGCGATTCAATTCGAATCATCGCGGACCGAGGCATCCTGTGCCCGGCTGTTCTCGCGGGATCGGGTAGCCGATCGGTCGTTTTAAGAGCGGCTGTCATTATGTCAACAGCCACCCCGGTCATTCTGAATGCACAGTCGATTGGCTGATGCCGCACAATGCGCAAACCGTCCAAAATAGGCTACCGGAAGGGTGTTGACCCGTGGGTTGGGCTGTCCCAGAACTAAACGGGTCATAATGGCATAACTGCACAGGGCCCGTTAGCGCCCAAATTACCGACAGATCCCCGTCAGATCAGCGAAGTTAGGCAGCCAAGGAAGTGGGTCATCGATGGGTGACCACCTGAGTAATGCCATGTGATATTATAACTTGGGATCTTATTTCAATAAAAAAGAACCCTGAATGGTCAGTATAATTTTGGACGAAGCGAAGTCCTTCCAGGTAGAGGAGTAGGATTCAAAACCCGGGTGCACCCGGAATGATTAATCACTAGTGTCCATGTCGAACATAGAAATGAATACCTATTGTTATTTTCCAGATTCTTGCGACCAGATTTCGCCGTCCGTTCGTGGAGCCGACTTCAACGTTACTCTCGGCGTAGATGTGATCTGTTTGGGTGACCTTCCTCATTCGTTGAATATTTCTTACAAGATACCTCTATCAAAATACATGGCGGACACCATACTGTACATCAAGTTTGCGTAAGTTTATTAAACATATAAATAATAAATACATAATAAGTATACATAGAGCTGCCATGGAATTCACCGGATGGAGTCGGTCCCATCGTAATATTATTATCATTGCTCTTTTGGGGGTGAACGGTGGACTCGGGACTAACGACCAGCTGTGGTAGGTGTAGAACAGCTATCTTGTCACGCACAAGCGTCTACTTTTCCACCCATTTACTCCCACTTCAAAGCCGTTGAATTTGAGATGCGGAAATTGCAAATTTAGATTTGGAAGCAGTCGATTATTTTCCTAGAGAGACCAACATCTTTTTCACGTTAACTGCCAAGGTCTTTTTCAGGATTCTAGTTTGAAAGTCCAATCCTATTATATTATTAAAAACTCTAATAATAGTATATATTGATCATAGCACAAATAATGTGCTTTTTCAATAAAGAAATTCTGAATTGTCTCATAATTGTCTATGTAAAAATATATTATTGCTAAAGCCAATTACTAGCTATCTCGTAGTTGGCAGTCAATGTGTTAAACAGATAAATCAGAGATTTCGCTGACAGGCCAGGAGCACGAACTTCCACCGCGTGAAGGTGAACAATGAAGCTGTCCCGGGCGACGGCATTTTTAATATCATGGTATTTATTTAGTTTGCATTCATGGTCTTTGGGAATATTTGATTCCCATGGAACAGTCAGGGTTATTTTCCGAGATAGGAAGTAAAGAGTTATTTTTGGATTGATGGCTGTGGCTTTCACGAAAATAATACTGCTTGGAGACCGAATTGACCTGTAACGATCCTTAACCCCTCAAATGAATGGCGATTAGCTCGGGTTGCCTACGGCAAAATGTATATAAATTTATATTTACATTTACATTTACATTTACATAGAGCGGGGTTTACTATAGAGCTATAGCATTAATATAGAGCGGATTACTATAAAGCGGCGCACATTTACATTTATATTTATATTTATATAAATTTATATACATTTTGTATACATTTTGCCAAGGCATCCCTTAAGGGACGCCTCACATTTGAGGGGTTAAACAGATAAATCAGAGATTTCGCTGACAGGCCAGGAGCACGAACTTCCACCGCGTGAAGGTGAACAATGAAGCTGTCCCGGGCGACGGCATTTTTAAGATCATGGTATTTATTTAGTTTGCATTCATGGTCTTTGGGAATATTTGATTCCCATGGAACAGTCAGGGTTATTTTCCGAGATAGGAAGTAAAGAGTTATTTTTGGATTGATGGCTGTGGCTTTCACGAAAATAATACTGCTTGGAGACCGAATTGACCTGTAACGATCCTTAACCCCTCAAATGAATGGCGATTAGCTCGGGTTGCCTACGGCAAAATGTATATAAATTTATATTTACATTTACATTTACATTTACATAGAGCGGGGTTTACTATAGAGCTATAGCATTAATATAGAGCGGATTACTATAAAGCGGCGCACATTTACATTTATATTTATATTTATATAAATTTATATACATTTTGTATACATTTTGCCAAGGCATCCCTTAAGGGACGCCTCACATTTGAGGGGTTAAACAGATAAATCAGAGATTTCGCTGACAGGCCAGGAGCACGAACTTCCACCGCGTGAAGGTGAACAATGAAGCTGTCCCGGGCGACGGCATTTTTAAGATCATGGTATTTATTTAGTTTGCATTCATGGTCTTTGGGAATATTTGATTCCCATGGAACAGTCAGGGTTATTTTCCGAGATAGGAAGTAAAGAGTTATTTTTGGATTGATGGCTGTGGCTTTCACGAAAATAATACTGCTTGGAGACCGAATTGACCTGTAACGATCCTTAACCCCTCAAATGAATGGCGATTAGCTCGGGTTGCCTACGGCAAAATGTATATAAATTTATATTTACATTTACATTTACATTTACATAGAGCGGGGTTTACTATAGAGCTATAGCATTACTATAGAGCGGATTACTATAAAGCGGCGCACATTTACATTTATATTTATATTTATATACATTTTGTATACATTTTGCCAAGGCATCCCTTAAGGGACGCCTCACATTTGAGGGGTTAAGTATCGTACATGCAAGTCAACAAATGCATTGAATTCCAGTGAAATGCACTGACACAAATTCAGCCATTGTTCTACCTCATAGAGCGATGAATCAGCACGATTTTAACTACTGTGTCAAATCTGTTACATAGAACAACACTTTTAATCGGAATATTTTGGATTGCATCATTTTTCGGCCTTTATAATGCGGCGAAAATATGACCAAGGCATCATTTCTCGAATGATCACATCCCCCAAGACAGCAACGGCAACACCCGGCCCTTCTCTTACGAGTTAAGTCATCAGGTCCGGCTATTTTGGGTACCTTTTCCTTCCTTCCTCATATCGAGACGAGCAAGCATCAGTCTGTACTCCCACAGACTCGAACCGTGCCGAGTACGAGATACTCGGAGCACTATTACAATCCTTATCCATACCTTCAGGCAGATAGCCACTACATTCGCGTCAACCTCTATCCTATTCGGGAAGTGTTAGAAACTGGCAATACAACTCTCAATAAATACCTTCTGACACACTTTAAATTGGCTTTTAATACGGAGATAACCCGCAAGCAAGTTGACACCACCTACTCACATCAAACAACTTGGAGTCTAGTGAGGGGTGGCCTGTCACAGACCTCCAGAATCCTATCTGAAGCTTTCTTGATAATCGAGAAGGAATTGAGGTGGTTTTTTTTTGTACAAATTGTATCAGGTGTTTGGAGGATACTGCCAAACCCTCGTTGGCCTGCGAATAACAACAAGTACTTTGTCATGGCTGTAGGTGTACTTGCCTTGATCTGAGGTCGACTTGCAGCCAGTTTAAATATGTCTAGCTGGGCAAGGGATATTGCTACAGAGGGGAAACGAACTATCCTCGTAGTAGCTTCAGCAATCGTGGTTTTTAGGGTTTGGGAGTATATGCTGAAAGACATTTAAATAAAATTTTGGCATCCTCTGGTATCCAGTTGTACAACATTATCATTCACTGCATTGGAGGGAGAATACAGAAGTCCCTAACTATTGATCCGCTAGCTCCGTCATATATTCATTTTTTTTTTCTAGTTCTGCCCACATTCGAGACTTCACACTGTGCGGGACTTCTAAAGTGCGATACTTCAACTCTTTAGACTGTCCCGTAGCGGGATCTAGCGGTGCTGAAAAACTAGACCAATCGGGGAACAATAGCCATATAGAGAGAAACCAGTTTGAGGTTGACCTTTCCGGCATATCATCAAAGGAACTCCACATAAGGGCATCCATTTCTACTTTGCAGAGGGTGAGTATATTTAATAACAAACTAGAAGACTCCAAGATTATCTTCCCACTTCAATTTCAGAGGCGCTTTCAATTTCATTGTAAAATTTAGGTGGTTCAATCATTTTGTAAAATTCAGAGATGGCTTTAAATCGGCATGTGAAGACGCCTCACAATCACAGATAATTATAATTATTATTATTATTATTAGAGATACGCCGAATGTTCGACCGAATATTAACATTCGGTATAATAATAAATACAAACGGAGCTGCCATGGAATTCACTGACCGGAGTCGGGCCCATCATAATACTATTTTTTTACACTTCTGGGGGGTGAGCAGTGGATTCCGGACTTACGAACCGGCTGTGGTGGGTTTAGGACAGCTGTCTTGCCACATGTGAGCGTTCACCTTACCACCCATTCACTCCCCCTTCGAAGCCATAGAATTTGAGATGCGCAGATCGCAGTTTTAGATAATTTTTCTAAGAAAGAGTTGATTATTTTTCTGGAAAGGCCAAGATCTTTAAAGAGGTGAAATAGAGATTTAGCTGGCAGGCCACGAGCGCCAACTTCCACCGCGTGAAGGTGAACAGTGAAGCCGTTCCGGGTTACGGCATTTGCAAGATCATGGTATTTATTTAATTTGTACTCGTGGTCTTTTGGGATATTTGATTCCCATGGAACAGTTAATTCTACAATAAGAGCCACCTTCCGAGATAGAGAGTAAAGAGTTATATCTGGACGGAGGGCTGTGCATCCGAGACTTTCAGGGAATTTATACTGCTTAGAGACCGAATCAACCTCCAGAATCCAATCTGTAGCTTTCTCGATTATTGAGAAAGGTTTTGTAGTTAAATGTTTTTTGCCTTTAGAGCCATCCCGCACAAACTGTATTCGGGGTTTGGAGGATACTGTCAAACCCTTGTTGGCTCGAGCCACTGAGAGACTAATTACCTCGCGAATAACAGCGAGAACTTTGTCATGGCGGTAAGTGTACCGTCCTTGATCTAAAGTCACCTTGCAGCCAGCTAGAATGTGTCTAGCTGTGCAAGGGGTATTGCTACAGAGGGGACAAGAACTATCCTCGGCAAAGCTCCAACGAGCGAGGTTACTGGGGTCTGGAAGTGTATGCTGAAAGGCATTCAAATAAAATTTCATCATCTCTGGCGTCCAGTCATAGAGCATTACCTTCCAGTGCATTGGAGGCGGAATGCAAAAGTCCCCAATTGTTGTCCAATCATTCTGGCATTGAAGGCCAATAGCATGAGCCATACTCTTGCTGTCGTAATCTCCCCGCAAAAGAGACTTCTTCAAGTCCACGTCGCTCGTGGTTGTACTGCCATACCCCAGACCAGTGCCATTCTGGCTGATTAGGAACTTTTTGTGGAAGTCTACGCGGGCTTGTAGATCATTTGAATCACTACGGCCACTTATTACGTGCTTCGATATTGCTGGATCTTTGGAATTGCACAGAATCGAATTTTTGGTTATTCTGGAGTTGGCGTAGAGCAGAGAGGGCAGTTTAAGCGCTAGCCCAAAATTTTGTTTGGACCTGAAGAGAGTCGAAGGGTCAGCTGGTTTGGCTTGTATTATTTTTTAATGTTCGTATTCGACCGAATATTCGTTTAGTTTGCCGAATAATTACCGAACATTTGAATAGTTCTATTTTAGGAATTATATATGTTGAAAAGTACTTTATCTGAGACCCGTACATACGACTATTTGTAAATGAAACTATAATAAACTATAAAAATCTCTTAGTATTAGTAAATGAAGCGATAATAATCTTGTTTAATAATCATTTATTCAAAAAATTAGGCTTTAAAAAACAAAATAATTCAAGTTTTATTTGAATTAAATCCACACTTTTCCTTTCTAATAAAAGACAAGGTTTGCTAATTAACATTTACCATTCTATAAAAACAAAAAAATTACGTCATTAATTTTAAAACAATATATAGAAAAATTATCTAAAACTGCGATTTGCGCATCTCAAATTCTATGGCTTCGGAGGGGGAGTGAATGGGTGGCAAGGTGAACGCTCACATGTGGCAAGACAGCTGTCCTAAACCTACCACAGCCGGTTCGTAAGTCCGGAATCCACTGCTCACCCCCCAGAAGTGTAATAAAATAGTATTATGATGGGCCCGACTCCGGTCGGTGAATTCCATGGCAGCTCCGTTTGTATTTATTATTATTATTATTATTTATTATTATTATTATTTATTCCTTGGTGGCGATTGGGGAGGGGGTCGCCCTCGCAGCCAATACGCTGCTGTCGGTGCCGCTGGATCTCGTACTCCATTCACCATTCGCTTCCATTCTTGACGATTTTTTGCCACGTCTCGGGCATCCCTAGCCGATAATCGTTGATTCTCAAGGTCGTCTTTGATGTTATTTAGCCAGGTTTTCTTCGGTGCCGATCGCTGAACTCTCCATTCTGTCGGACGGTCTCGCCAAAGAAGTTTACGTGGCAAGCGATTATCGTTCATTCGGCAAACATGGCCAAACCATCGTAGTCGACGTTTTTGTACTTCTTCTTCGATCGTTGTTACTAGATCGCATCTTTCTCTAATGGTCTCGTTTCGAATTCGGTCGCGGAGTGAGACACCGAGAATCTGCCTCAAGCATCGCATTTGGAAGCCTTCGAACTTTTTGAGGTCCAATTGTAGTAACGTCCACATTTCCGATGCTTAAAGAAGAATGGGAAGAACCAACGTTCGGTATAGTTGTACTTTGGTTTCGATGCTAATATATGCCAAATAATATTTACCAGTTGCTGGAATCACCAAGTTTTATAATATACTTGATGACCCGGTGAACTTCGTACCACCTAAAATTTATTTGATTGTAACTCTTCATAAGCGTTTACTAATCCCAATGAACCTTCCAAGTCTAATTCATTGAAATCTATAATATGGTCGAATCAAGTACGGTTTGAGTTTCGTTTGGTAAATCAAAGTCGTTTGTGATTGAAATAAATTCAATGTATTTAATTTACATGATAATATATAGGTACAGTTCACATTCAACACAAAACATTCTGGTAAAATATGTTTTTCGTTTTGTTTTCCGGCGTGTAAATAAACAAAAATGATGGCTTTCCGACCGATGCATGGCTTGGCGAACACGGGACATACAGTTGTCCATGCGTGAAATACGGAAATTCCAAGTTAATTCCGCAAACTTCCAACACGCGTGATTTGTCAACGTGAAGGCCAGACGCACGGGGAATCTAAATTCTGCTTTTCAGAATTACCTAGTGTACAACTGTAGATTGTCTTCCGTATGGAAAAGGAAAAGATGCGCCAAATCGCCTCGTTGCTGCTGACATAGCGACACGTCTGATACTGAGATACACCTCGTTTGAATTTGTCACAGCGAAAACAGCCATATCGCTTACAACTGCAGTTCGCCCATTGTCCGAAACTGATCGGCGACGATACAATGGGTATCCGTCATTGCCTGTGATGGTGTTAGCAATCAGGTCTCTCGGTTAACGCCTGGAACAGTTACTATCGAGCATACAGGGCGAGATGTTGTTATACACTTCGCGAAGTCCATATATCATATTCTTAGGCACCACTGCAAGCAATTTCGGATTAACAGCTTCATCTTGTATTTCGGCCGAGATGATGGAATCATCTCACATCAGTGCCGTTTGCTTCAATTCGGCCGAGATGATGGAATCATCTCACATCAGTGCCGTTTGCACTTGAAGTAGCTTGCCGCACATTTGACTGACTTCGTCGACCAATGTTATCTCTTCTTTTCGACATTGTAATGGACACTGTAAAACGACACGGAATTGTTTTCACGCTCACTCAAATCGATCGAAATTTCCATGAGGTCTTTACAGTATTGAAATCCCCAAACTAAGTCCAAATTCGTGGTTATGTCATTAAAAAAAGCGGTTGTGTCACCCCAAGACTTTCCTGTCAAGTAGCCAGGAACGTAATTCATCTGAATATTATTATCATTAATCCTACAACAACAACCCCCCCCCCCCACCCCCAACCTAGCGACACCCTTTAAAACTCGGAAATCGAAATTGACTTTGACTTCGACTTCGACTTTTCGACTTCCAACTTTTTCGACTTTTTGACTTTTTTTACTTTTTCGACTTTTTCTACTTTTTAGACTTATTTCGACTTATGCGACTTTCGACTTTTTTGACTTTTTTGACTATTTGTTTTTTTTTTACTTTTTGGACTTTTGACTTTTTTGACTTTTTCGCCTTGTTTGACTTTTTGACTTTTTCGGTTTTTTCAACTTTATTGACTTTTTTGTTTTTTTTTGAGTAGTGTGACTTATCCGACTTTTTGACTTTTTCGACTTTTCCGACTTTTTTGACTTTTTGACCTTTTTGACTCGCATTTTTTGACTTTTCGACTTTTTGAAATTTTACACATTGTATGGAACGAATAACAGTTATAGATAGCGCAGCTGTCAAACAATACGATCGCCGCGATAGCCATCTAGAAAGTGGCCAATGTTCCCAAAATGACCAATTTCGATTTTTTCGATTTTCAGTTGTTTCTTTGAGTTTTTCCTAAATATTTTTTTTTGTAAACCACCCCTGAACCAAGGCAAACAAAATAAAAGAAAAATAATTCAAATCGGTGGAGTCATTTCCGAGATCCTGCGAGACTAACGCACGGCGATTCATTTTTATATATAAGATTTTAGTTATAATTTAACAAAATCGTCACTTTGTTCAACAATTAACAGCATACAGAGATCTGTGAAAAGTCACTCTTTAGACAGGTTAACAAACATAATTATTTAATATTTAACATTTAAGAGTGGCTAATTATGATGTAGAAAAACTAGACTCTCAGCCCTGTGAGTTAGCAATCCATTTCTTTTTTCTTCATAAATATTTCCTGCTTTGGAAAATAATTGTTCGCTATACACAGACGTAGCCGAAGAGAATAGGAAAATTCTGGCTAAAATAGCCATGTGTTTATATTTTCCTTGGTGTTTTGCCCACCATGTGAAAGGACTCAAATGGCAATCTAATAAATTCTCATAAAAAATGAACCGAATCATTCGGCCGAATATTCGGTTCGGTACATTTTGGACCGATTGTTCTGCCGAATATTCGTATTCGGTTGAACTCTTATTCGGCGCATCCCTAATTATTATTATTATAAACTGTTTATTATTATAAAGTATTAAAGTTTATTGTTTATTATTATAAATTATATTATGTTTTTTCTATTTTTTTCAGAACATCTGCGATTCGGATTCAATGAAACCCGGCGATTTCCTCACTTACAATATCTTTTTTTATAGAGATTGCATTCATTAATGCAGATATTATAGTTCTAGACGTATAGCTCAATTGTTTTAAGGAATTTGCATAATTCGTCCGTCCTATGATAGTAATCTCAAAATTTTATTTACATTTTTTTTTCAAAATGGAAAATCAGAGCCATGACATTGACATTATTATAAAATAATAAATTATTATAAGCCACTTTTTATTGTATATAGTAGCCGATAGTGATGAAAATAGGTTTGTTTTCTTATACGAGATATTTTAATATTTGCTCAGTTTTAACTTTTGCAGTAGGTAAAATATGTGCATTCCGGTTCTGATTAGACCTCGAATGACCCCGAATGAATCACACCCGTATTACACCTACTGCAAGGGTTTAAAAGTGTGCAATTTTATTTTTTAAGCGATTTGTTATCCCAACGGTACATAATAATTTAATTTTCTTTAATTGTAAAACATTATTTATAAGGAAAAATGCAATATTTTTATTTTTTATTTACGATTTATTTTTGTACATGAGAAAAGTGTACTTATTCTATGCATATAGTTTTAATTTATAGTAGGTAACTAGTAATTTAGGGAAAATTTTACTCATTTCTATTATGATGCGTGGATTTGCGAGGGAATTACTTAATTTCGAATTAATTTGAATTGCGTACTAAAGATATGTGTAATTTTGAAATTAAATAAAGTCCTCACCAGAGTCATCTTAAATTATATTATAATATATCTTTTAAATTATATATATCTAGAGGTGGTCTCACAAGTCTTCGATTCATGCGAGTCACATTCGAGTCACATTCATGCGATTTAGCTTATTCATTTCAGAGAGGAGATGCCACACCCAAGTATCAAGCCTAGAAATATATCCAATCTCAATGTTGGGACAATTCACAGCGGGCAATCTCCGTATTTATGTAGTTATGCAATTATATGCCGTAAAAGTCACCGTCATTAAATAAGCCACCGATATACATATATACATATATATATATATATATATATATATATATATATATATATATATATATATATATATATATATATATATATATATATATATGTATATATATATATATATATATATATATATATATATATATATATATGTATATATATATATATATATATATATATATATATATATATATATATATATATATATATATATATATATATATATATATATATATATATATACATATATATATATATATATATATATATATATATATATATATATATATATATATATATATATATATATATATATATATACATATATCAGTACGCATGCACTAACACACCCTACAAACCGATTCTCGAGGTTTGAAAACATGCTGTCGTGAGTTTTATTGCCATGGCTATATTTCTAGGGTTAATGGTCTGGAAAGCAGGATCATGGTCCAAATAAACACTGTGAATGTTAGTTAGTTAGTTTTCCTGGGCTATTTCCCGCACTTAGCCTCTTGATTGGGCCGTTGTGCGTGGCTCATGTTTCTATTTATGTTACTCCAGCCAACCCAGGCTGTCCCAGAAAGTTAGCAGCCTGTTTAGGTTGCTACAGGCCTCCGGGACAGATGCTGGAGATTGTAGTATTCTTGCCCGTTGCTCTGCCACGCTCCTGCATTCCATGAGCACATGCTGTGGCGTTTCTTCTTCCTCCGTGCATCCTCTGCATAGAGGGCTGTCTGTCACACCTATGGTAAACAGGTGTTTGTTTAGGGGACAGTGGCCTGTCATAGTACCTATGACTTTACGGATTTTGTCCCTTTTTAATCTGGTGAGGTTGCGGGCAAGTTTTTTAGGCGCTTCCGGAACCGCATTCTTTGTTTGCCTGCATCCTGCGTTTTTTTCCATTCTTTAAGGTGGGTTTCGTCGGTGTTCCTGCGTAGCCATGTTTTTATTTGTGCCTGGGGGTATGGGCATCAAGGGTTCCGGTCCATATACTATTTCCTTTGATCCCCTTTTGGCCAGTTCGTCTGCCGCGTCCTTGTCCAGTGAGTCGCTGTGCCCCTTCACCCATTGCAGGGTCACTCTATTTGACCTTGCAATGGATTGAAGCGCATTGTGGCATTCCAGTACAAGGACAGAGGTTATAATATTTTTTGCTAGCACTATGAATGTTTATTTGCGCTGTACCAATTCTCGCACCTTTCTGAAACTCAGATAGTATTACATGCTGCAAATGCATCTTATCCGCCTCCATTTTTTAACCTTTCTTAAACGCACACAAATCAACTTATTTGAACTATGTCTGACGTGTTGATGAGATAACACTGTCACCTTGTCAGTGCATGCAACGTAACGAAGCATAAACACCAAATATCTGCCATAGAGTAAGTTGGCAACATCTTTTAAAATCGAGCATGAACTTACCCAAATCATCTTATATAATGGTTCGAACAACACGACAATTACCATGCTTTCAAACGTTAAAAGACTTGTGACACCTGTACTTAAAAATCTACACATGACCAATTTCTAGACTAAATAGTTAATAGGTGCAAGTTTTAGAAGAAATATGCCCGGTTAAATTGCATATTCCATTATGGAAATGTCTCTTTGAATTCGAAGATCTTGACTCCTATCAGTTTTTGTAAATGTCTGCTCTCTTTATCTCTCTTTTTCTTTGGGGTGGCAGCGTGGGCCCTGTCCTGAGTATTAGGAAATCATGTTTCATATAGAGTTAATATTTCATATTTGGTTTAACATTTTATTTCGAATTTGGAACATTCTTCAATCTTGAAATATTATTATCTTTTATTGTGTTGCATAACTCCGTCTCTCTCGCGAGATTCGAATGACGCAATCTTACCAATGAACCTCCTCTCGCAACATAATGTCCTGATGTCATAGAAGCTTTTCGGCGTTATCTCAGGAAATTTGGAGTTGCCAGCTACTAGGGGCGAACCCACCACCCCAGGAAGTTATAACATTTGAACGCAGAGACAACACAGTCCACCGTCTAACTACGCTAACATGCCCGTGAGACTCCCTCTTCAAGAAAGCTCCGAATAGGAGTTGATCCGACCCAAGAGCAGGTCATAGACACATAGCCCAAGATGAGCCGAGCCAAGCCCAAACTGCACGGAACCGATATCTCAGGAACTACTGAACCAATTCTTATCGAAGTAGTGACAAGTGACAATTAGAGCTGTCAACTACAACGTACGAACCCGTCACCTCAGGAAGTTTTAACGATATTAGATCGTTCTGTCTCCCGTGAGGTGAGCGTAGAAGGCTTGGGATGAAAACAGTCCACCATCTTGTTACGCTACACGCTCATAAGAAGCCAACACCTTACCGCGAGATAACCAGGTTAATCACACAGTGGGCCGACACTCGCGCCTTTACTTCCAGTTACAACCAGATTACTCTGGTCTTTTGACTGGTTACAGGTTCGAGGTCGCTTGCCCCGTCCTCTTCCTTACGTAGCGGTGATCCGGTGTCTACCAAATCTATCGCGGACCTCGGCATTCTTTGCCCGGCTGTTCTCCCGGTATCGGGTAGCCGATTGGTCATTTCAAGAGCAGTTGCCGTAAGGTGAACAACTATCCCCGCTCTAAAGGAGACAGTACTGTTTCCAGACTCACCCGGCTGTCGGTCAGAATGTACAATCGATTGGCTGACGCCGCGCAATGCGCAAACCGTCCAGGAGCGCCCGAAGATTGACTCCTAGGGGAAACTAGCCCGCAGGCCAGTCCTACCCTGGCATGCACTCCCTCCCGTGAAGGCCTCCAGATGGGTGTTGACCCGTGAGTTTGACCGACCCTGAACACATGGGTCTTAGTGGTCAAACTGCAACAGAGGCCCTGTTGCAGTTTGGCCATTGTGGATTAGCTTGTCACTTTGGATTAGCTGCCAAAGTGACAAGTGAAAACTTGGGATGTCGACTACAGCGGCGAGCCCGTCACCTCAGGAAGTTTTAACGATTAGTCGTTCTATCTCCCTGGAAGTGAGCGTAGAAGACTTGGGGACAAAACAATCCACCGTCTAGCTACGCCACAAGCCCGTAAGAGGCCAGCGCCTTAACCGCGAGATAGCCAGGAATGTTACCTGGCGGGCGGGTCGACACTCACGCCCTTACTTCCAATTGTGACCAGATTACTCCGGTATCTCGATTGGTTACGAGTTCGAGGTCGCTTGCACGGTCCTCTCCCTTACGAAGCGGTGAAACGGTGTATACCGAATCTATCGCGGACCACAGCGTCCTTTGCCCAGCTGTTAACCCAGGATCGGATCGCCGATAGTCATTTCAAGAGCAGTCGCCGTAAGGTCCGCAACCACCCCCGCTCTATAGGAAACAATACAGCTTCCAGTTAGTCAGAGTGCACAGTCGATTGGCTTACGCCGCACGGTGCACAGACCGTCCAGGAGCGCCAGAAGGTTGATTCCCAGGGGAAACTGACCATAAGGCCAGAGTCTTACCCAGGCTCGCACTTCATGCGTGGAGGCCGTCGGATAGGTGTTGACCCGTGAGTGTGATTAACCCTGAACAGAATGGGTCTTCGTGGCCAACTCAGCAAGGGCCCATTAACTCCCAGTGACAAGTGACAGATATGAATTATATTAGAAATTACATTGCTAAAAAACTAACATGAACTAGGCCTTTGAGATTAGCTTAGTCGGAGCTACAAAGGGCCCCCAAAGGAGGTTCATGTGTGGATAAAATCCATTCGTTTTCCTCTCAAACCCGATATGGAGTATCAGGAAATCATGTTTTCATGTTGTTAATATTTCTTATACACCCCTCATAGGGCTAGTGGAGCCCTCATCTAGTTCTTGTTTCTTGTCTTATATCTAAGGGGCTCTCTAGACGATCAAGCATGCTTGTCAAGCATCGCGTCGCGGGCTGGAAAGGGATCGTAAACCGCAGGAAGTATGCAAATATTTTTTTAAAATATTTAGCAAAAATGCCTAATTTTGTAGTTTATACCAGGGAGTCGCGTTAATTAGATGTAATTGATTGATGAATGACGTGACGTATAAAACTACTAAATTAGGCATTATTGATAAATATTTAAAAAAATATTTGTATATTTCCTTCGGTTTACGATCCCCTCCCAGCCCGCGACGCGATGCTTGACAAGCATGGTTGATCGTCTAGAGAGGCTCTAAGATTATAGTTGTAATATAACCGGGCATAAATGTAGAGAGAAACATATCACTTTTTTAAATATGTCCTATAGACGGAGGGCCTATTTCTGTTTTTCCCAAATCACCAGGCACTAGAATCAAACTGATCTCAGACAAAACGCAATATAGAATTTATTTATAAAACCACGAGGTTCTTTTTAGACAATTTTAAATTCAAAACTTAATAAACTAAAAAAAACTTCTTGTATTAAAACTTCGAAATTATTTTTTCTCTAGAAAGTAGCAGCATTTTTCGTCGACCCATAAATCTTTTGTAAGTAGCAGCTTGCTATGTTTCGTCTTGGAGTGGTTTGATGCATGTGCCCGATTAGGAAAACTGAAACGTGCTGTCAGAATATTAATTAATGACATATCACTTGTGTCATACTATTAAATATTATAAATATTATAGTTATAAAAGAGCACTATCTATTTTAGATATATACCTACATATATGAAAATATACAAATATGCAATTGTGAAAAGTTTGGTTTATGCCTGTGTAAAGAAATCACTAACCTAATCTTTGTACGCGCGGTAAGAATCTGCTTCTCATAATAATAATTATCAACCCGAACAAACACTATAGTTTTTTCTATTAATTTATATGGGTATGTGTGTGCAAAACTTGTTTAGGTGGCGCTAGCGGCAACTTTGTTCCCGATAGGTGTGAAGTGAATGACACACCGCCCGAACGAGCATCCGTACAAAGCTCAATGTGAAGGAGAACATAGATAAATTATTATAATGTTACTGAAGGCAGATGGTCAATGTTGCCAAGCTAGCACATTTTCCAACCATCATACTGTTGAAAACGGAAAAAATGGCAATTTCCGGGATCTTTTTGTAGAATCATTTCGATCTCTAAGCAGTATACATTCCCTGAAAGTGTCAGATGCACAGCCGTCCGTCCAGATATAACTCTTTACTCCCTATCTCGGAAGATAGCTCTTATTGTAGAATTAACTGTTCCATGGGAATCAAACATCCCAAAAGACCACGATTACAAATTAAATAAACACCACGATCTCGAACGGCTTCAAAGTTCACCTTCACACGGTGGAAGTTGATGCTCGTGGCCTGCCAGTAAAATCTTTGTTTCACCTCTTTAAAGATCTTGCTCTCTTCTGGAAAATAATTGACTCCTTCCTTGAAAAAATATCTAAAACCGCAATTTCTGCATCTCAAATTCTATGGCTTCGAAGGGAATACCCCTTCGAATGAGTGGTAAGTTGTATGTTCACATTTGGCAAGACAACTGTCTGAAACCTACGACAGCCGGTTGCTAGTCCTGAGTCCACCGCTTACCTCCTAGGAGTGTAATAGTAGTATTATGATGGACCCGACTCCAGTCGCTGAATTCCATGGCAGCTCCGATTGTATTTTATTTCATTAGAAACAATTATTAGGGCCGATACTCGCGCCCTTACGTCCAGTTACGGCCAGATTTTTCCGGCCTCCCGACTGGTTACGGGTTCGAGGTCACTTACACGGTTCTCTCTCTTGTGTAGCGTTGATTCGGTGTCTACCAAATCTATCATGAACCATGGCATCGGGTATCGGGTAGCCGGTTTGTCGTTTCAAGAGCAGTTGCCGTTAGTTTAACAACCACCCCTGCTCTATAGGAAACAAAGCCGTCCCCCGGTTATCGCCCGGAATGCACAGTCGATTAGCTGATGATGCACGGTCGCAAACCATCCAGGAGGGTTTATTTACCGGGGGAACTGGCCTGTAGACACAGAGTCCTACCCGGACTTGCACTTCTGCCGGATGGCTGTTGACCCGCGAGTTAGGCCGACCCTAAACACATGGGTCCTAGTGGCCTAACTACAACAGGGCCCATTAGCTCCCAAAATTCCCTGACTTGTACGAGATGCTTGCTTGCGCGTTGTGTCACCTTTTAGGAACTAAGTGGACGCTTTAAGGAACCATCCCCATATCCTGTGGTCAGTTTTTATGTTGTGATAAAATTCCAAGTCGGCTGCCGAATGTCGCCTGTAGCGTCAATATTTCTAAACATTCCATTGCGACTTTTTTGCGTTTAATTTACATTTAAATTATATCAAAAAAGCAGTAATAAATTTTGTCGATTTAGAATTTAATATTAGGAAAAAATAAATTATGTACCTATTTTACACATTCCACAATATCTATTAATTATATAGATTTTTAGGATTATAATTCGTAGGACTTTTGATCTGTACTTAAAGTTTAAGCAAACACCTAGTGCTTAGTGTATAAAATATTTGTGTGTGAAAATCCTGTCACCAAAATGAAATGAAAAAAAATTGAGAAATAAATGAAAATGTTTAGAATTTAGTGTTTTTTTGCCGCCCAGTTTAGAAACCCAATCATATCGGAAGGCTTGTCCCAATAAGAAGGTCAATTCCGTTCGAGAAGTGATGATGATGAACGGGGAAATAGGTTACATCAAACTGCTGTTTTCAGATATGTGTAAAAAAAACTGGACATGTTTTTTTACAAGCTTTTATTTAGCTTGCAATGTATTCACTGTATGACTTAATTTATACAGATTTTTTCTTCGAGCCTAAAATTATATTTAACCCTTTATAGCCCAAGATCTTCAAACAAAAAATAATGTTGATAATGAGATAGGTTTAGGCAAATCAAAAAACATGTATCTCTCAGAAATTCAAAAATATTTATTATTAATCATTTATTTGACATTTAAGGGAATGTGACATTACTGTGACATTGAGTTGAACGTATAAAAAAACATTTATGTTGTATGGAAAAATTTGAAACGATTATTTTGTTTATCCTACTAATATTATAAACGCGAAAGTTTGTATGTATGTATGGATGTTTGTTACTCTTTCACGCAAAAACTACTGAATGGATTTTGATGAAACTTTACAATAATATAGCATACACATCAGAATAATACATAGGCTATAATTTATAAAGATATAGTGTGAATTATCTAAAATATAACGATAACTGTCAAGTAAGTAGGAAAAAAATCTAAGAAATTGACATTCGAAATTTAAATTCTATCCTACTATCCTACTAATATTATAAACGCGAAAGTTTGTATGTATGTATGGATGTTTGTTACTCTTTCACGCAAAAACTACTGAATGGATTTTGATGAAACTTTAAAATAATATAGCTTACACATCAGAATAACACATAGGCTATAATTTATAAAGATATATGGTTTTCTATCATCATTATCACAATTTTCCATCACCACGCGGGTGAAACCGCTGGGCGCAGCTAGTTATAGCATAATGCTACACTGCATTTTTTGCAAATTGTTTGTGAAACGCCAGTGCACTTAAGAATCTTGCAACGTATCCTTTTTTTAACCCAAATCGGCCAATGGCCGACCTGGTCCTGCCTTACTGCCAATGGAGGAACATGTTGCGCAGGGCCCTTATGTTTTTTGGCTTGAATTTCGTCTTCTAAAGACCTTCGACTCTTGATGTTAGGCTTCAGGCCAAACTCGCATAAGGTCTCGCCTATCTCAAGTCTACATTCTGCTGAATACATTTGTTTGCCGTTGAGATATTTTGCGTTCCTTAACTCTTCGGTATAAAAACCAAGAATTTGCCATAGTAGGTTCCAGTAAATGTTAGAACATCCTAACTTGCCATCTTTTGCTTCGAAATTTTGAATGGATAAAATTATATTCTTACCTACAGGTTTCCACGAAAACCACACAATTGTATACACTTTTTATATTTTTTTATCCGTCATTCAACACCTGCCTTAGTTCTAATTTATCACCTTCATCAACGCGCAACATTTAAACTCACATAAGTCGCTTAGTTACGCTATCTATGATTTTTACTCGATACTTACAGTAGTGCTAGACGGATTCAAATGAACTAAATAAATTTAGTGCCTTATTTAGGGGGATTTTAGTGGGGTTAGTAGTTTGTTACAGAAATGTCCCATGAAGCTATAAAGGGTTAAAATAGAAATATTTTCGCATTCTATTGCGGTTTTGAAAGAAGCGGGAGCAAGGTTTCAGAACACCGAACGACAAATCTACGGGAGTTACATAACCTTTCAGAATAGCAGAGTTTACAATGGCAACTGTTAAACTGCACATTCGACACTGCATTTTATACAAATTCTAACAAGGAAAAAATTATTCTAAAGCACGGGGATCAATTTGTAGCATTCTTGGTGCCGACGTTATGTCCTACAAAACGTGTAATTATTGGTAAAATGCTTTAGAAGTGGTGATTTTGATCTTAGTAACCAATCACGCCTCGGACAGCCTCAAAAGTTTGATGATGCGGGATTGCAAACTCTACTGGATGAAGACTCGACGCAAACGCAACAAACCTCTTGGAATACAGCGACTATATATGCTCATAATTCGACAGTCGTACTCAAGTTGATGCTGTGTATACAGATTTTAATAAAGCGTTCGACAAAGTAAATCACAAAATACTAGTAGCAAAACTTGAGACTTTCGGAATACATGGCAATTTGCTAAGATGGCTTGAATCATTTATTTATTTATTATTATTTATTTATTAGTTTTAAATAGTATTCAAGGGCATTACAGATGAATCCAATTCGCCCTTGAATATTAAAGCTAGAGTGTAAGCTAACATTGAACAAGAAAAAAACATAAAAATATAAAACTAAATAAAAGACAGATTATGATAAACATGAGATAACAGGGAGTTGCCTTTTTAGCTGCCAAAGGGATATACAAAAGATATCTATTTCTGTGGGTAAGGAATTAAGAAGAGCTATAACCCTTCCCACTGGCCTGTCTACAAAAATATTTGTACGGTGGTACGGCACATTAAACAATAGATGCGATCTCCTCGCTGTGTAATTTACAGGTACGTACAATTCAAACTTACATAGTATCTCTGGAAAATAAATAGTTCCTTGATCATAATATGTTTAATCGATCCCAAGCCGTCACTGTAAATGGCTTTAAATCATCACTGGCTGCAATAACTCCTAGTGTACCATATGGTATGAATTTATAACCATAATTATCATTTAACTTTAATCCGAGCAAAATCGAAACATTTGCTTAGTAACATAGCGCCACCTAGCGGAAATCCAGTAAAAAAGCTTCGGCATCTAAGCGAATACACGAACCGCAGCCGCGGTTCATAGGTGGTAGTGCACAGTGACATAGGTAGGTACGCGGTAACAGATGGCACTGGCCGCCCGCAACTTTAAGCGAAGAAAATACAATCATAACAAATAAAAAAATTGGACCGTTTTCACTCCAATCTTTTCAACTCTTACCATGACCAAATGATTTCTACATGCTAAATTTCAGCTCAATCGGATGAAGCGTTTAAGCCCTATCGTTGAGGAATGCACACAGACTCACAGATAGACTTTAGTATGAAAATGGTTTTAATCGTCTCGGGGGAGGGGGGGGGGGTCCAAATGAATATCTTCACCTCGAAAAAAAATTGCACATTCACAATACTTTCACTGCCGGGAAAGAAAAAATTGCATCACATATTAATCTCTTAGCTTATCAATTATTTAGTAAAAGTGTGAAACCGACCAAATTACTATTCTTGTGCTCTCTTGTGGCCACATGTGTAACTAACTAGGTGCAATGAATTTCTCCGAGGTTTACATTTCTAAGCAAAATATTGTCAAGATAGACGAGTATTCTCAGGCATTTGATAGTATAGATACATAAGGAGCTGCCATGGAATTCGCCGACCGGAATCGGGCCTATTATAATATTGTTATGATGTCCAATAATTCTGGCCTTCACTGCCAGAATGGTTTGGCAACAATTGCGGCACATTTGCATTCCGCCTCCAATGCACTGGAAGGCAATGCTCTATGACTGGACGCCACAAATGCTGAAATTTTATTTGAATGCCTTTCAGCATACACGTCCAGATTCCAGGAACCTTGCTCGTTGTAGCTATGCCGAGGATAGTTCATGTCCCCTTTGTAGCAATACCCCTTGCACAGTTAGACGTATTCTAGCTGGCTGCAAGGTTGCCTTTGATCAAGATCGGCACACCTACCGCCACGACAAAGTCCTTGCTGTTATTCGCGAGGTAATAAGCCTCTCAGGTTTGACAGTACCCTCCAAACCCCTAATACAGTTTGTGCGGGATGGCTCTGCAAAAAACATTTAGCTACAAACCCTTTTTCAATAATCGAGAAAGCTTCAGATTGGATTCTGGAGGTCGATTTGGTCTCTAAACAGTATAAATTCCCTGAAAGTCTCGGATGCACAGCCCTCCGACCAGATATAACTCTTTACTCTCTATCTCGGAAGATGGCCCTTATCATAGCATTAACTGTTCCATGGGAATCAAATATCCCAAAAGACCACGAGTACAAATTAAATAAAGACCATGATCTTGCAAATGTCGTCACCCGGAACGGCTTCAAAGTTCACCTTCACGCGGTGGAAGTTGGCGATCGTGGCCTGCCAGCCAAATCTCTGTTTCACCTCTTTAAAGATCTTGTTTTTTCCAGAAAAATAATCAACTCTTTCCCAGAAAAAATATCTAAAACTGCGATTTCCGCATCTCAAATTCTATGGCTTCGACGGAGTGAATGGGTGGTAAGGTGAATACTTACATGTGGCAAGACAGCTGTCCTAAATCTACCACAGCTAGTCGTTAGTCATATACCACAGCTGGTCAGAAGTGTAATAAGTATTATGATGGGCCCAGCTCCGTTTGTATTTTATTTATTACTTCGGGGGGGGGGGGGGGGGGAGGGGGGTGAGCGGTGGACTCCTGACTAACGACCGGCTGTGGTAGGTTTGGGACATGTTTTATGTAAAAAATAAAATCCCGAGTATTTTCGGGCTTTTAAATTGAGAGGTTATGGTAATGGGAATAACTACCATTACTCATTCAATCGATCCAGCGAAGGCTATTTTACGCATTCGAGATCCAAAGAACTAAAACTCTTATATTTGTTTTTTTTAAGGGGATACCAATTATCTATATAGGTTATTGCTCTTAGTAAATTCTTTCAATTTAAAGTCTGGAAGATAGCTTTTGGAAAGACCCATTATTTTAAATCAAAAGTTGCTTACTTGCTCTTACTGATTCACCCATTACAAGGATGTCACAAAAAACGCACCCTGTAGATCGTTATTTTAAAATACACATATATTTGCTTTCACTTTGTCTAAATACAGCTGTTGCTGTCGGTTTACATTTCTATCTATGTTTCACAATCGACGAGGAGACCATTCTCATTTAAGTAATAAATAAATAGTTTTAAAAAAAACACTAAAAACACGCTTTTATAAATGCACGTAAAACCACATCATCAGACCTTGAAACCTAATCGTGGTCAAAGTTCATTCCAAGACTTTTCTAACAAGTCCAAACACAGCTATGATACGATTTTCCATCATGAAGTTCCAGTTCATATCTTCCGACTCCATCATCAGATCAGTTCGACAGTACCATATTATTGTATTGTCATCAGAACTACATACAGCTGCCCATTTTCATGACGCTACGATCCTTGGAAGATGGTTAAATTAGTTACCTTAGATTCCATTACATAGTTAGTTAGTAGGTCGTCCTAATAAAAGAGTGAAATAAACAAATTTTAATATTTTGCAAATATTTTTATTTCCTTTTAAGAAACCAGTCGAATTCGAAGGCACTTTCTAGGGGGTGGTCGAAGTTGTGGTCGAACTGTTCTTCCGAGTCGTTCTCTATTGATTCTAATGTGTCTCTGGGTGGAGAGGATAGCTTTTGATTCTGTGATTTGAGACTGTGTCGGAACAGGAACGGACTGTCGAAGAAGCTGAAAAAGAGAACAGGATCTTTAAATAAATGGTCATCCATTTTTAAATAAATGAAATCCTCTGACGCCGGACGGCACGTAGCGTCGAACACTAATAGTACCTCGACAAGTTGCGGCGCGATCGGTACAAAGATGTAGGAAAAGGAAAAGCGTACGATTCCTCGCATTCTTTTCACCCGTCTTTGTATCGATCGCGCTGCGACTTGTCGATATACTATTAGTGTCCGACGCTAGGTGCCGTCCGGCGTTAGGAGACTTCCCCCTAGATTGCTGAATTGTAACCGCAGACAAAGCATTGATACCCATAAGCAACACACAACACACATATCCCAAAGAAGAGGGTCTTACGTTCATATTGGGCTCATCTCCTTGTCCAACTTTATAAGCCAATATATAAAAAAGTTGATTACTGTTGGCAGTGAAGTCGACACATACTTCAGGGTTAGCTGAAGCATCATTAATGACACGCTGCAAATAATATAAGAAGCCTTTAAAAAAGTATCTAACTTTATTTATACTTTCCCGGCCCACCTGTGTGTGTGTGAATTCCTCCACGATAGCGCTAAACGCTTAATCCGATTGAGCTGAAATTTGGTATGTAGGCATCATTTGGCCATTGCAGAGTTGTAATTGTGGTTGTAATTGGTCCACCAGAGGGCGCACTAGTCATATATAATCCTCGAAATATTGGACTCAGAGATTTGTAATTTGGTAGGCAGATGCCTTGTTGGGCCGAAATCACATTGTGAAATGTTGGTTGGAATATCTCATATCCTAGGTTTACACGAGCTTAGGGGCTGCTCACATTATACATATTTGGGATTTTAGACCTCCCCCTCCCCCATGCCAACAGACATCAGCGGCCTGACCCCCCCCCCCTCCCCAAGATTACGTAATCAACCGAACTTGCGAAAAATTGTAAAGTTGTAAAGTGTTTTAACAATCGTGAACCCAGCGTTTGTAAAGTGTTTGAAGACGGTAAGTGGAAAAAACATTTTAGAATACTTTAAAAAAATGTGCTTTATTAATTAGGGAGATCTCATAGAGACATACAAAATACCGAGGCAACGCAACGACTGCCCAGAGTTGGAAAGCATGTTTGTGTTCAATTCAAACCATCACTTAAGAGGTCACAGCCTGAAACTCAACGTTACAAGCTTTTCAACTGAAGCAAGAAAGCACTTCCTGACAAACAGAATCGTGAACAGCTGGAATAAACTGCCCGAGGAAGTTATCGAAGCACCAACCATAAACGCATTCAAAAATAGGCTTGATATAATATATCATTTTTTGAAAATATTATATTTAAAAAATGATATATATAAAAAAAAGAAAGAGCAGCACCAGTTAATTTCATAGATATGAACAAATCAGCGTTAAGCAGCTAGTTCATCAACAAATAATAATAATAATAATAATTACAAAATCTCAAACTATTTGGTTTATTTTACAGATCCCAATCTTCAGACCGCAGTGGCTGTAAAGACGGTATTAAAGATAAAAAAATATTGAAGAAAGCATTTAAAAATGCACATTTAATGCGCAGGTTTAGACCAAAAAATTTCTATGCGGTGACCAAGTTGATTACTCTAAAGTTGATTACCAAAGCTGTAAGGTTAATTATGTTTTGGGAAATAAATAATTAAATACGTAATCAGGACGGGCACCCCCCCCCCCCCCACGTAATCAAGCGTAAGCATCAGCTCCAACCCCTCTTCCTCCTTCTGCTAATGTAAACCGTTAATTGTCGCGATCACTACAAAAAAGCTGGTTACAATTGTAAGCAGGTAGTGATAAGTACTACTGTGACAAGTACTAAGCGACAAGTACTAAACCCGTGTAAAACCAACAATATACAAGCTGCAGTTTTCTGGTCTTCGGACACACGAGTATTTTTGAGAAACATGTAAATTCACCCCGAAAAGAAGCAGCGCATCCGGAGGTCCTGTTTCTGGGCTCCGAAGTCACCGTCCTCCTCAAGGAAAAGGAACCGGGACCACTGCAAGGTACAGCCTTCGGTGGATCGATTTTCTTCTTCTTCAGAAATTCAAAACCTCTGTATACGGAAAAGATGTGTAATGGACTTAAGGACCAATGTGAGGGACCAACCCTCACTAGACCCCAAATTGTTCGGTGTGAGGTGGTGGTATCAACTTATGACTTATCTCCGTATTGAAAGGCGGTTTCGAATGAAGTAGAGGGAATTTATTGATCGAAGGTTTGATATTTCCAGTTATAACGCTTGCCGAATAGTTTACGTTGACACGAGTGTATAGATGCGCGACTGCGGTTACGAGGATGATATGTGTGCTCCTAGTATCTTGTACTGGGCACGGCTCGAGTCTGTGAGATTACAGACTGATGCTTCGTGACTAGGGAGGATAAGGAAAGGAAACCAAGGAGCCGGATTCGTTGACACACCTCGTGAGAAGGGTACCGAATATGCCGTCGCAACATTGGGGGAAGGTGATCACTCGGGGAATGATACTTTTGTTGCTTTTTCGCCTGTTTATATAGGCCGATAAATGATGCAATCAAAAATATTCCGAGTAAAAGTATTGTTTCATCGTGCTGATTCATGGTTGCAAGGGTTGAAATAATAGCTGAATTGTGTCAGTGGATTTCACTGGAAATCGATGCATTTGTTGATCGCATGTAATGGACTTAAGGTCCGTTACATAAGGTCCTTCATTCAATTCAATTTAATTCGAATTCAACCTTCATATACGATTCGGCACCCACAAACCTGAATTTGCCCGTACAATGAAACGAAAGTACGCCGGATTTCCGGGGGTATTTCGGGGGGGGGGGGCGTCTCCTGTGTACGCTGGATACATCCTTGATTGCATCCACTGTCTACTGATGAATTTACAGCTTTTTCAAAACTCTTTTTTTCAAAACAAAATTACAACTTCTCTAGTGCGCCTGCGCCAGGTTTCCTGATTCCTGGCCACTGACTGTACCCCGGCATTTTATGGCAAAAATTCTGTCTGTTCTGAAAGTATCAGCTTTTACAAAACTCTTGCACTTTTTAGTCACTAGCTCCCCGACTATAATGTCGAATGCTGGAGGGGAGGGGCGCCAATGTCATGATTTTGCCCCAGCTCTGAAAAATCGTAGAGCCGGGGCTGACAAGGTATATAAATGATTACCTGTTGTAGAACTCCCGTTGTAGATCTCTTGTAGTAGCTGTAGAATTCTTAGTATTTGGTAAAACTTTCCCTACAATTGACTTTATATCTTTAGGCGTTGTTCCTGGTGATTTAGTCTTCAGGTTGTTGTTACTGTCGCTGTTCTGATTGCAATTATACATGGCGTTTAATTTGTCTATGTCACTCTGTGACATGCCGATTCGTTGGCCTATTGAAGCAGATGAATCCTGTAACCATAATAAAATCGTTACATATTTTTAAAATTACAAGAAAAAAAAAAAATTCTGGACAGTCAATTAAAATTGGGTGAAGTATCAATTTTGAATACTTGGAGCAGTTAGCTTTAAATTTTAAGCAACAATTTACAGAAGCACTATTCAGGATTACAGAATAAAAATAAAATTTAAAAAAAGTAAACATTTGTAGTACGGGAGTTAAATTAATAGTTAAAAAAAACACTAGAAACGCGCTTTTATAAATGCAAACTGGACTACGATACGATATTCCATCATGGAATGCCAGTTCCTGTCTTCCAGCTTTATCATCAGACCTTGAAACTAAATGGTGGTCAAAGTTCATTACAAGACCTTTCTAACAAGTCCAAACACAGCTATGATACGATGTTCCATCATGAAGTTCCAGTTCATATCTTCCGACTCCATCATCAGATCAGTTCGACAGTACCATATTATTGTATTGTCATCAGAACTACATACAGCGGCCAATTTTCATGACGCTACGATCCTTGGAAGATGTTTAAATTAGTTACCTTAGATTCCATTACATAGTTACATACAGGTCGACCTAATTAAAGCGTGTTAAAAATTAGTGCTGGTCATCGACTTTAAAGATGATTTCGTTAATAATCTAAACCAGCGTTTCCCGAATGGTAGGTCGCGACTCGGCAGCAGGCAACGAATATAAAATACCGAGTCGCAGCATTGTTTTCTTGGTTGATTTGACCAGTGTTTTTCAACCTTTTAAGCTATTGCATAGCTTTTATCGCGGGCCTAGGCCAGCGCGGCGACCGAATGAAGAAATTTCTTAACGAAAATTAATGATTTTAAACTGATAATTACGTCTAAACGAGTACTGCTTACGATTCGAAAAAAAAAATATGTTAAACAAGAACATTTTCCTATTATTCTTAGCTTTGAATATTTTAGATTTTGTTTATATTACATAGTGTAATTAATTTGTGAAATTAGGTCTAACCGAACACAAAAACGACTACTACGCAAATACTATCTGGCGTATTAATATGAAACCTGCACCATTTTAAAGATAATTTAATTATCTATCTTTTAATCTACGATTTTTTTCGAATTTTCCTGTTTTTTTGCTTTATCGAATAAAAAATTCGTGCGCGGCGCTCTATCGGAAGACGTTTAAATTATTCCGAATCATTTGCTTTCGCAGCCGCAAATGATTCGGAATAATTTCAACGTTTTCCTATAGAGCACAGTTATCTGATATCAGAAAAAATAAAATAAATAAATAATTATAATTGCATAAGTTGTTAAAAATGCTATGCAATAGCTTTACCGCGGCAGTCCCCGAGTGCCACACGTATTTTTTTTTTTAGATCGGGACCCTCTCCCCCCCCCCCCCATTTTGATAAAAAAAAACAAATCTAAGGCGACATCCTTAGATTGTAACTTATTTCTCTCGACACCCCTTAGTCTCTCCCACAGCTTTAACTGTAAGAATTCAATAAATATACTTTTTGTAAAAACAATGGCGAAAACCACATTAATTTTGAATGTTTTTCACTTTCGAAGCTGTACCTACCTAAGATCAACATAACGTTTTGTAAAAGAAATAGCAAAAAACACATAATGGGCTCGATTGCGTTTCTTTGTGAACTAAAATCGGAAACTACTTTGTGTGAACGAGACAGGGCAATACGCTAGAGCAACATGTGAAATGAACGGTTGTCTCTTTTTCGCATTAAAACTACCCACCAAAGATAAAGCATCTGAATGTGGCCGCACGAAATGTGTTCAAATTTACTCGGACAAGTAAAAGTTCGACAGGTAGTTTTTATCGACGATCGTTCGTTTCATATTCCGGCTCTAACGTATTGCTCTATCTCGTTCGATTGAACTAATTTCAGTTTTAAATCACAAAGAAACGCAATCGGGCCTAATACCTATGTTTCCGTCCCTAAACTATAAATGTTGTATGATTTTGTTATGATTTGATTTTTAGGTAATGTGCGACCCCCCGGGAGTCTCTTCGCGACCCCCCCCCCCTCCCAAGGGGGTTGCGACCCACTGGTTGATAAACACTGGTTTAGACAAATTATACTCGTAAATGATCAAATGGCATGACCCTTCATTCATTGCCGCACGATACTTCAGCTCTTGCTAGGACTGGGGACTAATTTGAAAGAATATTTTCCTCTAATCATCAACAACCAAGGGTAGAAAAGGAACTTATTTCAGTCAATATGTGTAGAATCCGAGACAGATTTACCGGATTTCAACGTGACTCGTTTATTGAACTGTCATGTGATATCATAGCACTCAAAATCATATTCGAGAGAATATCATTGATAGATTCTTGGATATCTTGTCTGAAGACTACCCAGCTTTAGCAGAATAAGCGATACATTTTATAACTACTTTGACACGACCTATAAGTGTGAAACAGGATTTTCAACACTATTGTTTCTGAAAGTTCCCAGTTAAAAATAAACAGCTTCATAATTCTCACTAATGGTAGTCAACTAACGTAATTGCGATACTATGTAACTATTACATTATTGTTATAAGCTAATGCTTCTATGTGGACATTCAGTTGTGTTTTATTTTGCCTATTTATAGGCCAGAAAAGTAAAACAAAGTGAGTCACGAAGGAGGGACACTTAGAGGTGTCAACTACAACGGGCGAACCCCTCACCTCAGGAAGATTTAACGACATTTGAGTGTTCTGCCTCTCGTGAGGTGAGCATAGAAGACTTAGGACGAAACAGTGCACTGTCTAGCTACGCCAATCGACCGTAAGAGAGCTAGATGTGCACCCATCGGGCCGACCCTCGCGCTCTTACTTTCAGTTTCGGCCAGATTTCCTCGGCCTCCCGACTAGTTACGGTTTCGAGATCTCTTACCTCTCTCTTACGCAGCGGTTATTCGGTGTCCACCGAATTTATCGCGGACCACGGCATCCTTTGCCCTGCTGTTCACCCGGTAACGGGTAGTCAATTGGTCGTTTCAAGAGCGGTTGCCGAAAGGTTAACCATCCCCGCTCTATAGGAAACAAAGTCGTTTCAAGACGCCCCCGGTTATCAGTCGGACTTCACAGTCGAGAGGCTGACGCCTCACGGTGCGCAAACCCTCCAGAAGTGCCCGATGAACGATTTCCAGAGGAAACTGGCCCACAGGCACTTGCTGATCCGTGGATCATAAAGGCCCAACTGCACTGGGCCCGTTAGCTCCCAAATAGGACTAAGCAGTAGGGCGGTGTCGACTACAACGGGCGAACCCGTCACCCCGAGCTGGTATAACGATATCTAATTGTTTTTCAGCCGTGGGATGAGAGAAGACTTAGAGACGTAGGATATAGCTGTCTGGAGTTAACCTTCAGGATACCTCCATCCTCCCGACTGGTTACGGGTCCGAAGTCGATTACTCGGCCTCTACCTTTTGTACAACAGCGGTTATTCAAATTGAATTTATCGCGGACCTGGGTATTTTTTGCCCGTATTGCCTCACGGAATCGAGTGGTCCGAGATCATTTCAAGAGTCAAGGTCAACATCCACCGTACATCGCTATAGTCTCCAGACTCCTTCAACAATCAGTCAGAGTGCACAACCGATTGGCGTCGCCGAACGGGGCGCAAACCGTCCGTGATGCAATCCCGCTAGGAGAAACCGGTCCACCAGCTTTGAGGCCCGAGACGCAAGGGTCTTACCCGGGGTAGCCTTACGCACTATAGGAGGCCTCTGAATATGAACTGAATCGTGAGTTGAGCCGATCCGAGAATAGGGCTAAGCAGTTTCGAGATAAGTTAGAGTAGATAGAAAAGCGCTGGTTAATGGTTATATATTTCCACGTATATTTAGAAAGTTGGCCACCCGATCACGAGTGAGGTATACGGGATAAAAGCGTCATGGATTCACGACAAATTAGAATACGAATTGTTGATGCAGCAGCTAGAAGCAGCGCAAGCGACTTAGAATCCGCAATCTGACTAGAGGATGTAGTAATCTGCCTAAATCTGGTAGTCAGGGGCTAAGGAGCTGAGCACTGAGTTAGCTAGTGCGAAAGCACTGGCTTGTCAGTGCTTTTGCCGTTGGAAGTTGGTCTTTGACAGGTGGTTGGCGTAGCTTGTCAGTGGATTGTCTTGTCAACAAAGTCGTTGTGTTCACTCCTCGCAAGAAAGAAAGACAACAGTCTTTATAACTTCCTAGGGAGGCAGATTCGTTCGCAGCAATATTTGACACCTTAAGTCTGCAAGACTTACCGCAAAAGAGTCGCACTTGATTCACGTTTACATCAAAAGTTAAAATTTGTTGTGTTTTGTCTCTTTAAGAGTGAGTAGGTTCTCTTTCTTACCTTTGGTATAATGGTTGATCCTCCATTTTTAGAAAATGCTTTATCACTATAGTGAAGGACGCTCGAGTAATCGTAAGGTACGCCGAAATCTGTGATGAGATCCGAACTGTACTTTCGGAAGTTTTGCTGTGCACCTGTAAAATACGATATCCTGTATAAAAAGCAGGCTATGAGGGTTTGAGGTCCACATCCAAGGATACTCACATTCGAGTATCCTTGGATGAATCGTAAAAACAATAATAACATTAAATTAGTATTATTACAAAGTCAACATTCACATAAATTGTTTAGCATTTTTCAAGCATTCATGGCGTTCTCTTTCTAGCATATGTAATGGTCATAAAACCATTACGGGTTTAACAAACAATATAATAAACAATTATTGCCAAAATTAGTTAACAAAAATAAAATAACAATAATATAGGATACAAGCGAATTTTATCGCACAATAGGCATCACTAGCGATTAGATGGAACACGGGTGTAGAGAATCGCTAGTGAGAGTAGTTTTTTTTTTGGCCCGAAGCACTCGCCTGGAAAGGTCGTCGTTTCAGCGCGGCGGTCGGTTTTTGCCTCGCGGCGATTACCGGCCGCCGGAGCTCATTTCACGACTTCGAAGTGGCCTACCTACATCTACGAATAAAATATAAAAGTCAAAGTCATCTTTAGAAATTATAACTAGAATCAAGTGCGGCGCAGGCAAAGCATTCCAGCGTGATCTCCACATCCTATTTGGGGCAAGTAGATTATATTCTCATTTTCGGTTTTTTTTAAAGTAAAATTCGATTTCTTTTATTCTAACTTGCAATACCACAATCGTGCAATACTTTTAGTCCTTCAGACCCGTCTTGCACGACATATACGTGCTAACCCGTTTTTCTGAATATAGGAATCCGTAGTTTCTAATATAGGATCAACGATAGACACCGCCAATAAATCTAAAATCATTTCGGCGATCTCTACTTAAAATGTAGGCTGTAAAAATATATAAATATAATTAAAATCCACGTTAGACAATCTTGGGATTAAAACGTGGCGAAATCAGAGTGGCATTGAGTTCTTCCCGAGGCAATTAAAAATCAGATAAATTAATAAAATAGCTTATGAAGTAAAATACCAAATTATAGATAAATATAAATGCAAGTCATCGTCAGGGAATACGTAATATTTCCAAATTTAAATATCAGGGAAAATGATAGAGCAAAAGACTACCGTCGTTTACGATAGTTGAAAGTGCAGCGTACCCGACACTAAAATTGCCAAATCATTGTAGGGCAAAAATAGGAAAAACCAGTTACGAATAATGCTCATCGAAACACGGGTAAAATGTAATAATTGTAACGTACGCTCGTAAAAATCTCGCAAGGCCTTCGACGATCGACGGATTAAAATTAAGTTTCATAAATAATATAAATATTCAATATCACGCATATAGTTTCGGGAAATGTCTTCGCAACAGGTTATAGAAAAATAAATAGTAAATTTGGGTCGGAAAAGTATCTTTTATTTTACTCATAATCATCTCAATATCAGAATAATTTCATTTTTAATATCGTCATATATCATATATTTCATTTTCATTTTTTTTATATAAATAAAATAGAGTAAAAAAAACCATAAAAGGAAAGGATTGGTTGAGATACATTTATAAAATATTAAAATCAGTTTCCATTATTATTTGGGGAAATTCATTAAATTCAGAACTCTTTATCAAGGAAAATAAAGCACACTTATTTATGTTACAAGTTGATTTTGCGCATATTCCAGCAAGATTTAATTTAAATTAACCGAATCCGCCGTCGCGTCCGCGCCATCTAGCGGCGAAACGCGGGCATTAGTAGCACAATGCAGGTTGAGCAAAATGATATCAATTTTTGCTAAGTAACTCGCCGCGCCACCGCTAGAGGGCGTTCGAACGAGAATAATAATATATTATTTAGTAAGGGAAATGGTTCAAGTAATTTAGCAATTCAATATCCATAAAAGGCCGTTCGTCCCATAGGGATGGTCATCTTACCGTAGACTGGGTCACTAAGGGATTCTAAATACCCCCGTGCCTGAGATGGACTGAGCGAACCGACGCAAATCCCGACGCAGCCTACGTACCCCTGCCCCAGAAGAATTCTAAACGGTGGAAGGACTCTGGCACTTGTTCATAGATCCGAAATAAATCTTCTTCTTCTTCCGGGCTGGCGCCCACTATATAAACAAATCTCTCCATATCGTCCGGAAGTATATTGGTAAAATAATAATATTGTAATCTATAAAATTAACTGATATATTAAAAATTATTCGGGTCTCGTGACAAATTGACGCCTGCTCGTGGGGCTCTTTTTTGTTTTCAAACTTTAGAAACAATTTTTTTTACAAACAATTTTTTTTTTCAAAATTTTAAAGCGATCACGCTGGTCGCCTACAAATTTCCCGCCCTCCCACCCTTTCTTTCTTATATATCGCAACTTTTCAAAATATTAATATATTACTGTTGCGAAACTATTATTAAATATTTATTATTATTTTTATACAGGCAACGAACTTGGTACTAATTAATTTTTTTTAAAATATAAAATAAACACAACACACACGTACACGTTTACACACCGGCACGCCCTTAAAACACTTTAAAATTTTAATAAAATTTTCATAAAATATTTATAAATACAATTTTCATATAACATCTCTAATATATGATTCAGTTTTAGCTTCTATAAACGAAAGATAAACATTGCGTCAACTATACTAATAGCAAAAATTTCTCTGTTCTTATATAAAATTGCAAGCACTTATACATTGACACGGAATACCTAGCGTCGCAAGTGAACCATAAGGAACTCTAACAAATGTGAAAACTAGAAATACGTACGAACACTACTGTGTGCGTCGAACAGTACATGGGCTTTAGGCACTTAGGAAAATTACGATTACAGGAAGTTTAATATATCTGATAGTGACAAAATAAGTAAATGAATGAGAAACAAAACACTGCAAACAAAAACGTAAAGAAAGGAATAAACTTTAGGAAAAACGAAACAAACAAATCTTGAAAAATAATAATATTAAATTATGGTAACAAGGAACTACACTTAGAGGTGCACACGAATACAGGGTGTCAAAAAAATAATACACGCAGTAAAATTTAAAACTTACCTAACCTCATGCAAATTTAAATAACATATAATAACTTAGAATCAACACTTAGAAATATACCCTGATATACAGGGTGGTTCAAAAAAAAAAAAAAAAAAATTTCTTTTTAATAAATTTTAATTTTGTTTTTTTTTCTCTTTAACTTGTATTTCTTTCATGTGAATCATCGTCTAGCTTTAACACTTAAATATGTACTAATAATTTTCAGCATTCACCTGACACACTTGAAATTTTTAAATTGTATCTAACACACGACTTCACACTGTTCAACTATAACAAGATTTGAATTTAATTTCTTTTTTTCTTCTCAAAACACTTACACACATAAATTTGGTAAGTGGTTGACACATTGAGCATATCGGGAAGCAATCGCAAAATGGCACCCAGGAAAACAAAAACGGCAGCTAGATCACGACGTCAACAGTCACCGGAAAATATACGCGAGGAAACCAATATGAAAAACAAAATTTCGGAACAACGGGGAAAACAAGACTTTGAAAATCCAACTCACGGTAATATCTCAAGACTGGAAGAATCAATTCATTACGAAAAAACGAATAATTCGAGGATCTACGCCACTTCGGAAATAAACAGCGAAGATGAGGATTTATATACCAGGAAAAACAGCAACAAAACGCCAGATGCAGCAGCGGAATCGGGAATCTTCCAAACCTCGAACAGTGGAAAGCACAAGATTACACCCAGCTTATACAAATGGAATTTGAAGTTTGAAGGCAGCACACCTGTCTTGGACTTCATCGACGCGATAGAGGACAAAGTTCAATCAAGGGGAGTTTCGGAAAAGGAACTAATACAGGGATTCTCCGACCTTCTCGAAGGATCATCACTCTTCTGGTTCAGAAGCATAAGACATCACGCAACATCCTGGAAAATTCTGAAGAACGCGCTGATAAACAAATATGAGCAATTGAATTACCAAACACGTCTGGAAAATAAAATGCGGAACACGAAACAAAACATTGGAGAAACGATGAACGATTTCGTCACCCGAATTGACAGCATCAACAGCAGATTGTCGCCGAAATTGAGAGACAGCACTATTCTGGAGATTATAAAATTGAACGTGCTACCGCTATACCACACACTGCTAGGGACCACCAGACTGGAAGGGATAGGAAACTTATTGGACGTAGCCAAAAACTTCGAGCAGTACGCGCTAGAGCCAACAACTACAGCATCGAGCACCACCCAACATCGCCAAAATCCCTCAGGAAAAATACACAGTAAGGCCCAAATAGCAGCAATGGAGGAGAGCGACGAATACATCAGCAACGAACAGATGGAGATAGCGGAAATTCCCCAAGGCAACTACTACAGACCACGTCATGTGACACCGCCACAGCAGCACAACAGGCCCACGTATGCTAGGCCAGCGTTCGCTACACAACGACCACAAATCCACGAGAGGCACTACCAAAACCCCCCTCAGCAACAGAAATTTTGCAGAAAATGCGACACACAAGGTCACACGTACAAAGAATGTCAACGCTATCCGATACCTATCTGCTTCAAATGCAAGCTGCAGAACGTCTACACCCATTCATGCACTAGATGCAACAACCCTCCGCCACCGCCACATGAAAATCAGCCAAAAAACGCGTTTGGCCACGGGAACCGGAGTTAGACAGAGCCGCTACCGTGGAAAACTTTACTTTGTCAACAAAAACACAAGATTACGACGTGCGCCCACATGCAAATATTTCCATCCTCGGAAAAACGTACAAAGGATTGGTGGACACGGGCTGCGCGATATGTATACTTGGAGGACAAACACACAGCCGTTTCACGTCAATCAAAAAAAAGGCTATGCACCCGGAAAACCGCATAACAACGGCGGACGGAGCTGGACAACGGATACTCGGCTCAGTAACACTGCCAGTAGTATACAAGGGAAGAAGAGAGAACATAAACTTCATCATCTGCCCAACAATAAAAAAGGACATCATCTTGGGAATCGAATTCATCAGCCGATTCGGCGTGAAAATTTCCGTCAACGAGGAAAAGGACATACAGCTCGCGGAACTAAGTCATACAATAGGACGACAGATAATCAACGTAGACGATTTGACGCCACATCAATTACGACGCCTAGAAGAAGTCAAAAAATTATACGAAGATATCTCCTTTGAAAAGATGGGGCTGGGAAGGACTCACTTGATCGAACACAAAATCGTAACCACCGGAGACCCGATCAGACAAAAACCATACCTCCTAGCGCCGGAAAAGGATAAGTTAGTAAAAAAGGAAATAGACGAAATGCTTAAATTAGGGGTAATTACGCCAATCAAATCGCCGTGGTGCAGCCCAATATTGGTCGTCAATAAAAAAGACGGAACGCCCAGAGTATGTCTAGACTCCAGAAAGTTAAATGAGGTCACAATAAAAAACCATTACCCCATGGCATCGGCCCAACGAATCCTCGATAATCTTGGAAATTCAAAATACCTAACATCGATTGACCTGTCAAAAGCCTTCTGGCAAATTCCCATGGAAAAATCGTCAATTCAGAAAACCGCCTTCGCCGTGCCCGGAAAAGGCATGTACGCATTTGTACGCATGCCCTTTGGTACATGCAACTCGTCATCAGATCTCGCAGCATTAATGGACCGAATTTTCGGACCGGAATACGACAGCAAAGTATTCGCGTATGCAGACGACCTAATAATAGCCTCCGCCACATATGACGAACATATCGACACATTAGTAAGAGTCAGAGACAACCTGAAAGAGGCCGGCTTAACAATAAATCTCAAAAAATGCGAATTTTGTAGGCCAGAACTTATATACCTCGGATATGTAGTAGACGGGCAAGGTCTGAGAACGGACCCTGAAAAAATTGAATGTGTAAGAGATTTCCCAAGACCAAATAGCGTGAAACGTGTAAGAAGCTTCCTCGGTCTCTGCGGCTACTACCGACGCTTCGTAAAAGAATACTCAAAAATAGCAGCACCTTTATGCAAGCTCACAGGAGGAAAGAAAGGCGTCAAAGTAAATTTCGAATGGAACGAAGAGGCAGAAAAATCTTTCAACACACTCAAGGAAGCGCTAATATCGGCCCCCATACTAAGATGTCCGGATTTCACCAAGAAATTTACCATAAGTTGCGATGCAAGTGACATAGCCGTAGGCGCAGCACTCACCCAATATTCGGAAGAAGAGGAAATGGACTTGCCAATTTCATACTTTTCGCGCACACTGAGCAAAGCAGAGAGCAACTTTTCAGTTACAGAGAAAGAGCTCCTGGCAGTTTTGAGAGCAGTCCTTCATTACAGGACATATGTAGAAGGTTCCAGGTTCAAAGTAATAACTGATCACAGCAGCTTAAGGTGGCTGACAAATCTCACCAACCCCACAGGTCGTCTGGCGAGATGGAGCACCCTGCTTTCGCAATTCGACATGGAAATCGTGCATAAAAAAGGCAGTCTGAACGTGGTAGCGGACGCACTGTCAAGAATCCCATGCATGGAAATGTCCACGAAAGTCACGAAAGATGATTGGTACGATCGGATGTACAAAACCGTAGAAAAAGAACCTTATACAGCCACGGAATACAGAATTGAGGAGGAAAAACTATACAAATACTTTCCCCCCAAAAAAGGTGAGAACCTCCGAAATGCGTGGAGACTGGTACTCAAATATGCTGACAGAAAATCGGCGATAAAAGACATCCATGAAGGGGAGTTTGCTGTACATTTTGGCATTTTCAAAACCCTGAGAAAGTTACAAACATATTATTATTGGCCCGGAATGCAAAAGGAAGTCAAGGCATATGTCAAAAATTGCGATACTTGTAAAGCATACAAGATAAAGACAGGACCTGCACATGGGCTCATGGTGACTCCAAAAACAGTGAACACTCCAATGCATACGATCAGTATAGATCTGGTGGGACCCATGCCAAGATCACTGAGCGGCTTCACCTATATACTCTCTGTGATCGATTTATTTACAAAATTTTGTTGGCTATTCCCGTTAAGAAAAGCCACCTCAGCCAATATTATCAAACACCTAGAAAATAACGTATTTCTGGCGTACGGAACACCTGCGGTAATAACGTTAGACAACGCATCATATTTTAGGTCAAAAGCATTCAAAAATTTTACGGAAAAATATAAAATCCCAAAATTATTCTATGGATGCGTATATGCTCCTCAATCGAACGCAGTCGAACGTTATAATCAAACTATAGAAACGAGTTTATCAATTCTAGCAGGAAAAGATCAAAGATCGTGGGATAAACATTTATCTTTAATCCAAAACGCGTTAAATAATCATCAAAATCTGGCAACAGGCTTTACCCCATCATACCTTATGTACGCTCGTGAACCAATGGTTAATGGCCGCTACCATAAAATGTTTAGTTTCATTCCAAAAGAAAAATCCAAAATAGCAATAGACAGTCCACAGGAATTCGCAAAAGGACTCGAGACGCTCGCGGACGCATATGACGTCGTGCGGGAAAGACTCATGGAAGCTTTCAAAGATAACGCCTCAAAATATAACCTGAGGAGAAAGCACGTCGAATTCTCAGTCGGTGATTTCGTATGGGCGAAAAATCACATGCAATCGCGAAAAGCAGAGTTTTTCTCAAACAAACTAGCGCCCAGATATTCAAAATGCAAAATCATCGCGAAAAAGTCCCCCATAGCCTATGTATTGGTTGACGAACACGGCAAAAATCGTGGGACGTACCACATAAAAGACCTGTGTAAAAATTAGGGTCACACAAAAAATACGCAGAACATTTCACATTGCAAATAACATTCGCATAATATCCACATGTAATCCGGAATATGCAAAATCACAAAAAGCAACGACTATATTGGGTACACCGTGAGATAGTTGCAAGTGAAAAGTAAAAGAAAAAATATAAAAACAGAGCAAAAATACAAAATATTAAGTAAATAAATGTAACAGATAAAGTATATAAGTATTCGATACAAGTATTCAAGGCTAAAAAAAAATAATAATCACACATAAAGAAAAAGTAACAGACACATAAGGGCGTAGCATGATAAAAATAAAAACACATACAACACTAAATTTTCAATAAGTAAAATAAATAAATATATAATTTCACATACAATAGATAACATCATTAAAAAAAAAAAAATTTTTTTTTAAATAAAAAAAAAATTTTTTTTTCTTAACATCTTATCCGGCTAAGAACCCGGATTGTCTAAAAAAAAATAGGGAGAAAGAATAGTACCAAGTTTCGCGTCAAAATATATTTATATAAAATATCATATATATGTATATATTTAACATATAATATAGTAAAAAGGAGCCATGCGGATAAGTCTAAGGATTGAGATACTTCTATACCTATCATTTTATACTATATATTTGCATATAAGCAAAATCTGAAGGGTTCGGTGATCTAACCCTGCTCATGGAGTAAAAACACCTGGGTGCTTGATACCCGTCTATTGTAAACATCACCTGACAGGTAGAATTAAAATTTACTTTGATCAGCTCTGAAGGATACAAATTATTTTATAGTATTATATTTTAAATAGAGTATACCGGACGTTAAGCCGTTCGCGTTCAAATTAAAATTGTTCACGGACAAGTCCTAAAATTCATTTATGAATAAACTCTACTATTATTATTTATTTCTACTATTATGTAATTACATGGCAAAAACTGCTGACATTTCTAATTAGCGACTAGAAGGCTCACGATAAAAAAAAACCATTGTATATTACAACATATAGCTACAGAAAGATCTCATCCGATCCTGAATTTATCAGGACATGGAATATTTTTCCATACCATGAATTGTTTTTATTGTCTTTTTTCTTCAAAAAAGACTTATAGATTTTCCGTTATGTCCCGCTGAAACGCTGCTCAAAATTAGTTTGTCCATAAACGCTTATAGTTAGTAGCGAATTAATCTTAGCTGAACACGTAATTTCTGGAGAAATGTACAATACTATAGAGAGGAATCATTTGTACTGTCAAGAATCGTTAAAAATAGTAAATACGAGGCAGCCAGTTTTAGTATGAAAGATTGTATGTCAGGAAGACCTAGAATGCAGACGTAAGAAAGTAGAATGAACGGGTCACGAAAGAAAAAAACTTAAGCTAAATATTGAAAATTTTATCATTCACACTCAAGACAACAATAATAACATCTCAGTAAAATATATGTTCAACACAAACATGAAAATTCGGAAGGCTTAAAAACCTGATAAGTTAAATAAATTCTTGCCGAACAAGGTATATAAGATTTACTATTAACTTACTACTACTAGAGTAAATTACGTAGTTAATATGCGCTTTAGATCGCAGAACAGTCACCATATATAGTATCATAAAATTTTTTTTTAAAAAAATCTAAAGATTTCCCATATTTTTCTATTAAATTAAAGACTATAGTGTCCACGCTTCCGCATGAATTAAAATTATGTGGATCGACGTCTATTATTGTTTCAACAGAGACTGGTCACCAATATATAGTTCATTTCTATACAAAAAAACTTATAAATATTTTTAAAAGGGAAATCTCATATATATATATATATATCTTATATTTCACTCGGGGAGACCAATACCACTGAGACGGTGAACAATCTATTATATGAAAAATTATCAATGTCATTGGAACCCTCACCATGACATACCATTAACAAAAATACTTGGTGTAAATTATATAAATATTTTTTTTTTAATAAATTAAATATAAAAGTGCGAGATACTGTCCACGTCTCACAACACATAAATTTCATATAAATATACACTCTTCAATTTTTCCATACTCTTAAAAAGATACCACGCTAGAAATCTGCCCATAATTTATTAAGCCAGCCACACATATAAATAAAGATCGACGTTGAGACATAATTTACTTTGTAACATTTGATTTTGTAGTAATTAAGATAAGCTCTCACAAGAAGTGGAGCGTTATCAAAATGTTTATTTTTCTTTTTACTTAAATATTGAAATACGAAAAACCTCAACACTTGTTTGAAGAAGAAAATCTGAAAAATCGGAAGGTGTATCCATACGAACACCTAATAAAATATAGTCTTAAATTTAGTTACTGGAAGCTTATTTGAAAAGCAATGTGGGAGAATTTTTGTTTAAAAAAAAAAAAAGTAAAATAAAAATGTTTTTTTATTAAATAGTAAGAATAGATGTAGTAGTTTAAAAATTTCTGTAATTTGTAAAGAAAACGCAGAAGCACGTCTCTTTTGTTCCGTCAAATTTTTCGAAATAAAAATAAAGTTGTATACGAGAATATGCCCTTCCTGTCAAACCCTTCCTAATGAATTGCCAGCCAACCGTAACCCTAGTAAAAAATAAGAGACCATATGATGCAGCAAAGAAAATTATACATTCCAGAAAGAGACAGAGCGACGAGAAAGAGGACGCCGATAATAAAAGGACAAAATGGAAACGCTATATGGCAGCTGGAAGAGCCACGACGCAGACGACAGAGATCAGCAGCAATGGCTCACGACTCCTCGAAAGCGCAGCACACCCACACAAATAGCAAAGGAAGATACCGAGGATCGACCGAAGTAAATAAGATCCAATCACGCTTATCCGACTCCAGACCACGCAGAAACCTAAGGTAAAAAGTCGAACTATTTCCTTTTTCACCGCAACAGGAAGGCCAGGAGGCACGTAAATAGACGAAACTACATATGACGTCAGCACCGGCAACATGCGACCTGCAGTATTACCAGGGACGGTATCGTGGACCGACCAGTAAAGCAAAACGGACAAGCGCGTGAACGAGACAATTCCCCCAAGATTGTGAGAGAAAATGCGGACTGCATTGTTTAGATAGAGACTAATATACCAATCGACAGTGCATTGATCTTCAATTCAGTGTAGCAACTTTTGAAAAAGTGCATTTGTGCAGTGAGGGGCAAAAATGGGAAAAACGGGATAAAGAAGTTAGAAATTGGACAAAATTTTAAACATTTTTTTGAAACAGTACATCTACACTTCGATAGACTTTATAAAAGCATCTGATGATGTGTCCAGATTTACATGTATAAATTGACATTTTCGTGTTCAAGCTCCGAAGCAAAAAGCTTTGGGAGCGAACCTCTACTAATATGACTTTCTTCTCTACATCTCTTACCAAGGTGACGAGTTCCGGACGTAACGAGGCAAAGACGACAATTGAGCATCATATGGGCAAATACGAACACAAATGAAGGAAAAATACATAAAAGGAAATACGGCAAAACGGCAGACAATGACAAGACCCTGGACGGAGCGGAATAGACGACACAGGCCACTGTATTCACTGTATCAAAATTGTAAAATGTAAGGTTATAAAGGACGTGTTTCGCAGAGCATTTTTTCTAACTTGGATAAATAGCTTTCTTTTAATAACTTAGTAGAAAATCGGAAAACCTCAAAAATTTCCAACTTCGGAAAATTTATTATAAAATATAATTTCTTTAAATAATACGAGACTAGAAGCAGGGGTTATCTCTTAATAATAATGTACTTTAAACTGTCAAGACAAAATATAATAAAACTTTTAGAAATTTTTATGTCGTAGCAAGCGTAGCACGGCAACTAAAGAACCGTAGCGATGGCTACGCTTTAGGTGGTAGATTCTTATAGTAGTTCGTTTAGTCTTTGGTGTTTAAGGTCTTCGTGGGCGAAGACTGAACATCTTTTCCGGCATGTAATGGTCATAAAACCATTACGGGTTTAACAAACAATATAATAAACAATTATTGCCAAAATTAGTTAACAAAAATAAAATAACAATAATATAGGATACAAGCGAATTTTATCGCACAATAGGCATCACTAGCGATTAGATGGAACACGGGTGTAGAGAATCGCTAGTGAGAGTAGTTTTTTTTTTGGCCCGAAGCACTCGCCTGGAAAGGTCGTCGTTTCAGCGCGGCGGTCGGTTTTTGCCTCGCGGCGATTACCGGCCGCCGGAGCTCATTTCACGACTTCGAAGTGGCCTACCTACATCTACGAATAAAATATAAAAGTCAAAGTCATCTTTAGAAATTATAACTAGAATCAAGTGCGGCGCAGGCAAAGCATTCCAGCGTGATCTCCACATCCTATTTGGGGCAAGTAGATTATATTCTCATTTTCGGTTTTTTTTAAAGTAAAATTCGATTTCTTTTATTCTAACTTGCAATACCACAATCGTGCAATACTTTTAGTCCTTCAGACCCGTCTTGCACGACATATACGTGCTAACCCGTTTTTCTGAATATAGGAATCCGTAGTTTCGAATATAGGATCAACGATAGACACCGCCAATAAATCTAAAATCATTTCGGCGATCTCTACTTAAAATGTAGGCTGTAAAAATATATAAATATAATTAAAATCCACGTTAGACAATCTTGGGATTAAAACGTGGCGAAATCAGAGTGGCATTGAGTTCTTCCCGAGGCAATTAAAAATCAGATAAATTAATAAAATAGCTTATGAAGTAAAATACCAAATTATAGATAAATATAAATGCAAGTCATCGTCAGGGAATACGTAATATTTCCAAATTTAAATATCAGGGAAAATGATAGAGCAAAAGACTACCGTCGTTTACGATAGTTGAAAGTGCAGCGTACCCGACACTAAAATTGCCAAATCATTGTAGGGCAAAAATAGGAAAAACCAGTTACGAATAATGCTCATCGAAACACGGGTAAAATGTAATAATTGTAACGTACGCTCGTAAAAATCTCGCAAGGCCTTCGACGATCGACGGATTAAAATTAAGTTTCATAAATAATATAAATATTCAATATCACGCATATAGTTTCGGGAAATGTCTTCGCAACAGGTTATAGAAAAATAAATAGTAAATTTGGGTCGGAAAAGTATCTTTTATTTTACTCATAATCATCTCAATATCAGAATAATTTCATTTTTAATATCGTCATATATCATATATTTCATTTTCATTTTTTTTATATAAATAAAATAGAGTAAAAAAAACCATAAAAGGAAAGGATTGGTTGAGATACATTTATAAAATATTAAAATCAGTTTCCATTATTATTTGGGGAAATTCATTAAATTCAGAACTCTTTATCAAGGAAAATAAAGCACACTTATTTATGTTACAAGTTGATTTTGCGCATATTCCAGCAAGATTTAATTTAAATTAACCGAATCCGCCGTCGCGTCCGCGCCATCTAGCGGCGAAACGCGGGCATTAGTAGCACAATGCAGGTTGAGCAAAATGATATCAATTTTTGCTAAGTAACTCGCCGCGCCACCGCTAGAGGGCGTTCGAACGAGAATAATAATATATTATTTAGTAAGGGAAATGGTTCAAGTAATTTAGCAATTCAATATCCATAAAAGGCCGTTCGTCCCATAGGGATGGTCATCTTACCGTAGACTGGGTCACTAAGGGATTCTAAATACCCCCGTGCCTGAGATGGACTGAGCGAACCGACGCAAATCCCGACGCAGCCTACGTACCCCTGCCCCAGAAGAATTCTAAACGGTGGAAGGACTCTGGCACTTGTTCATAGATCCGAAATAAATCTTCTTCTTCTTCCGGGCTGGCGCCCACTATATAAACAAATCTCTCCATATCGTCCGGAAGTATATTGGTAAAATAATAATATTGTAATCTATAAAATTAACTGATATATTAAAAATTATTCGGGTCTCATGACACATACTGACGGGAAGGGTTGCGTGAAAGGCATAGATAGAGTCTGTGATATACGCTGCTGCCGGATTTTTAGGTTTGCCGACTGGAAAATTTAGCAGTTACCTAAAATATATGAAGCCATTAACAACGACAACCAGAGTTGTCAACTACAACGGGCGAGCCCATCACCTCAGGAAGTTTTATCGATTAGTCTTTCTATCTCCCTGGAGTGAGCGCAGAAGACTTGGACAGAACAGTCCACCGTCAAGCTTCGCCACAAACCCGTAAGAGGCCAACGCCTTAACCGCGAGATAGCCAGGAGTGTTACCCAGCGGGCTTACACTCACGCCCTTACTTCCAATTGCGACCAGATTACTCCAGTCTCTCGATTGGTTACGAGTTCGAGGTCGCTTGCTCGGTCCTCTCCCTTTCGAAGCGGTGAAACGGTGTATACCGAATCTATCGCGGACCACAGCGTCCTTTGCCCGGCTGTTCACCCAGGATCGGGTAGCCGATGGTCGTTTCAAGAGCAGTCGCCGTAAGGTCCGCAACTACCCCCGCTCTATAGGAAACAGTACTGCTTCCAGACTCCCCCGACTCTTAGTCAGAGTGCGCAATCGAATGGCTTATGCCGCACGGTGCGCAGACCGTCCAGAAGCGCCAGAAGTTTGATTTCTAGGGGAAACTAACCCTAAGGACAAAGTCCTACCCAGGCTCGCACTTCATGCGTGGTGGAAGCCGTCGGATAGGTGTTGACCCGTGAGTGTGACCAACCCTGAACAGAATGGGTATTCGTGACCAACTCAGCAAGGGCCCCTTAGCTCCCAAAACATTAACAACGACAACTGAAGTCCACGGTTGGCAACATTCAGCGAATTTTTCAAGGCTTTTTTTTTGGAATAAATACATCCTGTACAATACCTTCGTCGCAGTCTACAATCACTGAAAACATTTAAGGATTGTAAATTATATTTTATACCTGGTACGATATTTTCCCACAATATCCTCACATACCGATCCCTCTTGTCGTGAGACTGCATGTGGAAGAAACCAAGAGTATGGAGCATTTCGTGGACGACGGTGCCATGTCTGAAGCAGCCCAGGCCTGGTCTTCTTGGCTGCAGGTTCAAGATCTGTTCACCGCCCACGTAGCCGACCTTCGAGAAGCAACCGGCACGCTTACCCTACAAAGTAATTCATATAATATTAGATACTCTCTTATGAAATTTCCGTTCTACAAATGAAACTACTCAAAATTCCCTATCATAATACTCGTACTATTTTCAACTCCTACTTTTTCTGTGTCTATGGCTTAATACTCTAGAACAATCTCTCTGCAAATATACGAGACTTTATTTATTTATTTATTTATTTCCCAAAACATAATTAACCTTACAGATGATTCCAAATCGTTAAATTTTTTTCTAGGCTATTATTCTAGGTCATAACTATTATTCTACTATAGACTATTATTATAATTCTACTGTTATTAATATTATTATTACTCTACTCCATTACTATTACTATCATTATTATTCTAATATATAAATTATTATTCTAGATTATAGCAAACGAGACGGAGACATCCGTTAGAGCGTAATATTAAACGATTATACTTACATATGTATATCTAATGTTTATCTAACCTTTCTTATTATACTAGTTACTTCTTTTTAACAATTTTAATACTACATACTACATATTTATCTAATTACTTGATTGCTAAGAAATGCCATTACCGTACTTTGCAGTTGTGCTAAGTTCACCGTCCAAATATCCAATTCTGGCGCAGTCGAACATAGTGCATTTAGGGTACGAAGGGTCCGCACTGTGAAGCAGTGTTGAACGATGTTAGTTCTAGCTCGCGGGCCTTCTTTATAATAATCGAGGATACCTCAAACGTTACTACATTTCTAAGAAGTTTTTTTCGTTCCTCCGCGATTAATTCGCAATTCACGCACTTTTGATGTCTCTCGTGCCAATACCAACTACGGGAAAAATTCCATCGCTTATAGGCTGATGTGCACGTTTATAGGCTGATGTGCACGACTCTCATTTCTCCACCATCGACATTTTCAACCTCAACCAACCGACGTTCGTTAAAGAATTATTCAAATCAATTGCACCTAAAGAGCTTGTTAATACCTATCGTTCTTAGTTATATACTTTTCATCCAACATATCAGTAGCTACTACAAATATTTATAAATACATATCTATAAATATTTATTATATATCTATAAATATCTATAAACATCACTAAATATCTGTATCTATATATCCACTATACGACCTATCTATATCTTTATTTATATTTATATACATATACACATGCCATCGTCTAACTCCTTACTAATCACTTCCAATTCCCTACCTCTCCCATCGGTTTTCTTTATTAATTTTATATTTAATATGAACTTAGTTTATTTTACAATGATTTTTTTAGTGTAATATGCTGAAATACAAATGTGTAATATGCGGAAATCCGTTACTTTCGTAGGAAACGATTATCGGCGTAATGTTTTTCTTTTTTTTTCTACATTATGTTTATGCACACGTATGTCAATTGTATGCGCTGTATGTTTCCAGAAATAAAATAAAATAAAAATAAATAAAAGTAACCAGTTCATCCCTTTCGCGTCATGAGCATCCCATAAAGAGGCTCGTCTCGAAACGAGACTCATCATGAGAATCCCATAAAACTTCGCTGTAGAATGTATCGAACTAAAAGATGGTTCGGGGTGGTTATTGTTACCTTCAATTCTGCGTTGCTTGAATTTGTAAAATAAAATACTTTTTATATGACTGCCCAGAGAAAAAAATTGCTAAGTCACCCCAAGACTTCCCCGGCAAGTAGACAACCCCTCCCCCACGCCAACCCCTCCCTCCCGCCGCCAATTTCGTACTATATTTGAAAAAAAATCCGTGGTATTAAAATGGTATTTTTCTAATATGATGTATATTTTCTTAAATACGGCCACTCAAAACTTATGAGATGCTCCAACCGCAGTGACATAAAAACCAGCCTTAATTGTCATTTGTTTAAAAGCAAAATAAATAAGTGGCTTTTGCAAATAGAGCGTTTATCTATCCATGCCATGATCGCTGTAGTAGAATAAGTTGAAGCTGACTTAACATATATTGTGTATATATGTATGTATGTGTGTATATGTGTATTGTAATGTATTTAGTATTTCTATTTCCTATATAATATTGTAATTTTTATTATTTTTTTATTATTATATATATTTTTTATTTATTATTTTTTTTATTTTTTATTGTTTGGTTGATTCATCGACCCTCGTTTTAAATGTAATTATATAAATTGCTCGCCCTGGAACGGGTATATCCCAGTTGGGCAGCACTAGCCAGTGAATGAAAGAGGAAAGTTTTTGCCATTTGTTTTAATATTATACTTATTGTAAATGGTTATTTTGATAATTCCAATAAATAAATAAATAAACCGTGATTAGGAACAACAAAAAAAGGAATGGGAAGGATTGAGGGGGGGGGGGGGGTCATGATTAGTTGATATTTTGATAGATAAAATATTCTTTCAGTAACGCCTTGAAGCAGGGCAACGAAGTGGCATGACGATTAGCATGCGGAAGCTGGTTCCAAAGTCGAGCAGAGTGGACGGTAGGTAAATGACTTGGTGAAAAAAGAAGACTGATGTAATGGAATTGCTATGGTGCTGTCCTGACTTGACCTATCAACAGTTATGGTAGATTTACTATTCATTTTATTGAAAAAAAACTTATTTCTTCGGCTATCAATATGCGTCAAAAATAGCGTCAATATGCTTCAAAAATAATTTCACTAATTAGGTACTATATTCTCCTCTATCGAACATCTCATTGAGCTGCACATATGACGCTTCGCGAAAATCCTGCGGTGACGCATATTATACCACCTACCCGTTTTTTATCGTACGTATGCGATAATTTAAATTTTGCAAAACATGACATCTCTGCTTCAGAGGCATCGTACATGTAGCTGACTACTCACAGCTGGTTGTGGTTGTCAAAGTCGCTAGCAATGCCACTTCTGCTATCCGGCTGCCAGGCGACCCGATCCGCGCGGGGTGACCGCTCTTTAGCATGCGTTTGAACGGACTACAACCATTTCCAACCATATGTACCTATATGCAGGGGCGGATCTATATAAGGGCTTTTTGGGCTGCAGCCCAGGGCCACGTGGATAAAAAATGGCCCAAGCCTCCATTGAAAACAATGGACAATATTGTGAACCGAGTTCCTACCGAGGCTAGTGCCTTGTCAATAGACAACTACTAATGAATGTTTGTTTAAATTTTACTAGCTTTACAATTAATATAAATACTTGCTTGATTAAGCTACTAATTAGGATATTATTACAATTAATATTAATGTTGTTTATTTTAATGTTGTTTAGTAGTGTAAGGGATCACCCCTCACAAGACTCCAAATTGTTTGGTGTGAGGTGGTGGTATTAACTTACGAGTTATCTCCGTATTGAAAGGCGGTTTCGATGTGAAGTAGAAGGAATTTATTGATCGAAGGTTTGATTATTGCCAGTTATAACGCTTGCCGAAGTAACGAGTGCCCGGATTACTTTATCGAGACGCGAGGGTTGCGCGACGGAGGTTATGTGGGAATAGTGGATGAGGATTTTGCGTGTGCTCCTAGTATCTTGTACTGGGCACGGCTCGAGTCTGTGGGATTACAGACTGATGCTTCGAGACTCAGGGAGAATGAGGAAAGGAAACCAAGCAGACGGATTCGTTGACCTAACTCGTGAGAGAGTGTGCCGAATGCCGTCGCAACCTTGGGGGAAGGTGATCACTCGGGGAATGATATGTGACCGAGAAGCCGGGACACCGAAGTGTGCCGTCGCTATCTGGAGACATGACCACTTGAGGAATGATAATTTGGTTGCTTTTTCGCCGGTTTATTTAGGCCGTGAAATGATGCAATCAAAAAATATTCCGAGTAAAAGTATTGTTTCATCGTGCTGATTCATAGCTGCACGAGTCAAAATAATAGCTGAATTGTGTCTGTGGCTTTCACTGGAAATCGATGCATTTGTTGATCGCATGTAATGGACTTAAGGTCCGTTACAGTAGCAACGTTTTCTTACGCTATCGATTTGTCTATTGTTAGAGAAAATTAAATGGCTTACAGTTGTGTTTGTGTGTCTGTCATATTAACCAAATAAAATATTGTATTGTCCTCTTTCTTTCCTATATTGTGTACCTAGTGACCTAGACATAATTATCAAAAAAGTTTTTTGACAAAATGGCTATTAGTTGATTAATTAGCCAGGCCCCCAAGTAATAGTTAGCCCAGGGCCCCACAAACGCATGGTCCGCCCCTGCCTATATGAGATGTAGCAACCGAAATTTCAAATCTTTAAGTTCAAGTGAAGTATGGTGTAACGGGCCACCCCTCACTAGACTCCAAGTTGTTTGATGTGAGGAGGTGGTGTCAACTTGGGGGTTATCTCCGTATTGAAAGTCGATTGAAAGTATATTAGAAGGTATTTATTGTATCAGAAGGAATTTATAGTAATTTATATTGCCAGTTTGTTAACGTTTCCCGAATATGTCAGGGGCGGACGCGAATGCGGTATCTGTCTGCCTGAAGTAAACACCGTTTCACCGCTCCTAAGGAAGAGGACCGCGCAAGCGACCTCTTACTCGTAACCAATCGAGAGACCGGAGTAATCTGGTCACAATTGGAAGTAAGGGCGTGAGTGTAGGCCCGCCGGGTAACACTCCTGGCTATCTCGCGGTTAAGGCGTTGGCCTCTTACGGGCTTGTGGCGTAGCTAGACGGTGGACTGTTTTGTCCTCAAGTCTTCTGCGCTCACTCCATGGAGATAGAACGACTAATCGTTAAAACTTCCTGAGGTGACGGGCTCGCCCGCTGTAGTCGACAACCCTAGTTGTTCACCCGGAATCGGGTAGCCGATGGTCGTTTCAAGAGCAGTCGCCGTAAGGTGAACAACTACCCCCGCTCTATAGGAGTGTGACGGAACACCCCTCACTGGACTCCAAGTTGTTTGATGTGAGGAGGTGGTATCAACTTGCGGGTTATCTCCGTATTGAAAGTCGATTGAAAGTATGTCAGAAGGAATTTATAGTGCCAGTTTGTTAACGCTTCCCGAATATACCAGGGGTTGACGCGAATGTGGTGGCTATGTGCCTGAAGTTACGAGGGTGCATGGATAAGGATTATAGTTTGTGCTCAGCGTAATTTGTACTCGACACGGCTCGAGTCTGTAGGAGTTCAAACTGATGCTTGCTCGTCTCGATATGAGTAAGGAAGGAAGAGGTACCCAAAATGGTCGGACCCGTTGACCCAACTCATGAGAGTAGTACCGGGTTGATTCCACTGTTTCCTTGGGGGGAGTGATCATTCGAGAAATGATACGCTGGTGCTATTTTCGCCGCATTATAAAGGCCGCAAAATGACGCAATCCAAAATATTCCGAGTGAAAATGTTGTTCAATGTAATTGATTTGACAAAGTAGTTAAAATTCGTGCCAATTCAGCGCTGCACAAGGTGGAACAATGGCTGTATTGACGTCAGTGCATTTCACTGGAATTCAATGCATTTGTTGACTGGCATGTACGATACTTAAGGATCGTTACAATGGCTAGCGCGCCCTCTGGTGGACTGATTTCAACCACAATCTTTTAGAATAAAATAGAATAGAATAACTTTATTTTGCTATAAAAACATAACTTAATGAATATTACACTGGTTTTAAAAAAAAGACAATTTATGCACAAATGGCGGACTTATCGCTATAGCGATATCTTACAGTCAAATTTTTGATAAAATAATTCCTAATTTTCACAGTACAATACACAAAGAAGTAGTAAAGTTAAATTTAAAATAAACTTAAACAAATATATGTCAGTAACTTATGCTAAGGTGCCCAGGGAAGGATAAAGGAGAGGACAAGGTGAGGTATTTGGTTAGTGGCTGTTTAAAAATAAATGTTTTTTCAACAACTTGTTTAAAGTATGCAACGAAGGGGCATGCCTGATAGAGTGAGGGAGCTGATTCCATTAGCGAGCAGAATGGACTGTAAAAGAGTGCGTGTAAATGGCGAGTGTGTTATCCCGGCTTGTTCGAAGTGGAAGACGGTGGCCTCCCAAAGGGTGGAAATTCTCCTTGAGATAGGAGGGTGAAGTGGGGTTATTGAGTATGTTGTAGAGTAGCGACAACGTATGCAAATTTCTTTGATCGCGAATAGGAAGCCAGTGGAGTTGCTCGTGAAAGCAGCTAACGTCTTGCCATCTTTTCCAGTTTTGCCATGACCAAATGATGCCTGCTTGCGGAATTTCATGTCAATCGAATGGAGCGTTTGGGCGCTATCGTGGAGGCATGAACACACACACACACACGGACTAACACAGAAGCGCGTTCACAATACTTTTCCTCTGCCGGGATAGCGAAACCGCTTTATTACTTGAGCACTGAAGGAAACATATTTTTAAAGGTCCCCCGACTGCTTTTAGTTTTTAGTTCACTTTTTGAAACAGCGTCTTGTTTTTTTTTAAATTTTTGTAATTAAAGATCTTGTTTTGTTCAGTTTTTTCGGCTGAAACCGAAAAGCCGCCGAAAACCGATATTCGGCCGGACTCTATTTGCAAAAGAAGAAAATACATACCTGAATTCGTACGAAGTCATTGTCATTACCACTTCTTTGCCGGAACCTGATGCAAGAATTCGATTCGATGTCGTTCATGCCTCGTTTTATGCCTTCTACATATTCTGGTCCTGAAATTGATAAGAGATAACAGGGTAACCTTCAATTAACGAGGAAGACAGCAATATCTCAGCACCTATCAAACATATATACCTATATATATATATATATATATATATATATATATATATATATATATATATATATATATATATATATATATATATATATATATATATATATATATATATATATATATATATATATATATATATATATATATATATATATATATATATATATATATATATATATATATATATATATATATATATATATATATATATATATATATATATCTGTCTCTTTTAGTAGCTGCTTGTTTTTAAAATACTAAAAATACTATAAATACTAAAAATAATTAAATAAAATACAGGGTCATTATGACCCTCCAGATTATTAACATATGATTACAATTATTATTCAAGTAAGTGTTACTAGATACTAAAGATGATAAAAAATACATCGAGACGATACGATAGGTCTGAGGAATAGAAATGTCTGCCTGTATGGTAGGGGCGGATCTATGTAAGGGCTTCTTGGGCTAATACGAATAAAGTCCTTAATGGTATCATCAGCGAGCCTGTACCGTCGAAAACTATTTCGCATCGTCAATTTCCTCCTTGGTATGATGCATCATTGATTAAAATACTCAAAGAAAAGCACAAATTCCACCGTAAATGGAAGATAACCGGTAATCTCGTCCACTATGAGGCATTTTCAATACTTAGAAGACGCCATAAAGAATTAAATAGTCTTCTTTACGAAGCCTATATAGAGAAGTCTGCAGAATATATAAAAGACAACTCAAAAGTCTTCTGGAAATATGTAAAATCGAAACGATCCACCCCCGGTATTCCGTGCGAAATGAATTTTAATTCTGATATAGCCACGAGTGGTCCGGATATATGCAAGTTATTTTCTCAGTATTTTCAATCAGTTTATGAAAACCACGATCCTCATATTGACTTCCGCATACCTAGTTACCCCAACCAACAATCAGTCGACATATACGACGTACGATTTGACGAGGAAACAACCTATAATTATTTGCGCAAAATAGATATAAACAAAACCGCTGGCTCTGATGAAATACATCCTATATTCGTCTTTAACTGTGCATTAAATTTGGCCTATCCACTAACGACATTGTTCCGTAAATCATTAATAGAAGGCGTTTTTCCCAAAATATGGAAACAAGCATATATATGTCCAATATTTAAGCAAGGTTCGCGAAATAATGTTCAAAATTATCGTCCCATATCAACACTCCCAATATTTAGTAAGTTAATGGAAAAACTCGTATTCGAACAATTATTCGCAGCTGTTCGTTCAGTCATAGTCCCAGAACAACACGGATTTTTCAAATCAAGGTCTGTAGAAAACAACCTTATTACCTTCACTGATTCTGTCCTTAAGTCTATGGATAAACGTATACAGGTTGATGCTCTATACACAGATTTTTCTATGGCATTTGATAAAATAAATCATAACTTACTTTTAAAAAAGTTATGGGCTTTGGGGATTAGGGGTGACTTGTATCGCTGGATTTCCTCGTATATCGCATATCGGACTCAAGCGGTAGTTGTTCAGGGTTATCAATCCGAGTTTTCTGAAATTCCTTCAGGGGTACCGCAAGGCTCCCACTTAGGACCACTTCTTTTCCTTCTATACCTCAACGATATCACCAATTGCATGCTACATTCCAATATAGTCATATATGCGGATGACACGAAGATTTTTAGTGAGATCCGATCAATTAATGACTGCCTTAATTTGCAGGCGGATATAAACCGCCTTATGAAATATTGTTCAGATAACTGTCTCTTCGTTAACGTAAGCAAATGTCACATAATCACATACTCCAGAAAAAATACTAATATAATGTTTGACTACAACTTGTATGGTGCTATAGTTGGAAGAGAATCAGCGGTGCGAGATCTTGGGATTACACTTGACACGAAAATGCTATTCGCTGAACGCATCGATAATATCATTAGAAAAGCATATAAATTACTAGGTTTTATTCTAAGGGTATCATCGGTATTCAAATCCACTGACACGCTTAAAACCCTCTATAATTCCTATGTAAGAAGTCAGTTGGAATTTGCATCAGTGGTCTGGAATCCCCAATATTTGACTTACATATCGCGGATCGAATCGATACAAAAAAGATTTGTGAAGCGATTAAATTTCACTTCTTTCACTAAGCCCAGCTCCTATGAGGAATCCTTAAAAGCCCACAATTTAATGTCATTGGAGAGCCGTAGAGTCTTGATCGATGCCGTAGTCTTGCATGGGTTGGTAAATAATTCCATCGATGCGAACGCGATTTTGGAGCGCATTGAATTTTATGTTCCTCCCCGCCCTGTTCGATCGCATCGACTATTTCATCTCCCTGTGGTGAAAACCAACGCATCTCAAAATGCATTTCTATACAGAGCGTGTCATAGATATAATACAGACTTTTTAAGTGTGGACATATTACACTCATCAAAAACCTCTTATAAGAACTCAATAAAAAAAATTCTACAGTCTATCTAGATGATCACAAAACATTTATACATATTATATTTCATTTAATTTAGTTCAAGGACATAATTTTATCTCAAGTATATTCATTATAATAACTATATATCATACCTAAAATTAAATATAAAAATATTTATATACATACATAATATATTTTTATCTATTTTGTCTCTCCCTTTCACCTCACTTCCCATCCTGATCAAGCGGAAACAATATAAAATTATATTGCGTTCATTTTGTATACTTTATATTCGGAATCACATTAATGGATTTTTGTCACTTTTGAATAGGTTTTTATTGCATTGTATGTAGTTCTGTTTGGTTCCAGAATAAAATAAAATAAAATAAAATAAAATAAAATAAAATAAAAATAAAATAAATTTATCAAAATGAAATATACAATGTGTTCAATTACTAATTCTAAGTGTTATATTTTAACACGACTGCCCAACAAAAAATGAGTATAATGTGTTCAGGCTTATTATCTTCTATGTAGGATGTATAGTTTATTTTAGGGCAATTTTATTCGTAAATTTGCTAAATAAATAAAATATCTGAAAACAACTTACCAAAGTCGTCTG